>OZ023166.1:4885402-5435402 GCA_963678695.2 Diplodus puntazzo
CAAAGAGACTCCAGGATGTTTCTGCGTAAAAGAGTCTTTCCAGGTAGATAATGTTACCTCTCTAAGCAGACAAAGAGATCTGCCCTCCGTGTGCTGCTGTTGTTCGTATTCTCAGCCGCAGTGTTACTCTCTCGAGCCTGTCGGCGGGGTTGCAAAAAGCATTCAGCTCTGAAGGATTTGAGAAACAGTGCAATCGTCCTGAATTTAAATGGGTTCGGGGCCCAGCGTGCAGATGGCTGCGTGCACAGCCAGATATGCCGCTCAATAGTTCAGAACCCGCTTCTCTTCCCCCTCTTTAATCGCACCCTCTCTTTTTCTCATTGCTGTCTTTTGCTGCCTCTTTATCACTCGGCTTCTTTACACACCTCGTACGCGCAAACACACATCCGGGAGCGCACGCACTGTTTTACTCTTTTTTCATTCCCTCGCTGTCTCTCTCACCCCTCGACCAGCATCACCTCTCTTTCTCTGCTAACACCCCCGCCTCCACCCCGCTTCCTCTTTCCCAGCGCCGAGGAGCGAGATAAAGAAATCGTTTTTCTTTCACCGCCAATCAGGTCAGCGCAATTACACAAACCAGCAAACACGCTTCTCTTCTTTGTGACTCTCTAACTCTTCCCCTCCCCCTCCTCCTCCTCCAAGTTTCCGAACACCGAGAAACGCGATAAAGAAATCACCTTTACGAGCCGGGTGCGATGGCACAAACGTAGGCAGCGTGCACCTCCAGCTCTACCTCCATCCACCATTTTCCCTGTCCGCCTCCCTTCAGCCTTTTGTTTGTTCTTCTTGCTTGAACGCTCACATGGCCCGCGTACAAGACCTCAAGCAATTATTTTCTTTGATTCTCACTGCGGCAACAAACTGCGAAGATAAAGCGTCGCAGACCTTCATGTCACACCTAACAGAGTCTGAAGCGAAGAGAGAGCGCCGTCGCTGCGCCGCAACAGCGTGATGGATTAACACCAAAGTGCCAGATTAAAACAAATGGGGACCGGTGAAGGCTTCCAGACATCTCAGATCTCATCTGATGTAACGGGCCACCCGGAGGAACCAGATGCTGGGAATATGAAATGTGCTCAGACGGGGGCATTTCCACTTCTCGCTACGTGCGGAGTTGCACATTCTTCGAGGCAGGCATCATGCACGCCAGGTTGTGTTTCTTTGTGTTAGCTTGATGTCTTTAAACTGGCAATCAAATCGGTACTCAAGAAAAAGGACCCAGCTTCACTCCTGCAGTATCCAAATAAACACAGACTTAAATGAACTCTCAAATATGGTCAGGGAAAGCAAAGTGGACCACAGAAGTTTCACAAGGGTAGAATTTGTTGCGGTCCTGTTTTAGTGGGTAGTTTGGTCTTGAACAAATCCTCAAGAACACCCACAGGGAAGGACTTTCATTCACAATATCTTGGTCTATACATCACTTATTTGTTGAGTTGGCTTGATTGAAGGTCTAGTTTTCGGTCACAGCAGGGCTGGATGAGCGACTGAATGTTTTCTTGCAAAGCGGTTGGAAGACAATAGCTTCTCGCTGTGTAGTTCATTTACAAAACAACAAGAGAACACTCAGAAAATGGAAATATCCCTGCTAGCATGTTAGCACAGAGGTATAAACAAGGCAAGCTCAGCAAACACCAGAGGTTGAACAGGTTGAAGCACATCGAAAGTTGACTGGTCACATCTGATATCCAGAAATAGAACCGATCTTACATTGTGAAAATGTTTAAATCTAGATCAGAGGAGGAGGAGAAATTAACCGGCATAGTAACAATGGAAAAACTAGATTCAGTTGTTAAATGATGGTGCACTTCTGCATTTCTACTTATATTCATATAATGTGTCTTTTGAAAAACAGAGGATTTATGTTAACCATCCTGAAGCTGCAGCCATAATTATCTCCTCCTTCTGTTTACAAATGTGCACCGGTATCCTTTGATTTCCTGCTTTTGATCGTTGATTCTTATTCTCTCTGTTAAGTTAACATCCATGCAAACCAATAATTTCATGCTTTACTTGGTCTTTTCCTGCAGCAGTGGCCACGGTGGCATTTGTTTGCTTCTTGCCTGGCGTGACGGGCTAGACATTTAATCCAAACAAGTTAATTAGCGGGGAGATAGCATCGGCACAAACGAGCATAATGAAATAAACACTGTCCCTAAAAGAAGAGATTAGCAATTAAGCTATTGGTGCGCAGAGTCATTTATGTTCCATTGTGCTGTCTTTTCTAATGTGGCACAATAATGAATACAGCCACCGCCTTTATATCTGTGTGTGCGTGTGTGTGAGATATATAAATGTGTGCTGTTGGATAATAATAACCCGCTCTCGCCTATTTGTTTACCAGTCTTTTGTTTACTGAAGGACAGTATGGCTATTTTCTCTTTAACAGCTACAACACTGACACACAGTGTACAAACCGCCCCGCACTTCCTGCATGTGTGATGATGTGTTTGTATTAAACATGCAGAGTAATGGATGATCTTATTGAGTTTATTGTCCCGCTCAGTCCACTGTTGTGAAATGTGACTGATTTTAAATAAATGGCTGAGAGGTGGTATGTGCTCGTGTTTATTTGACTGATTGGAGGCAGAGGGGAGTGTATCGAGTGTGTGTTTGTGACCGTATATACAGTATATTTCCATGTGTGTGTGTGTGTGTGTGTGTGTGTGTGTGTGTGTGTGTGTGTGTGTGTGTAAAACTCCCGTCCATGCACACTGTATACACAAACCCCTGTCACACATTCCTGGTATTCTTTTGCGAAACCGAGACAAAGTTCAAGTGTTCTGTGTCCTCCATGTGTCTTGCATCTGCGTGTGTGTGTACAGTATTGCATTCATGTACACACATACAGGAAACACACACACGGCTCTCGGCTTTGTGTGTGTGTGTGTGTGTGTGATCCATCTGGTCTGGTCTGGTTTTTTTCCTATAGAGCGGTTGATGAATGGAGAGCAGGAGGGCTCCACAGCGACCAGGACACATGGCAACTCCCCCTCGACTTTATCAGCCACAACACCGTTTGTCCGGCGCATCTATCTCTGTGTCCGGCGGCGGCTGGGGAAGTCATTAACCTGCCGGCCCTCTGGGCTCCTGAACGCCACTGACCAGCGAGAGAGAAAGAGAGATTATGTGTGCGCTTTGTCCACAATTTGTGCATTTTCTACCTTATCTCTGGTAGAAATAAATCGTAGTATTGTGCTATGAATCTTATTTGCCGATATATAATCTAGAGGAAATACAAATGCAGTCTGAATGTTGTTCAAGTTGATACCAAAGACTGAAAATAGCGGTACCGTAAAGTCAGTCACCAAAACAAAATGTGTGTATGAATGCAGAGTGCAGCATTGTTGACATCCATTTTACACGCCCGCAGTTCTTCCCGGCCTTTGCTGGTTGCACTGCAGCGTATCTTGGCGAGTTACCGCCACCCGTCGTTCAGTGGAGTAATGTGAAATCATGGCTGGATCATGTCAACAGCGTGCAAGTGTGTGCATGCTTGTCCACTTGTGCTACTTCGGGGTCCAAAACCCACCTGCACTCAACAGTGAACAACAGTGTCATTTGACTGAAACACACCTATTAATGCAAATGAGTTGTGCTTCAGCCTAATTCTTATAAAACGGGGTTGGCATCTTTTTAAGTGCTCTGAATTGTTTGCATTCCCGCCGTGTGCAGGTGTGTCTGTGTGATATGCACGAGTGTTGGGGAGCATGGGCTCTTGCACTGGCTGTCTCTGCGCGCTTATCTTATCTGTCGGTGGCTTATTTTGGAGTATTTGTGCCTGTGTGTGAGCCCCTGTCTGAATTTGAGCATCCTGTGTGCGTGTTTAGTGGCTTATCTGAGGTTTGTGTGGTTTACTTTACGTTCTTATATGCAAGTCAGTCCGTGAATGTGAATATGTCGGTGTCTCTGCGTCTCCTGTGTTGTTTTGTTATGTTCAAAAGGGCCAATTCAAGTAAATCTACGTTCACATTTCGAGAAATACCAGCGTAAACGTGCAGCTAAACAGCCAATTTGACCCACGATCCTTAAAAACAACCTCTCTGTTTGCATCCCTGCAGATTTTAAATCACTACATGTGTATTTCATCACGGATATACGACTTCAACATGTGCACATAACTGAATCAGTATGTCTTCGTCTACCAGCTCAAGATGTATACGAGCATGTATTCAGGTGTGTGTGAACATGAGAGACAGTTGGCCCGGCAGAAGTCATCTCTCATGTCCTCTTCCCAAACAAAAGCCTATTGTGGTGCGCTGGCAGACTGACAGATTCAATATAGCCCCTGCAATAGAAAGCAGATTAAGTCACTGCATCATTGCTTACGGCTCCTTTTAGACGCCATTAATTGCCTTCATCAGTGGCAGCCATTCTTTAGCTTGAAGTGGAGAGGTTTAAGAAAAATGAGCGCTTTAGCGAGAACGGGTATCGCCGTTTCAGAAGCGAGGGCTGAGCTCATTTTCTGTCGGTCTACAAAGAGCTTGTATTGTTTTTATGGTTTGTTTTGTGCCTCCGCAGTAAAAATAATGAAGTGATAAAGTGTTATATATTTTAAAATTGGGGCCCAGGCAGATGAAATAAAATACAAAAGTCGAGGTGAGGCAGAAGTTAAAACCGTTATAAAACTTTTCAAAACAAGCATTCTAAGATGACATTGTGATGTTTTTACGATGACGCATTGTAAATGCTGAACTCGCTTCCCGTCTTTTGCTTAAGGGCAAACTGTCTAAATAAAACCGTCTATGTTTATGCAAAAAAAAATCCCCCTGTGGTTGAAACACATCCCTTCACCAGATAAAGAGCAGCTCACAGACGAGATCAGATGCCCTCGCAGTGACTGACTCAGTGCTGTGACAGTTTTTGGCTGCCGGTCCCTTTTGTGATTTCATCGCTCCGGGATTCTGTGTCACTCTTGGCGAGGGTTCGTCTCCAGAACACAAGGTCGCAGAGGGACTATCATCCTGCCTGGCTTTTGAGTCACAGCATGCCAAAGTTCATCCCGTGACATGAACTTTGAGTGTTTTTATAAGAGGAGTTAAGCAAGCTCTGATTTCTAAAATTCACATATAAATATCCGGTATCTCTGTCTGTCTCTCTGCAGAGCTCAGAGACGTTTTTAACACACAGTCCCTCAGTTTTATGTGAAGAAAGCACCAAAGGTTTTATTTTCTTTTGGTTGTTTTATGGCCCAACAGTAAAAATGTTCCTGAAGTCACCTGACTTTCTAGTCTTTCGACCATCACTGAATAATCCGATGTGGCTTTTGAAGGTCAATTTATAGGACTACACAGTGCTTCTATATGTTTTGGGGTGATTTTTTTTATTTAACTGCACAAATATGGTCGAGACTAACGCCATAACAATGTCACAACATAAATATATATAAGTCACTATGTCGTCAATAATAATAAGTTAAACTGTCGATCTTCTGGCTACAACACTAAATCAACCAGCTACACTTAATGGGACAAATGACCCAGTTAGTGTGTAACCAGTGCACTGAAGCGGTGCACCTGTGCTTGATCATGCTGTCAGAACTCATCTGGGTTTTTATCTGGTCAGGTACGCACAGTAGGTCACCTGCTGGCCTGTAGGCTGACTTCATATCTCTCTCTTACTTACTAGAGTCGTCAGAAGCATCGACTTTTTGACACGTATTGATTTTGAATACTCATTCGCTCCATTCTTATGGTGTTAGCTCATTTTAAAAATGGCAAACGAACAGCACAGCACAGAAAACAGCACAACACTTCGCATTTGAAGCAAACGAAGAAGGAAAGGGCAAAGTATTCAACTACAGAGCGGCGCTAAAGGTGCCGTCACAACAACATTTTGAAAAAGCACCCGAGGGAAAGGATTTTTTCGAGAGGTTGGTGACAGCTGCCATTAAACATCACTGAGGCATTAGACGAAAGGACGAAACAAACTGCTGCTGATGAGTGTGCTGCCCTCTCGTTGGCCCAACGGCCGTTTGTGATTCTCAAAGAATGCCGATCCCCCTCAGAGCCATCAGGCATGAAGAAGAATCTCAGTTTATATACAAGAAAATACTTTAACTATGATCAGAAGTTAATAAACTTAGCTGCTGTTGTGCTTAACACGCAGCATTTAGACAGCTAAAGGTGGGAAACACTTAGTTAAGATCCATTTTAACATGGAAGTTGGCTCACTGTCATACAACATGCAGCGGCTTTGTGTAGTTGCTGCACACTTTCTTACTCACTTTCTTCCTCTGCTGCCTGAGTCAGTCAACACACACACACACACACATCCACTGTGTACACCCGACTCACACTCAGACATTTTTCACCCATTTCCGGGGAGCATCAAGCTGAAGAGTGGGATGATTGCGCTAGATGAATATATTTTCTGCAAACTTTTTCTCCAAACGGTAAATTGGAAGACTTGGGCATCAGGCTGAGCTGCACTTTTATGATTAATGGCACTACTTTGTGAGGCACTCCATGGAGCAAATAACCGCAGCAAGCGAAGACGAGGGCTCTAAATGCTGTGGACTGCACTGCAGGTGCTCAAGAACTGCAACAACTCTGAGGGCATTTAACGCTGCAGTTTGGTTTGTTTGTTCCGGATACAGGAGGGGGAAAAAATAGTCAACTGTTGCACGTTAGTTCTGGTCCTGTTCACGTTCACAATGAATTTTAAAAAAACGGGCTAAGAGGAGAAAAACAAGCTGACTGAGTGGGTTTTTAGGGAGAGAAAAATGTCCTCTTCAATATATTCATCATGGCAGAGGGGTATTCATGAAACACCCTGAAGCCATCGCTTGTGAGCTGAAAGGGAACTCAAGAATTTGAAACAAAAAAAATCCCTTTTTTCCCTCCACTGGCACCCAGAAAGCTCATTTTTATTCCATTCCCCCATCAACTTTTAATTTGCTTGGCTCGGGTTTGTTTTGTTCCCAGGCCTCGACCAAATTCATTTTACAGAAGGCTACACGAGCCTCTAGGTTCATTCACATTTAAGAGATGCCAGTTAATCATTGCTCTCTGATTTTTAATGTGAAAACACGCCCGTCTTATCGGGCCAGATCCTCGGAGTTTGGAGGGGAAGCAACAACGAAGCTCTGCAGGAAAAAGTTGTTGAACTTCTTGAATGTTTCACAACACGGTCTGCAAAATTAACAAGACCAGTTTCCTGAGTTCTTTCCTCTGCCTCCTTTTAGGCCCTGTTTCCTCTGCATGGTATGTTTCAGCCTTCTATTTTTAGAAGCAAAACAACCTCAAGCTTATCTATGTGGTTCTATATATGATGTTTTGTTCTTGCCTTTGGTTTAAAACCATTTGTGACTGTTTTACCAGATGCTGTCTGTACGTGCCTCATAAAGAAAAGCTCCTGTGTTTTTCGTGCTCAAATTGTAGATGGTACCTGGTCCTGTTTTTTTGGTATTTGGTTTGGTTCCGAACAAGCAGAGTTGATAAAAAAACAGCGAAGCGAGAATACTGCAGACCGCTGATTTAGCGGAGAATCCTATGCAACGATCCACGTGAGTTGCACAGCTGGTCGTGCGTATAAAAGTAAATGTGTGAATGAAGGTGTGATATCATCAGTTAGCGATAAAGGGCTGGAGCAAAGGAAGAACGGACGTGCCAGAAAACCAGAAAGGGGCTCAGCCAGCTGGTGGATGAGCCGCCCTGGTGGCTGGATTAAGGAAGTGCGTCTTTAAAGCCAAACAATCTTTTCCTGAACCCGACCAAGTAGAAACTGTAGCCGTACATTGCCTATTTTTTACTGCTAACTCACCCCAGAATGACAATCAGTCGTTTTCAGATACTCCTGTTGTGTTAGCCGAGCCTTAGAGGTGCTCGTTGGCAGGTTTGTTAGCTTGCTTTAGCTTCATATTCACCATTCAGTCATGAGAGCGGATCTCTCATCGAGCTCAGGAAAAGAAAGACGTTATAACCCAAGTCAGATCATAAATCATTCATCAACACCTGAAGTACAGCCACGTATGTGTCTCTTGTACAGCTTCATTGTTCATTCAGTTGTTTTCAAAGCTTCAGTCTTTTTTTTGCTTCGTTTGTGTTTCTTTGGCTGTTTTATACTTTCATGGTTTATTCCAAGTGTCCTCTTCTAGCTTTGTTTTTGTTCCATTATCTCCCCTGATTAGTTTTTCACCTCCTTCCTTACATGCAGTATATCGTGCAGGCAGTACACAGTCATTACTAAGATTGATTTGATAGTGATCTGGCTCACTTTCCTTTGCTGGTAGTGCAAAAAGCTCCACTTGGCAATAACAGCGAGGACCTTGGAAGTCGTGCTGCTGACATTCTTCCGTCGATAGTCCCCGGCCAAGTTACCTCAGTGAAACTCAGTCCAGGTTGTCTCCTTTGCAGAAAATCATCGTTTCTCTGCCTCCAGAGAAAACAAAGTCAAGGTTATGGAGGGATTTATCCTGTCATCTCCCTTACTCCTCAAACCTGCCTGTTGAATTACAAAGAAGTCATTTTTGACTTGTGGACAAAACCCAAAGCGAGCGAGGGGTGTTGAGTTAAAGTGAGAACCAGCAGGCGGCTCTTCCCTCATTCTTTTTCAACCATATTAAACAGAATGAGAGCAGAGAAACAGCTGAAGGAGCTGGCCGGATGTTCTTTGCACCTGCAGCGCAAGAACACGCCGACCGTTGAAAATGAGCATTTACAAAAAAACCATTTGAGTTTCAGACTCACTCTGGCTACTTGATGAGACACTGAACGCCCCCCCGCGACAGGAGAACTTCATTTTATGTTGCTCCGCTTATTTCAGCCTCGGTGCTGCAGAAAATAGTCTGACAGTCAGGGGTCTGGTGGAATCTGTAGTGTGTGTGTGTTGTGTGTGTGTGTGTGTGTGTGTGTGTGTGTGTGTGTGTGTGTGTGTGTGTGTGTGTGGATGAAAGGCTCACTGTAAAACTGAACCCCTTCATTTTTACCTTCAAGTTTAATTCATTTATGTATATGTTTTATGTTTTTTATTGAGGTACAAATTCCTCCACACTGGTCATGAATAATAAACATATTCAAGGATTTTCTTTCATCCTTTGAAATGTACCAAATAAACACGCAAGCCATCCCAGAATTTTTCTTTTTAAATCAATGTTAAGTCCTAAGATGGAAAATCAAGGGATGCCTTTTATGTTATAAGCTAATTTTAACAGACATTTTACTTTTAAAAAAAATCCTTAAACCATGCAGATAATACTTAACAAAAGCCTAAATATATCACAAATTATAAATATATTTAATAACTATCCCCCAATTTAATGTAAACCACTATAAATGTATTAAAGGAGACCAGTTATGCTTTTTCTTCTGTGTTTCATATTTGTTCTTGTGCATGTAAAAGATCTTGAAAGTTAAAAAGGTCAAAGTCCGCACCAACAGAAGCTCCTTTCTCCCACAGAAAACACTGCTCCTGAAACGCCTCATCAGTAGTCCCGCCTTTAATTCTGTGACTTTGTGACATCACACTCTGGTCACCATGTCACACATTTGGATAATTTTTTCCAAAATCTTAACCATAATGTGATGACGGGTTTGATAAATAATCCGTTTATTTTTCACCTATTTAAATTAACAAACTAAAGGAGATCCATTTAACCTTGACGTAGATCAAGATGTGTGGTTTTGATTGATTAATAAAGGTGATTCTAAAGGAATTGCTTGTTGATAATGACAGTATACCTGTATATTCACACCAACATGCAAACATCTCAGCACGAGTGTGTGCTCACTCAGTAAAAGAATTGACTGCCACTAAAAGATGACACTGTGAAGTAGCTCCATCTCCGCCGCGGCACACCGTCCTCTGTAATATAAAAAACCCGGCGATTTCATCCACCTTGATTAAATTTACTTGCAGATCACATATGCGAGCAAACGTGTGTTACCTTGGCAACTGTTGATCACACTTCAACCCCCTTATTATTCACATAGAGAGGCTGGCACGTGTTAAAGGCGCGTTACCTCTGATATTCTGAGGCTCTTGAGAGAATTTCTATAATATCACAGAGTTTATTGTTTATTCCAGACAAAAGAAATGCAGGGATCTTTTGTTGAGTTAACAGTGCGGGCTGACGGTTGTTTTGTACTCGGAGCATTTGTATAATAATTTCCCTGCAGAACTGTCTTCATACTCAATGTGACATTTGTCATATGGACACAGGGTATGTAATGACATCCTAATTTGGGAAATTATCACCACTGAAGATGAAGAATCAGGGAGGAAAGTCGAGCCTCTGATGAGAACATAAAGCCTGTCACATGTAATCTACATTTCACTTAATTTGTGGCTGTTTTCATCAGTTCCAAGCTCGTGTCGAACACAAAATAGAGGATCTATTTCGAACGCTCCAGTTTCCTGATCAACAATGTTTATTTGCACAACTATTACATTAATTGCTCCGAACAACACTGTTTTTTGCCAGCCCGCTCAAAGCAATCAGGCACTTGGCACACTGGCTTTTATTTGATTTCTGAGATTGCAGGCTTTGAGTTAAAAAAAAAAAAGAAAGAAAAAGAAACATTCGCTGTAGTTTATTTCTTCACTCTTATCTGCCTCAGATCATTAGCCAGCTGTAGCTTATCCTGCACACCTGTATTAAAGGTGCAACGTGTGAAAGATATGGAGATACTTTTGGTCTAGAACATTCCAAGAATTAAATAACATCAACAGAATGTAAGAAACATAATAATATCACTTAACAAAATAAGTCCTCCCAAGATTTTCCCTATCATATTTCCGCTCTGCATGCTGTTCTCGCTCGCCGCCCTCTGATGCAAGGTTGAGGCTGCTAGCTGCATGGCTAACAGAGCTAATTAGCTAATAGCAGCTAGCTACAGCCAAAGTGAGTTAGTAAAGAGAATAGTGAGCTAGTGAGTCGGCAGGTCAAATGTTGATGCCTCAGAGTGAGTAAGTTATTTTTTTGCTGTGCCTCACGCAAATGTTTTAGCACTTGGTTCGAGCTTATATTTGTACTTATTTATACTAAATTAGATTCTTAAACTCGATGAACATGTTAGCATTCAGCTGTATGGACCACAGAAATTAAACCTCTGCTATGCCAAGGTCAGACTTGGTTCCAAAACTGAGGTCAATACGAACCTAACAGCAATGATTTGGAACCACTTGACTACATGATTTTGACAGACAACACGCTGAAACATGGCCGACATAAGGATGATAGCTTCAGCCAGCACATTGGAGACATTGTGTAATGTTAAGTGCTAGTTTCAGGACACAACATGTTACCCTACACAATAATTCCTGAGATCTGTTGGATCAGGCCTTTTCCAAGCTGAGATTGCTTGGTTTGATCCGGGCTTTAAAGCCTTCTGGGGATTGTTGGATCCCCATTTGGGCACCGGCGCTGTGAGCCCACGCTGCCTCTCCTGTACAACGTGTTTCTGCTCTATGAGATGAGATGAGAGGAGCTCGGGATCAAAAAGTCTGTTAATTGACGCTCTTCTTCCTGATCTCAGCATATGGCGGGCGCATGCACTGCTTAATGTTGATTCCCAGGCGAGAGATGCCTGGTGAATCACACACACACTCACACAGCCTAATGAACATGTCCAATGATAGATTACAGAGAGGAAAGTCTCCAGAGACGGATCAAGAGAGTCTCTCTTAAATAGAGCACAAGAAAAGAAACAACCATGTGAACACACTTGTTAGATCCTCTTTTGTTCCTGCGCACACACACACACACACACGCACATGCCAGATACCATCAAGCTATCTCATCTAGGACGAGCGCGCCGTGCTTTGTTCTGCCTGGTATTTGTTCCCAAAGAGAGCCGAGGTAAATTCGAAGACTAAAGCGATGTGTGTTCACGCATTAGCATAAAAGACGGAAGCGGCACCGGGGATAAAGCAGACAGAAGGCAGATACAGTCTTTCTGGTGTTTAAGTAAAGGTATCTGATGGTTCAGCGAGGGGAAACAAACACTGCAGAATCAAAGCATGTGTGTGCAATTTAAACAACAGGTGTGTGTGTGTGTGTGTGTGTGAAGGAGCCGAAGATGTTTACTGTGCAGCACAGCAGGGGATCTTTGTCGATGAAGTTCGGTCTGCTGTGATTTCTGCTCCTTCTTTTTAAAAATTTTTTTTGATCAGAAACATTTGAAGCTGCTGAAGCTTTCATCTCTCTGCAGCGTGGCTGGTTCCTCCGACAGCACACACGGGATCGGAAGCGAGGACTCCTCTGCTTCTGTAAACAGGCTTTGCTATTGTTTAGTGAGGAAGGTGCTGCCATCCAAAGTAGCAGAGCAACGCTGACTCAGAGAGACAATCTGTTTGTTTTAACTCCCCACACAACACCAAAGACTTTTTCTCGCTAGATTCCTTGCGGCGAGACGGTGAGCCAAAACTTTCGGTACGAATACGATTCACCTCCTGTACCTCCTCCTCCATCACGTGGGGGTGGCTGTGTGACAGTTTCCTGAGGTGATTTCAACCAATAAAAGGACACCTGGGGAGAGTACCAGACAGCTAACAGGTGGTGATTAGAGGCTGTGGTCAGTCGGCCGTGGTGGAACTTTTCAGTCGGGGCCAAGTGGACATGTGGTCAGGAAGAGTGGCCGCAAAGCAATTATTCACACGTTGCATAACCTGAAACTGTAGTCGACAGAGAGTATAGTATTGAGAATTAATCCATTGGTTTTTTTTTTAGAAATATTAAAGGCCCAATTACTAAGAAGGTTGAATTTTGAGTCTCATTCCCAACTTGTCAAACACTGACCCTTCAGGATGGCAGCTGACCCGACCAACTGCACGTTTAAGTTTTAAAACATTTCATGGTCAGCGTCACCTGTTTCAGCTAACCCTAACCCAACACGTTTGGATTTTAGCCACCTTACACTGTCACGGTCACAATGGCAACTAAATTCAGCCCGGGCATCTTTCGTCTGGTGTCAAACTCCATTCCAACATCTGTTTTTAAGAATTTCATAAAGCAATATCAGGTAATTTCTGACAGTTTGCAGTAGAGGAGATCTTTAAGATACTACCAGCTCCAGCTCGCCACGACATGAGCTAGATTTAGCTAGAGCCCATAGCGCTGGTCCTCAGCATCTCTTAATGTTATCTGTACAGCTAGGAGGATTACAGTTTGCCAAATCAAATCTTTTTTATCTTCTCTCCGACCTTTACTGATCTATCTTTTCACTCTTTTCATATTTCATATGCATTTTCAGTTTGAGCTCTTTCTGTCTTGATTTTATTTATTTTATTACCCTCTTGACCTCGAAGAGGTTGGCGGGATTCGATTAAAGTCCAACTCCAGTTTCTTCCTGAGATTGCTGGTGAAAAGTTTCCTGTACAAGGATTTTTCGTATTTCTCTTCAGTACGAACCCGCTTCCTGCCATACAACTCTCATGGTGGATGCATTTGCAAGTAGAGAAGACACCTTCTTCACCTCTTCTAACCCTTTTCCTTCATCATCTGCCCATTTTCAGTTGTCCTTGGGTGGTTTATCTTCATTTTTCTTTGAGGAGCTGAAAATCAAAATGCCGAAAAACACACCTTAATAAAAAACCTTTTAGATTACTGTTAATTTCTCAAATCTCATCTTGACTTTCACAACAAAGCAACACTGATTTCTCTCTCTGGTTGTAATTCCATCAGGGTTGGATGTCTTTGTTGTTTCCGGCCAAATTATATGATTATATCACAAAGCAGATGAACGCTGAGAGATAAAAAGCTTTTGAACTTCTGAATTTTGCACATTTTATCAGATTAGACTTTAGACTTTTATTCATCCCACATCGGGGAAATTCACTTGTCACAGTAGCAGGTAGACAGAAATACAATGTACAAGACTTAACATACTAAAAAATACTTAAAAAGAATTGACAGCTGCTCTAAAATCAAGTGTAGCCGGTGTCGAAACGCTTTGATAAAAGCGAACCGCAGATCTGGATGTGTTAAGCCCCACTCGTCTTTCTCTGGAATGAGAATTAAAACAAACACACTTTTTTAAGATCAAGGTGTTGCATTTGACACGTTGTCTTACATGCTGCTGTGCGGTCAATACATTGTGATTTATTGACTCGTATCCAGCTGGTTGGACTGCGTGTACATTAACCTCTGTGGGTTGCTCCGGAGTTCTTTCCCATGATTCCCTGCTGTTCGATCAATAGGCCCCTCAGACGCATGACATTTGATGTTTTTACAGTGTGTGTGTGTGTGTGTGTGTGTGTGCGCCACTTCAATTTAGATCAGCGCCGTTCCACTATTCTTTTAAATGGGTTGCTTCGTATTTACCGTCCCGCGGCTCGGCACAGCTCGGCAGTTTATGCAAATGCACCGTAACTTAAAAAGCAGCGAGTAGAATGAGCAGCTGTTGTTTCAAGGTCAGAGAGCGACAAAGCTTAATTTACACAGCAATAGAAAATCCCTTCCTTTATTTATTTATTTATTTATTTTTTAACAAGCCCACTCTGCAGTCGGCTGCTTACATGATGTAATGATTTGTTATGATGTGAACTCCATTGTCTGATATAAAGGAGTCAGCCGTCGCCTGACAGCCGAACACAAGCTTTAGATGTAGTCTGAGGCTGGAAATGTTTGTTTTTATTAGAAATATTCCTCAACACAAAGTGCGGCGCTCTGTTACTATTTTGACACAAATCTCGCTTTCCCCCCCTTCAAAACCGCCAATGAAATGAGCCAAACTGGGTGACGGGGAGGTAATGGATGGCTCCGGGCTGCGTGGAGCCTCTTCCTCATCGTGACTAATCCTAATGACTAATCCGGTTGTAAACGATAGACCCGTCAGTCTGTTCTTTACAATGTGTCTCACACGGCCTATTTCTGTACAGTAACATTCACGCGGCTGCTTGTGAGAGATATCGGAGTTTATTTTTTTTTAACTGTTTAGAATAGAAGCAACTTCTACTTCAGAGTGACGTTACGGAGATTTGTGTTCCTTACAGATGTTATTTATCCCGCCGGGTGCTGCGAGGCTGTTTGGTTGTTAATGCAATAACGATACCGACGCACATTTATTGTAAGAAGGTTTGACAAATCGTCTGTTGCTGTGAAGACAAGTATCACTGTACATATTCTTACGCATATGCGAACCTGAGCTGAGTGCTTGTAAAAATGACAAACAGTGCAACACACTAATGGAAGCTTTGATCTGTGTTTACACTGCGCGGATCTAAATGCAGTTTCATTCCTCATCCTATCTTTGTGCCCTTCGCTTTCAACCCCTCCGGTCCATCTTCATATTTAAGTTCAAAGTTTTTTATTGAGTTTAATTTACGACTACGCCACTTTGATTTGACAAATCCATTTAGAGAGGGAAAAACATAAAGGCTGCTTGGAGTACGTTCAAAAGACACAGTTTGTTTTATTCCCAATCCAGGAAGTGTGACATCTTTATATCTTTATATTTCATATCAGACAGATGTTTCATGGCGGAGGTTGGAGCAGAGGAGTGGGCGTACAAAGCTTTGAGGGCTTTGACATCAGAGACACCAGGTTGTCACATCTTGCATCCCACATGTCAAAGATATAATGTGTAACATTTATGCCTTAAAATGTCTTAAAATGACTAGACCTTTTGATATGGATATATTTTCTTCGACTGATGTTCTTACATTCTCCAAGAATATTTCCAACAATGTTCATACCCAGATCTGTAAAGCGTAATATTATTTAAGGTAACGGCCCATTTTGCCCATTTTGTTGGTCACCTGTTGCTTTACCATCCAGGAGAGAGTCAGAGAGCAAAGAAGGTAACCCGAAGAAAGTTGTAAAACATCACCTCGTCCGCTAACATGTCTGCCTGAGTCACATCGATAGATTGTGGCGGTCATTTAACAAAGAAGAAGAACAACTCCCACGATCCCTCGCTACTTCCTACAACCTACTATTGTTTTGTTTTGACAGCATCAGCAATGACATACAGTTAATTTAATAAGTGCAACAGCTCGGCATTCTGGGAATATACACATTTGCTTTCTTGACAAGAGTTCGATGAGAAAATCAATCCCACCGTCATGTCTGTCTGGTAACGATTTGTTAGCATACAGACTAGCTGCGTTGTATCTAATTGACTGTTGGGTGGCGACTCAAGAAGAGGTCTGATTGTATGTAAGCTTATGAGAGGACTACCCTGCTTCTCGGTTAATTTAACAATTTACAAACGAGGTTATCGTCACAATCGCTAGTTTTAAGTCATCATCAGTGCAGCGTGATGTTCAGTTTGTAAATAATGGTCCCATTTGGAGTGAAACAGACGATGGAGGAGGGTTTTACTTCAGGGTACACCTTGTTAGGACAAGGTGGTGATGCACCTGCAGCAATGTGTATGATCACCACCTCCAACCTCTCGTCTAAATACAGTCACTTCTGGATTAAAAAGAACAAGATGGCATCGGCCATAATGACAGATTTGTGGCTTCAAAATGTTGGGGGACATCATGGTAGGTTGACACTAAGCCGGGCTGTATCCTGGCAGGGCAAACGGACCAATCTTCACCTCAGCGTGACGTTACCAGGCAACCAGCTACTGCTAATACAAATTAGGCGTATATGAACATAACATTTGGGAGAGTTGTAGTACGGCAATAAATGGTACTCCTCTGCATAACGCTAATCTATGGCAAAAGACCATCGAGCTCACTGAAGCGTTCTCCTCTCCCACTAAAACTAGATTACAGCCTCTCAGGCCTTTTTTTTAGGCTTTTATGACAGATGTTTATTCCCCGGCCGATTCAATAGAGTACTGAATTTAATAACCTGGCCCCCCTCGCTGGCCGACTGCTGGCTCAAACCCCCTTGGAAACCCCACGTTAATGAAGGTTTATGTGACGCGCTAAATGCCATGAGCTCGGTCTGGTCTCATTATGGAGGCTTTCACAGCCAGTTAGCAGCTCCTCAGTCAAGCTTAGATATCAGACGAGAGACAACTGCTCGTCAGACATACGGAAAATATGGATTTTGCAATGTTTGTTCCTGCTCTGATGGGAAACAAAACAAACAGGTTTATTAAAGTCCAGTTTATTTCTGGAGTTTTAAAGGTCAACTAAACTTTTTTTATTCTAGCGTGAGAGACAGAAATATGAATCCATGCGTGTGCTGAAAATACCACATAATCCAACAGGGGGAAAGATGCTGCGTCATATTGTAATCACAGCGTCTTCTGGATGTATCTCCTGCAATCAAAGTATATTCCAGGTCTATTTTAGATCACATTCATATCGCTTCCGATTGTGTACTTTCTTTCACATCACTGCTGCTTTTATAGTGAAAAGCAATTTCATGGCGGGTTGGTAAGGCTCCATTGTGTCTGATGATGAATGCCGTGTTTGTACGTGGCTTTGGTGAGTAAGGCAGGAGCTGTCTGTAGAAATGCACTGCCGCTCGTCCTGAGTGTATGAGAGGAACAGAGACGATTAGTGCTGTGGAGGCTTGACGTCCACTCATGACCCATTTCAGTCCTTCTCAGTAGATTGCATTTCTGCAATTTCAGCTTGTTCCTCTCCACTGAAGTGGCATGCAACAACAAACTGTTCATCTTTCTGGAGGAAAATAACAGAATTCCACAAAAAACTGTTTTTTATTTTTTTTTTTATTTCTTTAAGGGAAGCTTTGAACAAGAAGGCAAAACGAGGATTTTGGATGAGACGCACACAAAATATTTTACTGTGCGCTCTTACATGAATGTGAAAGAGCTGCGAGAGGGACTTTATGTTTAGGAACGAGGTTGTGAATGAGAGAACGTTCACCTTCATGTTGACTCTGCTGTGAGACAACAAAAGACTGACGTTTGTTGTCTTTCTTGTTTATCGAGACAGATTATGGTAAATGTTACATAACCCCGGCACCCCGAGGGCAAGTATGCAAAGCGTGTAACTGTTACAACTCAGGTTACAACAGATACCTTTTAAATTAGACTCTCACTGTGTGTTTTGACTAAATGCAAAGTGAATGACTGCATGTAAAGTCAGACTATGTAGTAGCGCCTTTGTAGCCCTTTCCAGGCTGCCGTGAGTTCTCTCGTATGAACCACACACACAGTTCTGGGATTTTAAGTCTCTTTTATTAACTTAACCCCATCAAACATAAACGTGCAGATCCGGTAACTGAAAGCGTCTTGTGCGTCTCGTACTGCTCTCTTTTCTCCCGTCCTGCTCTCCAGGGCGTCTCTCCTGCCTCCTCCATCCGAGGTCCAGCAGCTACTGCATTTAAAGGGAGTGAGTAATTAGTAACTGGGTGCCAGCGCTGTCAGTCACTCACCTGGCTCTGCTCTCCACCTCTCTCCCCTGCAGCCACGCTCACCTCCACAGCCTTCATTAATTTGGCTGTGAATCTCCTCAGTTCATCCTCCACACTCCACTCTTTAAAATAGTTTTTTTTTTTTGTTTTGATGATGCAACATGAAATGACTCAATCTCAGTTTCATTTTAGGCAACAAAACTAGTTGTTAAGATTCAGGAAAACAGCATCATCTGTCCATCTGTCCTCCCTATGCAGATTTTTTCGCCTCCTCCTTTGCTAAAATTGATTATGCCCACTTCCTAAACCAAATAAAAATATTTAATTCTCTTGGAAATCCACATATCAGGTTGGATTCTGGGAATAGTTACACCAAACCGGTGCCGTCATTTAAAGCAAAACTTTCGCCAAAATGAAACTTTGCTCGTAGTATCACCAGGGTCTCTACACATGAACACGAGCATTGAGAACATTGTTTGTGTACACAGAGTTTACGAAAAAGAAGGTTTTTGGACAACCTAGATTGCATTTTGGCAAGAGTTTTGCTTTAACTGCATTTTAAGTTTGACTCTCTAAAGGCTAATATGAATATAAAATTAAGGCTGATAGTCATCAATGAATACGTACATTACAAATGTTTTGAAGGTACTATTTCTTTCACTTGAAACTATAGTTTTGATGAAAACTGCTGACAGTATCATGTGTGGATTATTCCCTACAGTAACTGGGATATTGTTTCTGGAAAGATGTGCTGCTGTCAAAGTTTTTATTAGAATTTCTCTATAATTTTTCACTGTCTGTTGCATGGGGCGTAGACAGAAATCTAAAACATAAAACCAAAACTGTTTCAATAGCTCGATACAAGTGGAGGCAAAGGAGAAAATATCCTACATTCTTTTGTAATCTGGCTGATCCTTTCGAAATTGAAGGGACAAAATCCAGAAGTTAAAATGTGTTTATACATTCATTTATTTTGTATAGCAAAGGAAACATTATTTGTCCATAATTGAAAATAAAAAAAAGTATAAAAATGGCCCCGTTTGGCCTTTTTCGAAGCACTGGAGTGTTGGACCGACCACAACCAGCCGCCCCACCCTGTCGACCCCCTTTTTCCGTGCACTAACTGAAGGGAGGTAAAGGCACACGCTATTACCTCTGGAATGGCAGCGGAATTGAATTAGCCCAGGGTGGCTTAAGCATGTGGGCTTGTGTGAACCTGTTAGCGGGGTGCGAGTGCATCATCTTTCACAATCAGCCGGCTGTGTGATGTACCCGGGAAAATGAGGCTGCTGTGGCTCTGCAGATGGAGCGGCGCCTCGCTGGTGAAAATGTATTCGCTGGAGGTTTTTTTTTTTTATTATGTGGTGAGAGACAGAGACTGGAGGACAGGGAGGGAAAGATAATCCAGATAGAGAAGTACAGGGCTGGAAAGTGAAGTGTCATTAATTATTGAAGTAGCGTTTCTTTACATCAGAACATGTTTTATGTTGTGAAATTGTTGTAGAATTCAGATATTTTATTTTGGATGCAGGTCTTACAGGTACATTTTTCTATTATTGTGTTATTACTCAAGTAGATGATTTAAAGGCTCCTTCCACCACGGTGTGAATAAGTCTCGACTGACTCAGCGGTGAAAAATGTGTCATTGTCACCTGCAGTGTTTCCCTCTGCTTCCTGTCTGTGTGATTTCAGACGACCACGTGCCTCTTTGAAAGCACTCAAAGGAAGGAAGCGTAGTATTCATTGGCCCAATGAGACTATGAGGTTGTTTTCTCGGGTTTTACCTTCATTTTTATTTTGTATAGACTATTGTGTCTGACGTCGTTGAACCGCAGCCTTGAAAAGCCATTCAGCCGACATACATGTCTTTGTGTTTTCTTTACTAAAATTACCGGCCCGAGTTTCAAGGCAGCCTTTTGAGGAGGAAGCCTTCACGCTGCTCGGTGACAATGTTATCACATGGCAATCCAGGAAATGTGACCCTCCAGTTTGGCCAGTAAACACTTCTGTGACTGCGCTATCTCTGCGTTCCCATACCAACGTGTCTACACAAGGCTTTGGTCGTACACTGTAGTGCTGCAGATAAAGCTCAGGGTTTGCTTTAATCAGCGAGGGGTGTGAAATGGTTGTGGTGTGCCTCAGACTTCAGACCAGTGGTTAGATTTTTACCCAGAGAGAAAATTCAGTATTAAAAGATAACAGCTTTATTTCAAGAGGAAAATATTTTATCCTAGGATTAGATTTGTTGTTTAGTATCATCAGAAATATCCTTATTCTCATATCATTATAACTTTTGTTTCAAAATCTCTAATGGTCAGAAAACATGTTGACAAGTTACTGCAAACCATTTTGAAACCTAGTGTTGTGACAATGTTGTGCATATGCTGCGGTTCAGTTTAAGCATAAAAAACATTTGGTTAGGGTTTGAAAAACCTTGTGTTTTGGCTAAAAAGTACTTGTTTTGGTTGCCACAAACACACCTGGAGATGAACTGAGGTCTCCATCAAAAAAAACATCTGGTTTTGTTGCTTCAAAAACAGCTGGATATGTCTCGACTTACCATCAAAAATGTTAGTATTTTATCTCTGCAAACATGGCTGGTAATGATCCCAAAGACTCCTTAAAAATGGTGGTTACACACTTACAAATGCTAAAACACAGTCTCTATGATTGACTGTAACTCAACCACCACCTCTGATACGAAAGTAACGTCATAAACATGATATGACATAAATTGCCAGTATGGTACGTAGCCTAAGAAATGTACAAATGTTAAATGACTGAGCTGAACTTGGTTGTACGTGAATTCTTAAATCTGCTCATCTGGTATTTTATCAGCCTAAAAAAACAAACTTTGTACAAAGTAAGTATTATGGAGTCAGTCCACTGCTCAAGATGTTTCATAACCCAAAACATTAGTCCTTCTGTTTTTGGTACATTGGATCTACTGTTTCAGGAATATCAGATTGTTATTACTGTAATTTAGCTCAGCTTTAGAAAACATTCTCACCTAATGATTTCTGAGTTGAGCAGCCATCAGCCACATTGTAATAAAAGATTTTGATCACAGTTTCAGCGATCTACAGCCTGTGTTTATTGAACTTCATCTCCAGGCTTCCAGCAAAGTCAATGAGGACCTACTCAGCCTGCATGAGTTCCTCATCGACTTGCCACCGGGTCTGGGTGTAAATAAAGCCGAGCAGTGTTTCAGAATGTGGGAAAACGCCACGCATCGTTGCCCCATCAAACCAACAGGAGCTGCTCCGGAGAGCAATCAGTGCTGACTAAACACGTCATATTGATGGATCTATCAGCCACTGGCGGCGCTCCCAGAAGCCCCTGGCTTTGTGGTTGGACCATATTGTCAGCTCAGTTTGAGATCCAGCACCAGGAACCCTAATCCTTCTCTTGTGCTGAACCACCTACTGACAACTTTAATTACTACCTCACGACTCCCAGCAAATAGAGGTTTCTGAAGCGCTCACATACCAGAACCGCTCAGGTCAACAGAAGCACGTTTTATTGTCGAGTTGGAAACACTTTCATTGAGTGCAAGTCAATAGTAACCTTCCCATAGGTTTAAGAAACGTGGCTCCTGTTCACACATCAACTATTATGAGCTATAGTGCCATTAGAGCAAAACTAAACCTTAGCACTGGTAACCTCTACCAGTAACCCTGAACTACTGCCAGTGGCAGCTCAAATGTGAAAATGTTGGCCCGAGCAAAAGAAGTTGCCTTGGACTGAAGAGTTTGTGATGTGATGTTTCATATTTAATGACATTGTATAGACTTAAAGGTTTTCTGGGGTCCAGCTGCTGCAGGGAGCCAATCAATAACCATGTTTATCCCAATGTAAGCAATGAAAAACCATCTGTTCTGAAACAGAATACTCACCAATACTTAGTAAAGGAGCAAAAGCAAACATTGCTCCTATTGTTGCTTTAAAAGAAATGGAACCTGGTTCATGAAGAACAACACTTCCTCTGAAAATGACTTGTGTTTTTTTTGGACGCAAAACTTCAACACAATGCGGGTTTCTCGCTACATGACCTGAGAAACAACTCAGCGAAAACTTACAACTAGCTCATGTTTGAGTGAGTGCAGGACCTGCACATAAATCTGGATGCCTGGAAGGAAAGGAGGAGCTGGCAAAGGCTTTAGACCCAAATAATGACATGACATGACTAACTTTTTTCAGCCAGAGAGCTGCTCCGAGCAAGCTACATCTTTACTAGCCACAAGGCAGCTAGCATCAGCGAAGATGCCACCACCACATCAGTGTTTTGAATCTTAGTTATTTGTATTAATTTCTGCTGATTGGATAGAAGGTTTTGTTTGTTTCCTTTTGCACAATTAAAGCTTAAAAGATGTGGTGCAAGCTTGTTTAACTGTTTGACATGTTTACCCATAAATGTCACAGGTTTAATAGGTGCAATATGTAAGATTTGCTTTCTCCAGGTACTTTTTTAGACCTTTAAGTCAGTGGAAGCGGTAAACATGCCCTAATCAGTCCATGAAGCATTGAGACAAAGAAATTAGAGAGAGTTAAGAACAAATCAGGGAATCCGAATATCTCTGGTCTGGGATTAAACACTTTCTATGATGTATTCCTTCCTGTTTGGTTCGAGTAAATGGACCACATGTCCTCAATTAGGGGGAAAGTAGTTGTTCTTCTTTGCAGCTCCACTTATACCGATGACAGAAATTATGACATTACACTCCTTTAATTTGGGTAGACTGTCAAACAAACAAGACCAACATGTGAACCTTAGTTCCACTTCGGTAACTAACAAAGCTCCTGCTGTCAGACTGCCGTTCCAGAGCTTGTTGTAATCTTCGTTCAGGTCTCCCTGTTGTCCCCAGACACCGACTCACCGGGACCAAAACTGCTGTCAATTCAAAGTTGTAGCCACACATAAATTCCCTCCCTCTTCCTTTGTCGCTACATGTTGAAATAAACATTTTCCCTTCACCTTCAAGAGTCAAGTATCTTTGTCCAACAGACCTGCCTCCCCCTCCCCCAGACCTTGATAAGGGGATGGCTGCAGGTCTTTGATCTCAAAGCCCAGACTGCTTCCTGTCCAAAGAAGGCAAACACAGGAAGTCTTGGATTTGAGGGTTTTTCCTTTTACACGTTGGTAACAATAAGGCCAGAGTAAATCAGTGCCTGGTGACAGCAGCTCCTGAAAGGCTCATGGCAAACTTCCACTAAAAGGGAAACAATGAAGTGCATGTTAATAGTCACTGAAGAAAAATAATACAATCGCTTACATGATGAAATGATGTGGTGAAAAACTGCTAAACACCTGAACCCTCTGCTGTAGAGGAGTGTTGATTGGCTTGTTGTGATTGACTGTACCAATACAATCTGAAACCGAACCAATGAACGCAACAAAATCAAGTCTAACATCCTCATCTGGAGCGTTTTCCAACTTTTTGCAACATCTGTTCTTCCTCCAGACGTCACCTGCTCTTGTCGTTGACCTCTCTCGCTGCACACGGCGATGACATTTCTTTTAACGATGATTATTACGGTGTTTGATGGAATCAATCAGCATTGAATCGTTTTAAATCCCTTGTTTAATACAGCAGCTGTTCCTCCAAACCCACTCATTAACAGCCCGACTGATGTCACGGTGAAATCTGTGAGCACACCTGCTGAATGTGATGTTTACAGTATATTGATTCAACATCTGTTTCCTTCCCCCCGACGATGGCTTTGAATTCAAGTCGAAAAACTGGAGAACTAAACATTGCTCCTCTTCTTTCTTTCTTTTTTCTTCTTAAGCTTTTTTTTTAAAACAACAAATTGCAAAAAGATTAGATTTTTTGTTTTTGTCCCTTAGGCCAGTCAAATGGTTAATAATTCATATTTTAGTTATTTCAAGTGATGCAACATTATTTAATTTTTTAGAAAAAATAAAATAAACGGAAACATCAAAGCAGTAGTCCAGTTTAATAGAACAGACAGTGCAATGTCTTACAAAATGTGTTTATCCAGCTTGATGAATTAAAACCTGTTAAATATTATTTTGTATTGTAATGCAGTACAAGGGACCAAATTAATGAAATGAAAAATTGCAACTGAATCACCAGATTAAAGTTTGTTTTTGCAATCACATACTCCTTGAAACTTAAATCTAATGTGTTGAAACTTCATGTGTCTTTATCTTCAAATTCCAGATTATAAATCATAAATATCGAACATGTTTGATGCCATCCGGTTCGATGACTGAGCAGCTGAGGAGGCTCGAGACTCAGTAGATGTAGCAAGTTTTTAACAGGCACTGCACTAGATAGTATTTAACTTTAAATTATTTGTGTTTTGCAGAAAAGTACAATGCTAACATTTTATAATGGAGACTGGACTGGAGGATGAAAAACAGTAGAAAGAAATAAAAAAAATATATAATCTCATATTCAGGGGATGTTGTGATATAGTTATCATTATTCATTTTTAATACTTTGTGATATTTTTACTGTTCTGTGTCCCAAGAGCCAATCAAACCCTTAACCCTGCCGGTGTGGGTGTCAGGCTGCAGCCATTTAGCTGCATGAGACCAAAGTGAAAACCTCCACCGTCCACTGTTCAGTGTCAACAGATTATGAAAACAGTGCATGAGCAGTTCATGCATGGGTCATGTGTGTGAAATGACTCCCCCTGCACAACGCGTGGATTGTGGAAGGAAGAAGCGCGTGGACTCACACAGGATTGAAGTAACCTCACAAAGAGATAATGAGGACTTCAGTTTGTACAGGAAACATCACAAAGATGAGATTAACCTCAAAGCTTTTAAAGACACTAGGGTGCATTCAAAACAAACCTTACCCGATTACCGACAACCCGTCAGCAACTGTTCTGCCTTCCTTGTGACTCAGATGTCCAAAAAAGCAAAAAGAGGTCTTGTTTGTGAGAGCCCCACCATGACACACAACGCTGCCCTGCTCCCACGGCTGCGTGAGCGGAGGCTGACAGGCGACTAATGAGTCTCGACGAGGGTTCCTTGCAAACAGCCTCATGAATTAGTCACCACCTTCCCCTGACCTGTACGCTGATACAATCTGAGCCAGCCTCTGCAGCCTCCCGAGGACCGGAGGGGTTATGTAAGTTAAGAGATAGCAGACTAATGCAAAGAACGAGCTAACGGCTTTGCAGTGGAGAGCCGCAGAATCATGATTGATGGAGGCAATCTGTTGTTAACGTGCGGGTCGTGCAGCTCTGTAAATATATTTGATGGACTGGAGTTAAGTAACACACTGCAGAGCTTGTGTTTGCTGGATTTTTCCCAGAATGGACTTTCTTGTGTTTCATGAGCAATTAAAGATTTGCCGCAAGAGGCGAGCTGTGACGCCACATTAACTATGCTTTAACCTTTCGACCCTTAGAATTGCCTGTGCGAGCCACAAGTTATTTTTCACTCAAACACATCAGTTCCACCATGAGAACATGACTTATGCAACCCCGTCACCAGAAATGAATGCTAGCTATTGACATTTCTGCAGAACACAGAAACGTAGAAATACTTTTCATGTTGCAACTTTCAGTTTCATGTTGTGACAGCGCTGTGCTTATGGCCCGGTTAGGTTAAGGCATAAAACCACCTGGTTAGGGTTGGGTAAAAAAAAATAAAATGTTGTCACAAACATGGCTGTAAACTGTCCTGACATCACGTTGAAAATATTGGGTTTTCTTGTCAAGCTGTGAGACATCCTGACATTTCGCTTAAAATATCAAGTGGTTTCACACTTACAGATGTTAAAAGGTTATCTCAAACAGCAGTTCAGCCGGTAGTTGTCACACCACTTTCATCCCCTCCACCTCTTGACATGAAAGTCAGCTCATATATATGCAATGTAAACATGATATGACATGTATTGTGGAGTTGTAAATGGTAGGTATGACACGTAGAAATTCTATAGCATCCCTGGTTTGCAGAAATGTGAAAAGCCAACATTCTTTTCTGGCGAAGAGCTGGTTTATGCACAGGAGTCCAGATAAATGTTGAGGGTTTGCAGGTGACCCTCAATTAATTGCAGAGATCAATTGTTTTGGGGGAACCAGAGAAGAAACATATTGCAGTAATATTGCTTTGGCAGGATAGAGAGAGCCTGAACTTTTCCTAAAGTGACCCTAACATTAGAAAAAAGGATATATTACCTATATTCATAATTCCGTGGAAGCTGTACACCACTTGGGTACAAAGATTGTCTTTGTTACACTCAGTGCGTTTACATGATACTCAAGATAAGCGAAGTACTGGGTTAGTCCGACTATGATCGGACTTTTAAGATGCATGTATACATCTTAGTCTGACTAAAATCGGACTGGATCGGATTTCTCATAGTTGAAAACACCTAGATTATTCAATTGATAGTCGCATTACTCCTGCATGTATACATTTAATCAGAATGGATTCGGATTTTGCGTCTTGCGCAGGCTCGCGATTTTTTTCCCAGGGCCGTGAGCCGGAAGTAGGACGGCGGTGGACGTAGCTTCGTCTCGCTGTTCGTACACCATCTTTCTCGAATGCCGAGGCAGAGTTTGTTGTTGCTGGTGACCTAAAAAGGTCAGCCGGAGGTAGCTCTATTACCACTGGTTGAAATGGGTACAGTGCTACCAATCGTACCGGGGTATGACATGCTTCTGCCAAGCTCACCGGCATGTATACTCGGACAATTGCAGTTGTCTGATTGAGCAGCATAGTCGAACTATGGCTGTAATCTGACTAAACTGTGCATGTCAACGTACTGACTGTCACCTTTCCACCACCTTTCACCGCTGAACAGGCCGTAGAGATGATTTATCTCAGATCTCCAGCGAGGCGCATTTGATTTGTAAGATTGAGGAGGAATCTGAAGGGAACTTTTTCGTCAAAAAATGGCAAGATAACATGTTCCTCGTCACCATGTGACAACCAGGGCAGCACAACATGTCATACAGATGACTGCAGGTCCCACAAGAAATGCTTGAAGATATGTTGAGGGAATAATCTTTTGAGAAACTATGATGACATTTTCCACCAATTTCTGACAATTTATAGACCAAACGATTAATCGAGGAGATTATCAGGAGATTCATCAGTATTGAAAAATAATCTTTTGATGGCAGCCCTCAACAAAATGGCCCGATAACATTTATACTCAACCAAAGTCTTGCTGATTTTAAATCTTTACAAAGTCGTGCGATTTGCCTTTGATTTCATGCCATCAATCAACAAGTACAGCATATAATTTGTTTTCCGGCATCTTATTTTCATGAACAGACTGACTTCATCTCACTGCTTTTTATAAATATGAGAGGTCTTCCACGTCTTTAAACTCAATTACTAAAACAATATGCCGTGCTAATGGAAAAGTACTCACTAATTCATTACCCGCTTGTGTTTTATGATGCCTGCAATAATGACTGCACATTATAATGTTACCAAAGGCTCTTAATGAACAGAATCTAATGTAAAGGGGTCCACGGAGCACAACATGAAGTGTAATTACTATGTCCAATGATGAAAAACGATGCTCGCGAAAACAAAATGGCAAACTGGGTCACATTTTTAGCCACACCAACGCAAGAAACATCATTTCAGGTCGATGGAGTTATTTCCCCGGTGCCTTTAAAATAATAATCTCATCATAAATATGAATGCCTCTGTTTGTGTAAGACTGCTGATTAGTTTGCCACCATATGATCAAACCAACCTGCAGTGCATCCCTGATCTGAAGGCTTCAATATTTGTTGTTTCATACTCCCAGTTTGTTCATAAGCAGCTAACATGTAGCATTAGCATTGTGTCACCAACAGAAACTAAAGATAACTGAATTACAGCTTTAAAAGATATAGCTTTTAAGTACTTTAAGCCTCTTTTGGCTCATTGTTTTGTTTTTTTTCCTGCCATTTTCACTCTCTCTCTGTCTCAGCTTTGTTTCAGCAGCAGCAGACCGCTGTTTTTTTAGCAAATAGGTCCAATAAACAGGACATCTAAGTTGAAAAGTAAACGTTGGACTGGTCACATTTGTGCCGAAGCCATGTCACGATTTCATATCAAAGTGCAACGCCTGCAAAGTGGATTAAAAATGGTGACACATTTATCACAGATTGTGAAATACTCAACTGAACATTCGTGCAATCACTCGCATTCTCGCATCCAGAAAGGGTCATATGGGACGTAGGACCGCTGAGGCTTGAGAGAGCATTGCAGCCCGCTGTGCCTGAGAAGTCACATAAGAGTCACAATCTGTGCCACTTCTGCTTAGCAAGGCGTCGGCAGGCTGGGACAGATGGGCGAGAGAGCAGCGTCATCTGGTCACGTCGTGGCATGAAGGGCGTCAGGGCAACCTTTGTGTAATTAGATAGATGGTCTCCGTGGGTAGAGCTGGTGAGCTGAAACCTGTAGCTGTGGGCCAATGATGCTGGGCTCTGCGTTAAAAGCACCAGACTGAGAGTCATAAAAACATGTTCAGCTCATCGTTCACCTGTTCCAATAAAGTATACATGAACAGATATGTAGGACACACAACTACTTTGGAGTAGTTTTAATACAGAGCATAATATTGACAATTCCTGCTTTTATTATCACTTAACAAATTTACCTTTCTGCTCACTTGAATGGATTTAATTGATAATTTGATTCATGTACAGAATTAAACAAAGACGGTCTGTTACGTCCTCAGGCGTTGATTAACATATGAAAAAACTAATAGAGGCAATAAAAAGTGTCCAATCACAATCACCAGACGCACTCACAAAATCAATTATTGATTAAAACACATCCATAAAATGAGACAATACAGATCTAATCTAATGATCAATAGTCAATAAACAGGGTGTTATGGAGCCAATGAGCCGGAGCATCTGTCCACATTTTGTCCTTACAGAGTTAAAAGGCGCTACTAATGTTTTGAAGAATATAGATTTTCATACCTTCTGTGCAGTTTTATTATCCACCAAAGTTTAGTCGTTGCTTTCAAATTCACTTTCGCTGAAGCCAAATAGGAACTTTAACTCTCTGACTCTTCTGCTGATAACAGAACCCGAAAATGTTCCGAAAAACTGAAGGAAAACAAAAAAACAATGAAAATTTCACAAGGAATATGACATATCAGCTTTTACCAGGGAGTGTGTGTGTCTCCTCAGGATACAGATTTTTTTTTTAATTTGCCATCGAACTGGCTGTGTACCCTGTTAAAGTACTGGCAGCTTCACCTGATCTTAGGCCAACCTTTTGCTACAAATGCTGTTGAGATGCTGGTGAATGTGCATCCGTTGTGATTAAACATGAGATGGTATGAAGATGTCATGTCACGATCATCCTTGCAAAGATAATTGCAATAGACGAGAATCATCAAAATCTGCTTAAAACTCTTCAAATATCACTAAAATGTACTTAAATCACTTGACTTGACATTTTGCCTGTCAGAATGTTGTGTTAATGGAGATGTGGGTGGACAAACTGGAGGTTTCCAACAACATTTCCACAGATCCAGTTTAACGTTTTTCTGGTTGATTCCATGAGCAAGCTGTGCAGACAGTCATGGTGACGGGCGTAGGATTTAGGGATGACTGAAAAGCTGCAGGCTCCACAGACGTGACAATTCAGAATAATCCAGAAATCTTTATTAGACGTTTTGAAATTATTCATTTTTTGGATATTCACGATGTTCCCAATTCATGATTAACACGATAATGGAAATGCAACATGATCAACTCCTCCTTTATCACATCGTTTATCCTCCCATCCCCAGTTGTAAAGGTATGACTGGCTTTAAAGGTGCTATTGGTAAAAAAATTAGATTTTTGATTTCATTCCTCACTTGTCCAATAATGACACTTTGGGACTGAAGGACGTGTCGGCAGCTGGTTGGGAATGAAACTCAAAAATCAGCTTTTCTTATAAACAGCACCTTTAATTGACTGCACCTGCTGCTGAGTCCTCTTTCCCAGTTGGCTGACATCATTTAAATCATATATATGTATAATACATATATACTGTGTATAATAGATCACAATATAAAGGTCAGAATGACACAACGTGAGTGTCATTCTCCCCCTCAATTAGCTCACGATCTTCAGATTATTTCATTTTCCGTCACGTCTCTCTCTGTATCTTCCAGTTTCAATATGCAGTGTTAATATACGGCACAGTGTGATCGCCGGCCTTCAGGCAAATTATAGTTACTGTAGAATATTTGAGATATTTCAGATTTTATTTATGAAAGGCAGATTTCTAATTTTGATTTCAATCCTGCTGAGAGACATTAACAGTACAGTGGACCTAATAATTTATGAAGAGATGGAAAAAGTTAATTGACCAAGTTATCATTTACTCTACAGTCAATAACCAAGGTTTTGTAACTTGTAATTCTTTGGATTAAAGACTCACAGACCTCTCTGATGAGTTGAATTATCCACCAGAGACAAATTCTAGCAGTCGCTTCTGCTTGGCTGGTTTTAATATTTTACCCTGGATTGCATCCATATTAATTTCAGACTTGACAACCTACATTTTTCATCTTCAATTACGACTGTGGCTAAACATGAACTTTTGGGTTTACCCAGGCTTTCAAAAAAAAAAATTAAATATCTGCCTTTCTTCTGTCTGAGGGTGAAGGAGCCCCCCCACCCCACTAAATGTGATTAAACCAGCTGGAATGGATGACTGGGGGAAATGGGGGGGGGGTTGGAGACAGACAGTCAGAGAGGAAGACGGCTGGATGATGATTTGGGGGGGCGGATGAGGGGTTACGGCACTGCATTATGCATCGTGGATCATCAGCCCGGGTGGCTTGTTTTATGGGTTGGTGTCAGGGGTGCCACTCCTGCTTCACACTCCGTGGCGATGGGCCTGTTGCCATGGCAGCAGCAAAGCAACTCATTAGCAAATATTACCGCTGGCCCGTTGAGAGAGAGAGAGAGAGCACGGCACCGACTTTGACGGACAGCAGGCATCAAATAATAGGTTAACTATTGACAGGAGAAGGGGGGGAAACTCTGCAGGAATGAAGTGACGTGTCAGACACGTGCATATGAAGTGGATTCATGCTGGAAAGATGCTCATTGAGATACACCCACTTTACATTTATAAGGCCTCTTGTGCTGCTTCCATTTGAGAATATATTACAATAGAAAAATCCAGATTTTCATTTTCGGAAGAAAATTGCCTCAAAATTATTATTCACTCTATGTGTGTGTGTGTGTGTGTGTGTGTGTGTGAGTGAGAGAGAGAGAGAGAGAGAATCAAGCCGACACTATACACTAATTTCCTATAAATCTCATGAAGAGGCCAATAACCAACAATGCTTGCAGTGTGCTTGAAATGGACGGATTCAAGTGACGTGTCTTCTCATTTACAGTATTTTATAGCTGTTCCCCTTGGAGATTTCCCTTCTCAAAATGCCGGACCTGATGATCTTATGAATGTGAATAGTGGTGCTGACTTTTCAGACAGTCCCTTCTTGAAAGCTTTCATAGTTTTGTTTTCGTACACGTGAAAAATTACGGAAATATTTGTGTAAAAAACAATGATGTGATGTACCAGACCTTCATCATACGTCACAGTTTGGTTGGGTTTAGGAAAACATCAAAACACCTTTGTTACTTATTTCAACCTGCACTTACGAAACGTCTCCACATCATATACGTAACTCGAGTTATGTTACGTACCTCAAGAGACTCTGTGGACCCTCTGTGTTGTGCTAAAAGCTGGTTGTTAGATTATGTTAGCGGTAATCAGTAATCAGTTTGTACTTTTGTAGTTTGTGTGTTTGTAGAGACTCACAACAACCTGCGACTGTTTGTGACCCAAACTTTTTTCCAGGTAGGAAGAACAGAAAATATTTTGCTTTTCCGGCAGATTTCAAATGTCCAGAGACCACTGAAGTCAAAAAACACAAACCGAAAACCTTCAAAACTTTAATTTAAAGGAGGCGAAGACACCAAAATTGCAGCTTTCCTCTTCCAATAGACATGATTGACAGCCCTCCACTCCTCTGCTGCGATGCAGCGTGGGAAGCGGCAGAGGATCTTCAATAACAGGTGATCACGGCTGAGCAAACATCAAACCAAAAAAACAGCCGGGCGTCAGGACATCCTGAACAGCCATCTCGTCACTCCCACAATCACACTTCAGTACGTGCGGCTCGTGAGGAGCTTCACCCCTGGGTGTGTGATCCGTCTAATGGAAAATGGTGTATAATCGAGGAGAGAGCCGGTGAGCTAATGAAAAGGGTAGCGAGGTGACATTTTCAGAGTGACGTCTGAAGTAGGATGACATTTACAGAGAAGAAGCCCAAAAGACAGTCTGTTAGAAAAAAGGGCCTCTGTATATTATACGGGAGTCGCGCAGGATAACGTGGGAATGTGAAGCTCATTTCAACACGACTCAGACTCGCTGGCAGAGCTGTCTTTTATGTCTTCAGGTAGCGTCATTTGAGTGGACAGTGGTGAATCTTTTCAAAATGTCATGAATTTGAGGGGGAAAAAAATGACATTTATTGTGCATCACTTTCTACCAAGGAGCACATCATTGATGGTCACTTTTGAAGAGGGATTCGATTGATGAATTTAGATATTTTCAGCTAAGTCGGGTGTTATTTTGACTACAGGTATGCAGAGGAGGTCACCTCCCGTACTCGTATGTTCGTGGCGTCAGCTAACGTACGGTTACGTTACCATCTGCATGTCAACTACCGCATCACAAAAAAGGGCCACAATATTTGCTATCGCCAAAACTTTTATTTCTCGACTTAAGTATAAATAGTTGCATATCAAAAAAAAAAGAGGATGTGTGAACAGAGTTTTAGAATATACCTTAATGTCGTTGCACTGCTTCTTCTTCTTCATCTTTTGTAGGCAAAATATTATGCCATGGTACCAGCACTGCTACATGTAGCATCTACAAGGATGGAAAGTAAGAATAAAAAACTGCAAGAATAAAAAGATTAACGATGTTTTGTAACTGCAGAGCTTGTGGCACGATGTGCGAGAATTGGTAACGATGCTCGATTATTCATTTAATCCAGCCACATCAAGACAGCTGTAAAACTAACTCAACATCGTATTTTGTTTGAAGAACAATTTAACAGAAACACGTAAAGGTATAGTTGCCAAACGATTATAATCAAGCAACTAATTTCCAATAATGATAGAGAATGAGCAAAGACTCCAGACGTTCATTTGCACTGGATAGCTGATCCAAATCAAATGATGAGGATTCATCAGCACATATACTTTACAAAATTCAGAGACAGGATGTGATGTGTCCTCATGAATGCTCATCTCCTCTTTCAGCATCCTCCTCTGCTTCATGACATTCCCTTTCTTTTATCAATATAGCAAATATTAATAGTTTGTGCGTAGAATATATTCATATGTGTACGTCTTTATGACGAGGTTACCATGGAATCACTGAAAACATGACCTTATAAGTGAAAGGTATTGAAACACTCATACAACCAAACCTTTCAGATATAAAGGTCATACACTTTTATCGTCTCCCTTGAGAGTGTCTTTTACTCTGAAACCTTTATCCAGCACAACGTTTTCCTGTCAGAAGTTTGACATTTCTTCAACATCAAAACGGAATATATTCGCACTGATTTAACTTTTTTTTAAAGTCATAACCAAGTTATAAGGTCACGCCGAGAGCAGCGCGATGTGTTTTAAAAAAAACTTTGTGAAACAGAGGCACTAAAAGTCGGACGAGCTCCTCGGCTCACATGAAATGTGACCAAATTCCGTGAAATCTTCGCTGAGGAGCGCGAGACGTTTTTCTCACAGAGGACGCGTCCACTGGGAGGGAGTCTGGTCATCTGAGAGACGCAGATCAAGGAAGGGAACATTTCTCTGCCACAGAGGGGACTTAATCAGGACAGCTTCTTGAGACTGTGATCCATCTCAAGAGAATGGAGGATAGCGGGGTTTGGAAACTTTGATGTCAGTGCCAGTGGACTAGCTGTGTATTTTCCCTGGCGTTGAATGAACTAATAAGCATGAAATGGCACCGGCCTGACAGTAAGATGTGCGACAGATGTTTTCTTAATTCTTTATTTGCTTCAGATGGGTGAGAGGGCGAACAGAGCACAGAACACAGGCTGGTAAAAAGAGTGGAGTAGAGTTTCTTTACGGGATCGAGGGTCATTATTATCGCGAGCGGACAAACTGAATTTTCTACAGTGGGACACATTCCTGAAATTCATCGCAATTACAAAGTAAGTTTTCTCAGTAAGACTATACTTTAAGTCCTCCCAGTGTACCCCTAATTCTGGCTGGGATGGGGAGGCAGGGTGAAGAGTCCAAACTTCAAACTGATTGATGGGTTATGAAAACGCTCTCATTTCAATGTCTATTGGTCCTTTTTGGGTAGCTAACTAGCTAGCTAGCTAACGGTATATTGTTATCGCGGTTGCTGCACTGCTCCTCTAGTATCAGTGAACCCAAACCCTGGCCAGGTATTACCACAGGTTGCTAACGTTAGCCTTTAAAGCACTGCCGGTGTAAAGAAGCAGTGCTCTTTTTCTATTCGATGGCTTAACTGATACGTAATGAACGTAGCGTCCATGCTTTTCAATCTCTATCAGAGAAACAGCACAATAACCACAATTGAAGACAGCATATTGTAAATGTCCGGACACATCTATTAACATAAACAACTACTTATTAATGTGTGAGGATCTTGATGCGATGCCCCTTTTTATTAGGGGATATTTCAACCGCGACCCCTTGTTACACTGATCCGAGGGTGTAAAAACAGGAAAGTGGGTTCAGCCTCAGAGTCTCAGCTGCCTGCAATGACCTGAAGAAGCTTCTGGGAGAAGTAAAGACGACGTGCGTTACGCATCTGGCCGAGATCGATGCATTAACACCCTTTCAACATCACAGCGAGAATGTGTCCTCGGTGAGCAATCGTGGTTTCAGCAATCAAATTTTTAATCATTCTCTACTGCTGCTTGGTTACATTTAAACCTTGTTGATGACAGTTATCTCATCCGCTCCTAATGCATTGTAACTGAGTACATTTACTCACTTTTCATTATACTGCTACTCCACTACGTTTCTACGTACGTACTACTACTACTTTACTGCACCACATTTGTCTGACAGCTTTAGTTACTAGTTACTTTCAAGTTAGATACCCTCCCCCATCATGTAACTCCAAATGTGGTGATTTTGAATGTGAACTTTTGTAATAAACAGAAGGAAGGACAACACAAGGAACATTTAACGGCAGAACAGGTACACTTTTAATGTTGATAATTCACGTAGGCTTCACTTTAACGATGATACTTGCAATATTTTTTACCTGAGTGTGTTTTTAAATGCTTTTACTTGTAGTGGAGTATATTACACTGTGGTATTAGAGCACGGTCATGTTCCCCAACCTTGTTAGCATTAGGGACAGTCGAGGCACAAAGTGCTCGCAAGCTGCTGTTTAGGAGACAGTTTTTATTATCTCCTCTGAGTGTGTGTGTGTGTGTGCACTTCCAACGGGGTGAGTCTACAGGGTCTCAATTAGAGGCGAAAGGATGCTCCCCTCCGTTGCGGCGCTCCTCTTTGTTATTCAGTCTGAGGAAACAGGTGGATTTTAACATAAAATATTCCACAGTTAATTAAAGATATCACAGTTGTGTAGTGTGTCTAATTATTCTCTCCCCATCAGTCGCTGCACAGCTGAGGGTTTTTCTTCATGAGCCTACAAAAAAATAAAATAAGCAGAGACCCTCTTCCGAACATTCAAAAAGCTCTTCCCTCGTCTCTTCTCGTACAGTCAGTGTATTGTCTCATGTCTTCCCATCAATACTTTGACAATAGGCTCATGTTATTGCTTCTGGAGAAACTGACAACATGACATTTACTTTAAACAATGACACTTAATGGTTTGTACGTTTGACGGATGAGACGCGCGCCGCCGTCTCCGGGCTCTGCGGCGGCGGCGCTTCTTATTGTCTCGTACGTCATCGAGCGTTTTGAAGGACTCTCGCCGTCTCTCTCTGACGCCTCTGTGAACTCTCCCTCTGTTTGAATCTATTGATATAAAGACTGTTTGGTGTTGAACGCTCTGATGCTGTTTGAATCCGGGATGAGACGTGAGAGAACCGTCTTCAGTCCTTGATTATGCCTAAGTCTGGTTTCGTCTGTCTTCACTCTGACAGGTACAAGCAGTCATGACATCTGACATGAACGCACAGCCACGTGTTCTCGCCGCCTTCGTGCACACATGGCTGGTGCTCTTTCGCTCCATCCCTCTCTTTGTCATGTTGTATCGACGCAGCTTTTTCATCTTTTCTCCTGTTTTCTCCTTTTGTTCACCCCACCGCACCCTTTGTCTCCCTCCTCCAACTGTCTCGCCCTTTCTCTCGCCGCCACTCACTCGCCGTCTTCCTCTTCGCTCTCTCTCTGCCGACAGTAAAACCATTTCAAGGTCCTTCGGTCTTAAAACACCAGAGGCTGTCATGTCAGATGCAGCGAGGTAGCGAGGAGGAGAGGAGTGGATCTTGTTTACTGCCGAACAAAAGGACGAAGGCATGTACAGTGGACACTTTCATGTGCACTCACAGTCTGATAAGTAGACTTGCACATGGACATGTGTGATGTTGACATACGATACATCTGTGTGTCACCGTGAACACGCTCGTAAACGTGTCCACACACACAAATGCCTGTTCTGTCATGGAGTGTGTGCAGCAAACATATGCTCGAACAAAACAATATGTCTGTTTCACACTGAACAAAAGCAAAAACATGTTACATTGGCTAAAGGGTCAGTTCATACGAATTCAGGAGTTTTTTTTTTTTAATCTGATGCTGAAATATTAGCAATAAACCTTTTACCAACTGTGTCCAGGTTGTTGGATATTCCCTGTACCGTCTTTAACTCTAAACAGCTTTAACTGGAACTACTTTCTAGCAAAGGAATTCTAAAAATGTCAAACTGTTGGGTTGGGTTAACCTAAGTTAATGCATGGAGACTGTTTCTGCAAAGAGACGTTGCTGTTGACTTCATCCATCTACAGATTCGTGCTGTATTTATAGAGAAAACATCTCCCGTTGCTAAGCTCGGGCAGATCATCGGTTACTTTTCCTGTGGTCACCGGGTGTTTACGGTCTTTGGAATATCATACACCCTAACCCAGGGGACTCAGCTGGGGTTAATCAGACCGAGCTTCTGCCGTAGCAGCTGTTCCCAATGAACACCAAGAGGTTTTTCTCTGTGTGGTTCTTTTCCGGATGGCTCCTCTCCTCCTCTTCCTCCTCCTCGTCTCTTCTGTGATGCCATGTGCACCATAGGCCGCTTGAGCTTTCCGGATTTAAAATAGTTACGGAAAAAAAACGAGAATCGGGATGAGAGGCAGCTGTTTAAGTTTTTGTATGTTGACTTCACAGAAATGAATCCTAAATGGACATATTTCTTTGTTTGATGTGAAAAACATTCAGTGCTCGTGGGACAGATATGTTGCTGGGTATCTGTTGGACATTGGACAGATGGTTGGAAACGTTAGCTCGGCCTTTGGTTCCACAGTCATCGCGGCTGTGTGGAGAACAAGGTTACGAAGTGCCAAGAGTCACGTGAGGTTTTTGTTTTGTTTTGTTTTGTTTTGGAGCCCCAGTACTTCTGCACTAAGTACATTTTGTGCCTCAAAAAAAAAACAAAAAAACGGCACAGAGTGTCATCAAAGTGCTTTGCGTCCCAAGTGTTGCAAATTAATATGATAATGAGATGGTAATTATATTATAATCATCACCAGTTCAGTTTCTTCAATTTGTTGCAAGAAATTCATTACATGGCACGGAAAGTGATACTTGGCGCCCCAAGGTGCACATTGTGCACATTAATGCATTCCGTGCCATGAAATATACATTTTTTGTGTTCGGGGGTAAATTTTGTGCATGAAATGCAGCGTGAGACATTTGGTGCTCCATATTAAACTAATGTGGCTCCATGGCAGCGAGAAAATCGTCGCCTTATAGATGAAGAGATGAAGAGCAGATTTTCTTCACTTACACAATCCATCAGTTCAGTGTTCATCATCGTCTTTGAGTCTTAGTGTGTTGTGCCTTCGTTGGGTTTTCCCCCTGTTGTTGAGGTCACTGTTCTTATTTCACGGCATTTGCTTCCTCTGTCCCTTTTTTCTATCAAACAGTTATTCATCAGATTGTTTGCCGATTGGACTCGGGTCTTTCCAGCCACGGGTCATCGTGATCATAAGTTTGTCCCATTAAATACATGTATTCTTTGTCCTGGTGTCACATGATCGGGCTTCATGCCTCGGACCTCGTCCCATAAATGAACCTTTTCTTACATTTATAACCAGAACATATTCGTCTGTCCGTTCAACTCTTCCACGGTTCCTATCACAAACATGTTCTTCTGTTGTTTTTATCGTGTTTTGCTCCTTACGCAGCACTGTACAATGGCCTCTTCTGTGAGAAGACACTGTATGGCCCAGTTTCTTTAACGTTGTCCGTATATCATATTTATTTTTAAAACGGATTATCAATGATGCACAAAGTGACCTCTTTCAGCAAGTCTCATGTGTTTCCCTGAAACTAAGACATCTAAGAACCTAATGTAAAAATAAAACCCGTATCCTATTACTATTGATTGAAGCGATGCTATGTATTCAGGAGATTAGGAGCAAAACATTTCTAATGTAAAGAGAAAAAATGGTCTGTTGATACATGATTACCAACTTGTTGTCCCATAAACAATAGCTGCAGTGTAGAGCCATATGCAGGGTGTAATTTAAATCAAAGACAAAGATCCCTGCATGAGCATTACGTTCAGGAGCATTACCGTTAACTGTAGAGAGCAGCAGGTTTAATGCCACTCCAGAGGAGCGCAGACTTTGTTTGTTGTGAGAGCCTGAGAGGGAGCTTCATTTCTGTTTTGCTGTCCTGTGTATGAGCACATACAGGGCTGCACGTTTTACTAAAATATCCTTGATTTACGCTGATTTCTTTTGGTTGGATGATTATGAAAAACTCCAGTTCAATTCAGGAGGGGAATCTTTTCTGTTTCCAAAACCTTTCAGAGTTTGTGCTGCATCGACGTGGCTTTCGATAACCAACAATGCTTAAGTTGTGTTTGTCAAGAACTAAACCAGGTCCTGAATCAGGTCTCTGCAGTTGAGGGCATTGTCGCTGACAGGTGGGGAACCCAAGGTCAGTTGTCCCGGGCACTTTGTCATGGTGAGGCCCAAAAGAACCTGTTGAATCTTAAAATAATCTGCAGGAGGGGCCTTGTCATCGTGTCCTGGGCGTGAGCAAAATCATCAGTGCTTAGGTTGTGGGTCTCATTCACACTACTGCAGTTTGTGGTGTAAAACTCAAGCTCGTAGGTGTGTTAGCCTTAAGCAAGATAATTAAATTACACCAACTTTTACTTCATCTCACATGATCCTGTTGCTTCCTGCACACAGCTCACGGAGAGGATGCAGCTTCTTCAAACAAAGCTTCACTCCTTCAGCTGTAAACTCCCGTCACATGCGTTAAAAAGTCGTAAAAAGTATGATGATGATGATGTAAAGTTATCCAGCATGCAACATGTGGGCACATAATGATAAAAGCAGTGTGTGCCGGTCATATGTCCACATGTCCTCGCTCTTGCGGTGCTCCATTTTCCAAAAAGACGTCGTAGGCAGCGAAACAATATTTAAGTTCATACGTCCTGAAATTAGCTTGCAGCACTTTACAATTGGAGAAATAAGGCAGTAATTCAGAGTATGTTCTTCACATCCTCCGCTGTTTATCTCAACAGTTGATGTGCGTTGTGTAGCAGACAAATTTTAGCTCGGAGGTGGATTTCTAGACACATTGTGCTACAGAAGCAACACTGTCAGTGAGGATTACAGTATTTTACGGTGAGAGTTCCCCCTGGGATGTCATTACTTTAAACCCTCCTGCAATACATCAATTTCTAATTAACATTTGCATACTAGATCGTCGGGGGGGGTGTGTGCCCGTGAGGAGGGGAGGGGGAGGCTGCTGAGAACTCACACGCATACATTTATGCTAATTAATTGAAATAAAATGAGCCTGGGGCTTGAGATGGGGCGGAGCAACGGAATGCTTCAACACCCGGTGGGAGGAGCAGGCGTGATGCTCGAGCGCTGTCAGCGACGCCCGGTGCATCCCAAAAAAAACACCATCACTCTGGAGACCTGAACCAGCCGGAGGATGGAGTGTGTAGGAAATGTTTCTGTGTTGGAGGATGTGTGTTTGTTTGTGTGAGCTTTAACTGTATATTTCTGTCATGTCCCATGTAGAACGCACATGTGGTGGCCACATCTGGGCCATTTCTTGCAGTCACAGCTCAGTTACAGCAGCAGTAACAAAGTTCATATGGACCAGATATGGTCAATGTGCGACCAAGTGGTTTCAGGTTGAGTTGTGCCAACACTGCAGCAGTATGCAGGACAGATGAGCCCACATAAGGTGCCGAATACGTTAAGATACAGTGTGTAAACACTTGAGATGGCCTCATATAAATGCTTTGTTCTCTCTCGCCAGTTCATCAAACATTAAGCTCAGGACACTTTGACTCTGTGTTTCGATGTAAGAAATCAGAGTCTCATTGTCTCAATGTTGAATTTAGATAATTAACATATTTTCCACCTCAAACAAAAATTGTTACAATCATCATACATTTGTTTGTTTCATGTTGGCGTACAACCAGGATAATTGACAGCACCTGCTGTTTGAACGTGTGTTGAGAAACATCTGTCTGCAGTTTTCTCACAGTTTGGCTGGACTGAGACGATCGAGCTGAGGAGGAAGTTCAGTTTGGGCCCGCTTAGTTGATTTGGTGAGATAAATTAAATATAAGATGGTTTGAAAATACCCCATACTGATGTAACTCAGAAGTTACTGCTGAGTGCAGGGACGCCCACAGAATTGTTTTTATAGCGGGGCCCGAAGGGGTCGCTGAAAATCTTTGAAAAGGGGGATGGACGGTTAAAGTTGGTTGGCCGGCTTGATACACATTCATAGATGATGTTATGCATATGCAACTCACTATGGTGGGCAGGCACTCAGAAGTCAGGCCAGACTGGTGGCCAAAAAATAATATCGGGGGACCGTGGCAGAGCGAACTCTGATTCCAAACAAGTTGGGATGCTGCGTAAAACCCAAATAAACCATAATGTAATAATTTTGCTAATCCTCTTTGTCTCATTCTCAATGGAAAATGATACAAAGACAATAAATATAATGTTTCATCTCAGCAACTTCTAATTCTGCTCAGTTTATCGATTACATATCTTGTTTCTCTGAAAAAGTGCCGTTCTGAGAAATGTAGTTTCCTTCCCTCTGTGATTCTGTCAGAAACATTAAGTTAGTCGCAATGCAAACATTTGTATCTGAGATACTCTATGCACCACACAAGTGCGAGTGAGACGCACTGTTGTGCCCCCTCGGACCAATCACCATAAATTAAAAAGATGCTGGAGCCGAGCATTTATGCATCATTCCGCAAACGTTCATTAAAATCTAATCACCAGCATTCAGCCGATAGACAGACAGTCGGAGGCGGATCCCTAATCCCTCCCCTCCGTTTCATCTTGGGAACAATTGGCCACCAGTGCAGCGAGATAATTTAACTGATACCATCGCGGAAATGAAAAAAAAAAAACATGGAGGATTGGATGTATAGCATCCGTATCGCACTGCTTGTACAATCAGTAAACGTTATGCACATGCATGCTGTTGTGTGAGAGACGACGCCTCGGGGCAGAGAAGACAAGTGAGGTGTCGCGACTTTGCTCCGAGCTGAAGGTCTGCTGCAACAGACGTGCGGTATCTTCCTCCGGTGTTGTTGCTGCCTCATCTGAGTGTAAATTGGAGTTTGGAGCAAAGCAGATGATAAATTTCTACTTTGTATGCAGATGTGGTAATGCGAGCGATTTCCAAGGCACGAGTTGCACTCAAGGCCAAATCATTTTTTGATGATGGTAGTAACAAAAACAGCCAAACTCCTCCTCGGTGATAACAGCAGTGCAGCTACACAGTCTGTGATTTCGAGCGGTCGACAGGAAACAACCGACAGTGTGAGAAACATCCAATACCAGTTTCCTTTGGTCCAAACTATTTTGGTAGATTTTTGCTTCTGTTTTTTTTTTTTTGGGTTCCTTTTGGTGTGCTTGGCCTCAAACACTAGACAAGCAAAGTCACACAGACTCGGGCAGCAGACAGATTTTTGGTCAACAGCCATCTTTGTCAGGTTGAGAATTTGGCAGTGAAGAGGAACTCGAAGCTCGCCTCCATTATAAGACTTCACTCTCTGGTGTTCATACCGGATAAGAAAACATTCAGAAGTATCACTATCTGCCTCCCAGTATCTATAAATATGTGTGTCTTAGGGTTGTCAAGGCTGCAGAACTTAATGTTGTATTAACAGTGGATCCAGTGATTACTGTAATGTAACGGGCTCGGTGGTGGTGAGGTTACTGATCATTCTCTCTCTGCAGCCCTGAAGACCTAAAAATCTTAGAAGCTTTCAGCTCAGTGTTTTGGTTTTGACTCACTTTTAACAGATCTCATCAGTCTTGATACCCGAAGTGCGAAGTTTCATCACAGTTACACTTTCAAACACGAATTAAATATTGCCATGTGATCGGTTGTCCTCACAAGCGAACATAAAATGTGAGCTGGACATTTTCAGAAGTGAACGAATGAAAGTTTTTAAATGTGACATGTGGAAACTGAATGTAATTGCAAGAAGATCACACGAAATTTGCTTCTTGACAGGTGAAATTTTAAATGATATAGAAAATGTGCAGGTGAAGTGAACATTTTCACACCTGATTGGCCTTTTCACCAGCGTATGAACATTTCCACATTCGCAATTTACATTTTCACTTTTGAATCACGTCATTTATTTAAATGTTAATTTGTTGTTCCCACATGTGTATTAGAATTTCCATGTAGAAACTCGTGCATCCAGGGTTTTTTTCAATAACTAGCTGGGGAGAGTGGAGCATTTAGCAGCTTAACACCCCGATAATTCCCACTGAGGGATTGCGAAGACCAAAACAGAACTAAGAGAAGAGTGAATATTGGATTTACATCCATCAGTTGGGCCAAAAGCAAGACTCTAAATGAATGTGAATGTTGCTCCCTGCCCACCTCTGTCAGCTGTGTGAATAAACAATTTCGCTGACTCTCGATGTCCAGAAAAGCAACGAATGCTGCTTTAAATCTGAGTAAAACCTGCTTTCCATTAAATACACTTAACACATAACTTTGAATTTCATTGCCGCCTTCGCCACAAAATAGACAAACAAATACGCAGATTTTACATTCTATAACTCCAAATATTTCTCACTATGAATGTGTCTGAATACCTGTGATCACATGTGATATGCTAATGTTTCCCGGCAACAACATCGACGTGATTAAAACCAGAATTCCTGAAGAGTCCCGGTGCATTATTAACAGCATAGTGACTCTGGAGGAGCCCTGAGTGTCACTGACCTGATGCGGCTGCATGCCATCAATCATTATAACAAGGCATCCATATCGGGGGTCGCAATATTAACATCATTATTTGGCCGTGATTGTCAGCTCACCACATTTAAGGTCACGTTAAACAAGCACGATGAATTCACGAGAACGGCCCGGCTGCCATTTTGTTGCGGAGATATATCAGTATCCCTCTTCTGCTCCGCTGCACTGACACATGTGGTTCAAGGACGACAGGACCTCTCCGTAATAATGTTCCCTAAAAATGATTCACCCCCTTGTAGTGTGATGAATCTACTCTCCCTTTGGGATGAAATTACATGTTGTGTGTCAAGCGGCGGCAGAGTAATACGCTCTGATTATCAAGCAATGCGCCGAATCTTCGACTATCTCCAAGGAATGCTAATCACTCCTCTATTGGATTTTTCGGTGACGCCTGCCATTAATCCTCGCCACAGCCCCGCGTGATGAAACCGCCGCACTCTTTTGAACGTAATTAACTCCCATGATCGTTTTTGAACCTCGCTGCATTGAGTGCTCTGATCGAGAGAAATTACACCAGGCTATTGCGAGTATTTAATGGACCCACGAGTGTCAATTAATGTAGAGAAGCTTTTCATTGCGCTTTCTTTTCATGTCCACCAGCCCAGGTTTTTATTAAAAAGCACTTATCCCGAGCCCGTGCTTTTTGAAATGAACAGCCTTCCAAGGCATTACAATAACCCTGCGTGCTGTTGTGATTAGCCTGAGGGGTGCTCGACCTCCATGACTGTGACTTTAGACCCAACTCCGCCTCTGGTTTGACTACCGCTGCAGGCGAGGATCGGGATGATGAGAAGGAGTTGTACTCTTGTTTCAAATTAGAACCACTTCTGATTATCTTGCCGTGACAACGAAGATGTAATGGAAAGAAAAACTCGGTTTCAAATCAATGTTTTAGAAAGAAGTCTGACTTTACACTGACAGGTTTGTACTTCATCTGTAATATGTTGGTTAGTTATCTGTACTTTCATCTGTATAAATCATACGTAGAGCTTTATCCTGCTTTAGATCTTCTTCAGGAAATGATATTTTTATGGTTATTTATATCCCTTTCTACACGGCTCCTATTCTCTTTTCTAATTAGGCCTACTCCTTGAGCTGATCTTTGTAAATACCTCATGAATTTATAACGTATTGCCTTTTATATGTTCCTGAATTATCAGGACATTCTTTCTTCTGCAATAATGAAGTTAAAAGGTCCAAAGACCCGTGTGGTGATCTGCAGGGAGGCTTCTGATGCCTGCAGCCTGTATGTCAGTGTGTGTGTGTGTGTGTGTGTGTGTGTGTGTTGCTGCTTATCTCTAAGGAATAAAAACTGTAACTAACAACACAATACACAAGCAGCGGCACCGGTTCTAATAGATTATCAGTGTTTTCTCACCAGATTGGCTCCGGGCACATGCAGAAAATAGACCAGGTGCCGAAAGGATCGCTGCAGATTGCCTCACATGGGCGGAACTTTGTGCCGTTGCAGCGCTTTTACCTCCCGTGTGTCCCTGGCAAGATTTGGACAGGACAGAAAAGAGTAAGTGCAGATTGTAAGATAATGTGTCATGTTCAGTACTGGCCCACGTAAAGCACCAGTGAGGTGGCATAACACGCTAACATTAATGCTTTTTAGCTGACTTTCACATCAGGAGGCCGAGGCGACAAAAGTGGCAAACAAGGTTACCAACATTTCTTTCCTTCAACATTTCCATCTGTGAACATTTCTGTCCTTGTTTTGTAGCGTAAAGAAACTGATGTTTTTTATAAGGAGATCTGTAGACATTTCCAGTGCCTATTTTTTCACAGGAAATTGGACCATCTCCATCAGTGGTCGTGCCAACCAGGTACAGGCATTATAAGCCAAACCTTGATGTTTTCCTTACCCTAACCAAATGAATTTTGTGGCTTAACCTAACCAGAACATAAACACAGAGTCATGACAGGATAGAAATAGAAAATTAAACTGTAGTAATGAAAAGTAGCAACATGACAAATGACATACTTAGCTAACATTTATTAATTTATGCCTCTACTGTATTTTTAGCTTGTCTTTGCCAACAACACGTCAATGGTCCACCACCAAGCTTTATCTGAGCTCCTGCTGTTTCGATGAGGATTGTCAGGTGTGGGTGAAAAGCTCCCAAAAGGCTCATACGAGAAACTTTTAATGTTAAGATTAGTTTTCACACAGCAAAAGAGGATACCTTCAAAAATAACCTGTACAGTCGTTTTACCGGTCTTTCCGCGGTCGTCTTCCTGTGGTTAAGGTTTGACTTTAGGCATCAACACCTCCCTGGTTTAACAGGTTGTTGCTTTCATTGTTGGAAGAAACCTATTTTAGGGTTAAGGTATTAGTTGGCGCAAAAACGGAAGTCACATCGCTTTGTTCGCTCATATGTTTACCTCGACTTCCTCCCTGTTTTTCCAGGGCTACAAGAATGTCCCATGACTTCCTGTTGTGGTCCTGCATGTAAACAATTGGCGATATTTTTCTGGGTAATCTAGTTCTGGGAAATGAGTCAAGTTTAAAGAGTAAAAGGAATAAATATGACTCAGCATCATGTTTGTCATGAACCTCAGAATGACTGTCAGCTGTAGTTTAGCCTATAGTGCCGTTAAGTGTCATCTGTTTACATTTATGGCTCCGGTGATAAGCGCTGACATCCCAGCATCTGGCTGAATTATTCCCACAGGGGAGCGTGAGATTATGTGTCCTCCCTCCGTGAGCACTGCAGCGCACATCTCTCTCATTCAGAGTCTCAAGGGGGAATCAAGGCGCTGGAAACACAGCGTGGAAACAGATTGTGTTAAATGACAGGTTGGTGGATGTTGATTTGGGCTGAAATATATATATATATTTGTTTTACAGAAGAAAACCATTCCTCTGTGTTATTACTGAAGGCTCATGCTGTCATATCCTGTCTTGCCCTGAATAGACCCTTTTTCTGCTTGTACACAATGATGACGTAGAATGTATGCGCGTGCACTTTGGCAACGGAAGTCTGGCGGAGATAGACGGCATGTCAAGCTATGCAAATGGATTATCAACTAAAGATCGTGAATGTTACCTTGACAAGTTGACTTTGACAAATGGTGTCCGACTTCCAGATCCTTGTTCTATTAATAAGTGGGTTGATGACGTTAGCAAATGGCCGAATATACAGTGGCCAGATATTTATACTAATATATTAAGTGATTGAAACACCCGTAAATCATACAATGCGCGTTTTTTTTTTATATACCGAGCGTTAATCGCGCGTTAAAAAAAGTGGCGTTAAGAGGACGTTGCGTTAACGCGTTAACTTTGACAGCCCTAGTTTTCAGACACGTTAGCGCTTTATAGTTAAATTGTGGCACATTTAATGGCTTATTTTAATGCCGTAGAAAAAAACATCTTTAGCCTGCGGTGGCCACAAACCTCATTTTGTGCATTTAACCAAAAACAAATTTAAAAAAACTTGCAGACGTTTACAGGAGGGAACCTGTGTGTGTGTGTGTGTGTGTTTAAGGACTACAAACTACATGAAGGTTATAATGTTCAGTTACTGTTTCAGCTATTGTGAGATTTATTAGGAGTATATATAAATGAAACAGCAGCAAAGCAACATTTGCAAAAAAACGCAAAAATGGCTGCCTACAAACTGAAAAAAAGATGGAGAAGGTTTTTTCTGAGTTTACTTTTTCTTTTTTATTATTTTTTTGAAAGACTCTATTGGGTTTTGTGTGTTACATCTAATTTTTTGTTTAATGATGTCACTTTAAAGTTGAGGTAATATATGAAGGAACATTAATATTCACTAGAGCAGTCCACCGCTTCTGAGACTGCTTTCTGGATTTAAGTGCCAGTGTTAAAGGGTTATTCTGCTGTAAGTTTAATCCGTGGTGAAACACACAGTGAAACTGTGCTAGACTCCCTCTCGAGAGATCAAGTTAGCAGACCACTAATTCACGGAGTTTTAGCAACCTCAGAAAAAGACAACACGATAACAGTACATTGCAGTATACGCCTCCAACAAGAGACCACCATCAAAAAGCCACGAATAACACTCAGAACAGCACCAAACTTCAGCAACGGTACAAACAGAGTCTCAGCACACAGCCAGGGGCATCAAAACTCCACTAGCTTGGCTAGATTTACTACTGAAAAGCTAACAAAACTTACCACTTTCCTGCAACAGCTTCCTGTTGACGGAAAGTCCCGACAAGTCGATTACCAAGTGCAGTAGAGTTCCGCAGCTCCATGGAACAGTAATCAAAGTTCATATGTGTCTTAAGTACCAATTTATAACAGTTATTAACGAGAGCTAACAGGGAAACTAACGGAATTGAGCATTTCTAACTGCACTCGGTACGTTAATCGTCGCGTCGGGAATTCCCCCGACTCGGAAGCTGTTGCTGGACAGTGGAGAGATGTTATTAGCTTCACAATAATAATCCAGCTAAGCTAACAGAGTTTTGATTCCCCCGGACTATGTGCTGAGACCCTATTTGTACAGTCGCTGAAGTTTGGTGATGTTCTGAGCATTATTTGTGGCCTTTCGATGGTGGTTTCTTGTTCAAGGCGTGTACTGCAATGTACTGTTATCGTGCTGTCTTTCTCTAAGGTCGCTAAAACTCCGTAAATTAGCGGTCTGCCAACTTGCTCCCTCGAGATGGAGACTAACACAGTTTCACGGTGTGTTAGACCATGGATTACACTTACACCTGAATATCCCTTTAAAACCGGCCCTTTACTACATTGATTCTCGCTATTTTTTTCAGCTAAAACACAGCGAGAGATGTAATAAAAGTCAGATTGTCAAACCGCTAGTGCTACAAAGTTCAGCTGTACATAAATGATCATGCAGCCTGAACTGATGGAACTTTTTTTTCAACATTGAAGAATTTCTTCTTCAATGAGAGTGGGCGAACCGGAGCACCCGGAGGAAACCCGTTGTAGCACAGGGTTGACGACTGTGTGTGTTTTCAGCAAGTCTCAAGTGTGGATTTGGGCTCTAGAAGAACTTTCGGAACCATTTCTTCTTTTTCTTCTTCTTGTTGATGAGATCTTCCAGTTGGGTCTTCATGGAGCTTTCTGTCTCGCCCCACTCCTCCTCCTTGTCTTGTAGAGTCTTCTTCAGATGTTCTGAGGCCTGAACGAGGGATGTCTTTATCTCCTGCCACTCAATTTGATGACTCTGCGATTCCCGCTCAGCATTCCTCAGAGTAGCCACGAGTGTGTCGTTCTCGTGTTTCTGCAGGTCCAGCTGATCCGCGAGTAGAGCTGTGGCTTCCTCCTGCTTCTTTCTTTCTTCCAGCAGGGAGGTGCTCACCCACCACCAGCTGAGGAACTCGGTCAGCAGCAGATCCTCTGCATTTTTCAGGGCAGATGCGATCTTCCTGGTTTCCTCCTGGTGTTCCTCATGCTGGGCTTGTTGGGAAGCCTGAGATCTTTCCACAGCCTCCATAACCTGCAGTTGCATTACCTGTAGAGTCTTCTTATAGTCTTCTGTGGCCTGAATGAGCGACTTCTTGTCCTCTTGCCACTCAGAACGATGGCTGTCCAGCTGCTGCTTGAGGTTTTTCAGAGCAGCAACAAGGGTGTCGTTCTTGTGTTTCTTCTCGTCCAGCTGAGCCACGTGTAGAGCTCTGGATGTCTTCATCTCCTCCAGCAGGGAGGATTTCTCCTGTTGCCAGCTGAGGCGCTCAGTCTCCAGTAGATCCTCTGCATTTTTCAGGGCAGTAGTGATCTTCCTTGTTTCTGCTTTGTGTTCGTCAGTCTGGAGTCGATGGTAGGTCTGGGTTCTTTCTACGGCCTTCTTAGCATCTTCCTTTTGTTTTTGAAGAGCTTCCGTTTTCTTGCCCAGTCTCTCCTGTAGCTTCTGTACTTGAGCTTTCTCAAATACAAGATCGGCCTCCAGCTGTTCGGCTTTCATGCGAGCCTCAAACACCACTGCTTCTTTATCATAGAGCTGCACCTCCAGGCTTTGAACAGTTGTCTTGGTGCTGTGTTCAGCCAGTGTCTGCAGCTGCTTTACAGCACGGATTTCTAATTCCATTGCCTCTACTTGCTCCTTTAGGCCCTCATTCTCAGCCTCCACTTTCTTCAACTTGTCCTGAACATCCTTGGTCTTTGAAATCTGCTCCTCAAGGTCATCATTAGCCTTCTTCAGTGTCTCGGAGCCTTTGACCAGTAGTGAGTCGACATATTTAGCCTCCTCCTCCATCTTCATAATGCTATGCTCCTGCATCTTTTGTATTCTGTCTTCAAGGAGCTTGCTGTAAGACTTCTGTGCATCAAGATCGTCCAGAGTGAGAGACAGTTTCTTACAGAGTATTTTGATCTGTGATTTCATTTCCTCGGTCTCCGTCTTGGAGTGGATATTAGACTGGCCCTTACTTAGCTGATCTTTCAGGGCGCAAATCTCTTTCTCCATCAGCTCTTTCTCATGGCTCCATGATTTCTTTCCTCTGAGCTGATCAAGGAAATTAATCACAGCATCCTCCTTGATTTCCAAATTGACTCGGCCCTCGGTTACGGCTTGGGTGAGCTTCACCCTGCCGTCCCCGAGCTCGCACCTAATGTTTCTTTGAACGGCAAGCAAATCAAATTCGTCCATCACGGGGTTGTTTTCCATAACTCTGAAATGTCTCTCCTGCGGGACCTCTGTGTTTTGTTTCCACTGGTTTCTCTTTCTTCTCCTTTCCTTCATATATTCTCTCCTCTCTTCTCTTTCTTGTCTGAGCATCTTGGCGTGATTTCTCTCCTCACTTCTCTCTTCACGATCCATTGCTGTCAGTAGTAAAGATGCCACTGAAACAAGCCGAGGTCAAAGCACCCATAACATTTCTACACCTCTCCCAACATTCTAGAATGTTCACGTCATGAAGATCAAAGCAGAAGAGGCTCAGAATGTTCACCGAGTCACGTTCTGATGTTGTTGCTGTTGCTATGGTAACAATGACCATGTTTATTTACAAACTTTTTTTTGTTTTTTTTTGTTATTGTTATTTGTACAATTGTATTTATCATTTCATTTAATTGCATGTTTAGCTCCTTAGCTCGGAGACCTAAAGTACATAAAATAAACAAAGCAGAAACATCCAAAAGGTTCCGACGATCATGTTCAACTATAAATCGTTATTAAAAATTACACCTGTAAATGACAGCAAAAATAAACAAGTGTGCTGATTTTAACAAATCTCCACGACACAATTCAACTGAGAGTCAACCAGAAGTGCCTGGTGTTGTCACACTGTGTTGGACGGGTCTATTGGATTCCAGTTGTTTTAATACATGAATGAAATGAGTCCAAATGTGGACCCACATTTTTAATCATACTAACCTGCCTGAAATTTGGTGTAGAAAGTTTCCCTTGAGAATTAATTTAATTAAAGTCTTAAAGAGACAGGGACTGGAGCAGAGCATCTCAGACAGAGTTCAGGGCAGTACAAGTGAACTGATTTTGTATTTTTCGAGCACTGAAGCTTGTAAACCCATTCTAGTAGTGACCCAACATGAAATTACCAACCTGAAAATGAACAATAATCCGTCTCCTTTAAGACAATGCTCACTGTCATCGTCCTACCCAGGATAACCACACTGTTTGTCACCATCCAGTTGAGAGCAATTAGGGGTGAAACTGTTAGTTAAGGGTCTCACTCAAAAAGCAGCTCGAAGGCACCTGTCAGTTGAGGAGAGAGAGTCGACGCTTCGCTTTTCCAGCCCACATTTCTGTTGCCAGGCACCTGCAGTCCCGTCATTGCAAATCCTTTTATTGTTACCTCAAGGCTAATATAACTCCTCTGAGTGTAGCCACAGTTTTTTTTATAAGCTGCACAGACAAAAGACTCCAAAACAAGAAAAAACAGATACCAGCTGTGCTGGAGACTGGTGTCCTCCATCATATCTGGCACTGCGTTTAAAGGGATCTGCTTAATAGGAAGTTTGCAACTAGAGATACAGGATATTGGGTTTTTGCTGATATGCAATGTTCATATTTTCCAACTCATTTTGGCCGGTTGTCGATACCGATTTACCTTACGAGACAGATGGATTCACAGGTAATGAAGTGATCCTGCGATCCTTTTGAGAGGTGTGCTTGTGGTTGAAGACACAGTGGTTGAATCAATCAAGTGAGTCCTACGAGGAACTACTGGCAGCCACAAGCGTGGTTTAGATGTTTCGACCAGCGAGAGAAGTGACACCGCAAGAGGTTAAGTGTAAAGGCTGCTAATGACAGTTATATCAAAACTGTAGAGTTTATTCCAATTAAAGGGGGCAGCAACATGGCTAGTTTGCTCGCTGGACTTGTTGTTGAACATGCTGTGAAATCATATTCACTGTTTGTCAAGAGCTGGGATGAAGAGAAGGCACTAGTTTATCCCTGTTGCTAATTGCTAAGTCGTGTCTAAGCTTCATCTTCGTCTTCTTAAGTGAAGAACATCTCCCATCGCATTAGAACCTCATTAAACCATTAGTTTAACTCTTAGGTGTTGCCACGGAAAATATATGTTAATGGTCTTCATGTACAAGCAGGATCATACAGCAGGTGTCCATAATCAGGAGTGAATGGACTCCGCGGAGGTAACTGTCCTCCCCGGCCTCCACATCATCCATTAATTCCTGGTAATGGACACTTCGTTGGACATTACCCCTTCCAGGCATCTTAAGCGATCTTTTAATACTCATCAAATGCTCTCTCTTTTCAGTTTTTTTCCAAAACTTATTCAAGGCGAAGATAAACTCAATTACATAACTTACATTAAGGTAATCCAGTGATGCTGCACATCAGATTGTGGACAACTGGTCCACACCTATAAAATGTATAAACTGGATGGAGCTCAGCAGGTGGAGCAGGTTCGTCCACTAATGACAGGATTGGTGGTTTGGTCCCTAGATCCTCCTGTCCACATGCCCTTGGTGAAGACACTGAAAATTGCTCCTGATGGTCGGGTATCCTGCTGCCATCGGTGTGGGTGTGTTTGCTAATGGGTGAATTGGAGGCTTGTGCTATAACATGCTAAAATATTGTACCAAACCTAACAAAGGAAATCTGTCTTTGAATTTGTGGCACAACTAAGAAGTCTCACACTGTGAGTCAATCAATGGGTAATTCAGATTAATTTGCATTTTTTTTCTTTTGGAGTTTGTGATAAGGCCAGATGCGTTTTCTGATGTGGTGAGGGGGTGTCAGAGCAGGACTGGCAACCATTTAAAAAGATAATTGTTAAACATTCACCAAATCAGTCTTCCAGAGTTTGCCCAGCCTCTAATCAAGGAGCGTGGTGGGCATCTTGAGTAATTGATGCATAGCTAATGACTTGGTGATTAATAGCCTGGCACTCGACTCGCATAAATGTGGCTGATCCAGAGATGAGAAAAGGGGAGTGGGTTGAAAACAAAGACCCCGCAATGTTGTGTGACGTGTTCAAGGCCACGGAACATTGTCGAGCCACCGCTCGTAAAAAAGCCATCTAATTAGAGAAGAAAAGCTCAGTGCTGGGTGTGTTAATATGTGATGGGTGTTAATTAGGTTTGTCCAGGCATATGGAGATTTGCTCTCTGGATTAGCATGACTGTGAATGACGACAATGGAGGGAGGGATGGTTAGTTTAGCGTGCTGGCTCTCATTGGCTGCGAGGCTCCTCAAGTATGATGGCAGTGTGTCTGATCTCTGAATAAGATTCAGTGAAAGGTCTTTTGGGTTTTGTAAAGGTCACAGTTTTGTTCCTCTTGACAGTGGGGTGGCTCTATCTGGCCAGTTTCACCCTCCACTCAACAATCGCCAGCCAAGAGAAGAAAAGACACTAATTACTGACATCCTGTTCGCACTAATAACCTTCTCATTCAAACGAGGGTCAACGCTTCCCTCATCTGTATGCTAGCGACACAAAAGCAGCTATTAAACACCAAGAAAATTTCCTCGGCCGGGGCACGAGAGCTGATAGATGAAATCTGTGGCAGCATCTAAGGATCCCCCTGATGTGAGCAGCAGCGGTACGTATGATGCCATTATCTCATGCTGTGTGCCTAGCTAAGACAGATGGTCCTGGGGGACCAGCGAAAGCCTTGCCATCGGCCTCCCTCCTCTCCCCGAAGAGGCTATTGGTGGATCCAGCACTGTACTGGGCTAATATTAGCCACAGATAAGAACACCTGCAGAGCGAGGACATTTGGCATCAACCAGAGATATAAGGAAACCTTCAGTCCAGCTATATATAGCCGGGAGAAATGAAAGGAGGAAGGAAGGGCCTGCATGCTGTGATGTTCTCTGTCACTCGCTGATCTGCCTTGAAAAATGTGTCTCTGGTAACACACAGATTCAGCTCAGACGGAGACTGAACCCAGTTTTCTATAGGTTTTTATCGCACCTGCATAATTTGGATTTTTCATTTCCACATATTTATTATATTTGTTGACCAATCCCCCAGTAACAACCCTGAGCTTTGGTGTCATAGTGGCCAAACCATGTAATTAAAACACTGAATGCACACTGGCCCAAACAAAACAAAAGATTCTGTAAGACTTCGACAAAAAATTGCTGTAAACATTGGTACTTTATTTTAGAGTCACAACCCCAGAAAAATTACTAATTTCACCATCAGAATTCGATCCATTCAGTTTGACATTTGAAAAGTCTAGAAAAGCCAAACGATGAAATTAATGTATTCCCATTCAAGTGAGCAGAAGACAAAACAAGAGTTTAGCAGGCTCTGCTGGTGGAAGTCTACAAGTGGTTGTGGCCCTGCAACCGACGCTGTATCCAGTTCTTATTATAGGCCCATGAAGGTGACACAGTTTATTGACATACTTTATCCGTTCAGGTTGCTCATTTCAGGATATTGATTGGAGGGTTTTAAAAGTCAAATCCATTTTTACATCAATAAAAAAAACCTTGCGTATTAATATGAATTGCACATTTAATCATTCTGCGATGATGGCGTGATTTGAGAAAATGTCCCTGTCCCGGACTACCAGGATGTTCATCCCCATGTTGGCGAGCATCCGACCCCAAGCTGTTTGTTCCTTGTTTCAAATGCTTTCCACTGCAAGAGGCATTCACATGCTATTCATCAAACAGGTACAGCAGACTGGAAGCACAGTGTGCCTGTCATCTGAAGCACACCTAGCCTGTAATCAGCGGAGTGCTCCTTTCTCCTTCATGCATATTCATTTAGGGTAGGATTTAGCAAAAGATAGAAGGGAGGTTTGAAATTGGGGTCTGCTAATGTTTGGGTCATATATTTTATGGAGAGATAAAAAAGAAAAGTCTGCCAATGCACCTGGCGTCTATCTTTTTTATAAAGAAAGAGGTCATAGTGGGGAAAAGAGAACTCGGTTGACTTGTTTTGTAGGAATCTAAATCTGAATTTGCATTTTAAACTGTGCAGCATTTAACTCGTCCAATGTCAGTTTTTAGAAATTAAAAATAAACCATATGCTAAATAAGAACTATGGCTTGCACAGTTCTGTCAGTCGCCCAAGTCATCTTGGCTCAGCTGCAAGCGTCTCTTGTTTTTTTTTAACTTATATTTTCACGCACTAAATCTCATTAAAAGCATGAAAATATAAACAATCAAGAGCGATGATTCTTGGTTTCGGTGTGGTGTGAGTAAGGATGGAGATTCAGGGACTCACAAGTTTCTCGTGATACAACATTTCAACTTTGTTGTTGCCTTCGTAGTTTGAAGCATTTGTTGCCCTTCAAAGTTGGTACACAGTGGATTTGCATATTGGATTAAGACGGCACAGCCCTCTCCCTGTGGAGGTCAGCACCAAGAGGCGAGCAAACTCCCCAGAAGGGATCTCTTATTTATAACATTATTGCTATTTTGACTTGTTTTTCTTAAAATTACCACTAAAACTCTGCTTTGAAGTGACTAACTTGTGTGAAAGGACACAATCAATAGAATATGCAATGAATCCGACGTAGTGTTCCATTAAAAATGTGTGAAGCTGTTCATCTAAAGCTGTTTGCCTGATAATTACACAGTAGAGGAAATCTCATAAGTACTTGCCCCTACACGTTTCCTATTCAGAGATTCTTGTAGTTCAGTGGATGAAGCACAAAAATGACATGCTGGGTTGGGGACTCGTTACTGTAAAGCTAAATATGCTCTCAGTGTGCTTTTGGATCAGACGTTCACCAAACAGCATATCATTATGGCTGATGCATATTTCAGAGGTTTCAGCACAGCAGTTCAGTATGTTTTTGTTTCATTAATATTGCATTGGTTTGGTTTGGATATCAGTTTGAAAGAGACGTACGGATGTAGGACTTTGACCGTGGACTAATTTTGATCAACTGAATTAAAAATATCACATGTGAAACTTCACCTGAGTGTCAATATATGAAATAATAAATGTTCATGTGAGATTTCACACAATATTTGAAATTTAAGTTATTTTAAGCTGCTTTAAAAAATGATTAAAGACCCTTTGGGAAAAAAATAATAATTTGCCATCTCAAGTACAAATACTTCATATATCACTCAGAAGAAAAAACCCACGAGAGAGGAAACATTTTCACTTGTCAGCTGTAATCAGCCGTTCGTGATGATATCAAATGCTTCACCCACACGCAATTATGATACTTGATATTTCCTTCATCTTTTTTTTTCTCCTCCAGCCTGTGTAGTGCCTGTCAATCCTTGATTTTCTCCTCGAGCTTTTGATTTATGTGTGGGTGTGTGCGTGCTCACACACCATCAACACACCTGAGGGTGTGCATATGTGTGTTGAGAGCCTGTTTACTCTGATGTCAACATGATTTAGGAAGTGTGTGAGTGAGTAATGGGCGAGGATTAGGACTTGGGTTGAGGATGAATTTAATATTACATTTATGTTATTGGTGAGAGATAAAGTGAGACGTGTAATGAAGAACAAGGGGTGAAGATGTGTATTGAGAGCTACTTGAACTACAGACAATAGCTTGGTCATACACTGCATGCGTTTATTGAAATGCTTTGGTAATAAGGTATTTTTCAACAGAGCTTTTTAGTCACTGATGCCTGAGGTGAACATGAGCAGGAAGGCTAACTGTATTCGCTTTCAAAAATAAATCCGAGCAGCAGAGATTTTGTTAAAAACCTGAGAAACTGAAAACCTTTGTTTTGAGTATCAAATGTTCAACATGTTCCTCTGAAAAGGTTGTCACCATGGAATTACAGTTTGAGAATTTCACAGAAATAGCTAAATATCTCCAAAATATGGCTTAATACAGCTTCTTTTTCACACACAGCCTTGATTAGATGTTTTTCACACAGATGATTTATGATATTTGGCATATGGCAAAAATATTTGGAAGGTGCAAGCTAAAAACTTTGCAAAGCCAGATTTAATAAGTGATGAATTATCACACAAGAAGCAGCTTCAACTTTTAACCATCTAAAAAATACTGTAGCTAGTCTACGCCGTGTTACGCTGTTGTGGTAACTAGCGCAGAGATGCGACAGCGACAAGCAAAGTTGTTGGAGTGTTTACCAGGGAAATTACAGGTCACAATCTGCTGCATCAGCTTTTTTGTTCAGAAAAAAACATGCACAGCTCATTAACACCAGACAACCACTGAAAATATAGTGAAGAAATACCATGCTAGCTCTCTAATTCTTGTTTCATTTGTGGTTTGATTAAACAGTAAATCAGTAAATCCATTAGAACCTATCACAGATTTATTCAGTATTTTTGACAATAAGAAGATGCCTATTAGATTAATTCTGTTTTGAACAGTTTTTTGCCCTTAATCCGCTGAAAAACACTCGATTTATTAAGCACAGGGTACCAGGAACACAAAGCTGTTGAGGCTTTCATCATACAAAAACAATAAATGAGTGCCAATAAGACGCTTAGTAGGGCAGCTCTTACAACAATCCATAATTATGTGCCTACAACTGGTAACCAATAAAGTTAGCTAGCTAAAAACCTGAAATTGAGGTTTGCTAGCTTAAGGTGAGATTCATGTTGGCTAACTTTAGTTTAAAAAGTTATACTTCACTGCAGTTGATTGCTAATATAAATAATTAGCCTTGTATAACTCATTTTCTGTCTTCGTTGTATGGGTGGATGTAGCTCAGGAAGTAAAGCCGGTTGTCCACTAATCAGAAGGTCACTTGTTCGGCTCCCAAGCCCCCCTGGCGGCATGTCAAAGCGTCCTTGAGCAAGATAGTGAACCTCAAATTGCCCCTAATGAGTAGGTATTCAACAATACACTATTACATATTAAATCAAATATACAAAAAATGTTGATCTAGAATAAAACGAGAGATGTATGGAAGTGACATGTCTCTCCGTCCACATGTGAAATAATATCTGTGAGAGAAAACTCAAGCAAACATGCTCATGACTAGAATAAACCATCCGAGTGTGTCTCCTCATTGTGCTCGTTGCATTGAGTCCAATCATCTCCCTGCTTGGCTACATGTAGCTCGGGCCTGTATGTAGTCTGCTGGCCTAATCTTAACCACACACTCCTACACACATACACACAAATGCACACACACACACCGGCTGCTCACCGGCTGCTATCATCTGCTGGCACGAACACACACCAGCTCGTGCCCTCCGGGGGGTTGGAGGGTTGTGGGTGGGAGGGCAGGTTTTCTGGCAGGCCCTCTGCTCTTCACCCTGTAGACTGGGCTGTCTGTCTCAAAGCACCCTCCTGTCAACTCAAGGACTCTTCTATCAAGTGTCTGTCACTATCGCTCTCTGTCTGTCTCTGCAGATAGCTAACAGATGTCCAAGTCGGAGCCGGTGAGTGACATACCATCACGGTGAGGGTGGGCGGGATTATGCAGCGTGTAACAGGATTACAAGCGAAATGCTAGCTGTTGTGTGCTGCTGTTTGGTGTAAGAACCACAGTAGCCTACTCGGATTACCAGCGGTGCTGAGAGACTGTCACTGCTTTTTAGTCAAATCTGCATTGACAACCTTTGAGGAATGACACAGATACAGGCAAGCAGACTGTGGTTTTTCTAGACTTTTTTCCAGTTTTGGAAAACTGTGAAAACTCTGATCAGGAGTAAAGCAGCTGTCACGATGAGTCCGGAGCTCGATCAATACTGTGAGCCCTTTTTTGGGTCCATGTCGAATCTTTGTTTCCTCTGGAGATTTATATTTTGGTCAGTCCTGGTTGGATGCTGCATTTGTCTTGCCTGATATCATGTATTTTTCTTGATAAAGGGGGGAACTTGTATTCAACGTTCTTCGTGTTATTAAATGTACTACAAGGAACTTGTCTTCAACAAGACAACTGGCTATTTCTACATAGTTACAGCTATCTAAACGTCTGTCATCCAGTCAGATACCACCCAGAAGTCATGATATTACAATGAAATCTGGTAGACGTTATTACCGAGCAATCAAATATCTTAGCTGTCCACTTACTTGACTGGCACTAAAACAAAGTTTCACTGTCTCACCATCATCAAAACACATTTCATAACCTCATCACTGTTTACCCTGCGACTCGCTGAAACCCAGTCTACTGTCTTACCACAAAAACATGCATACTCTCTGTTAACGCTTTACTTTTCCATCATTATGTTGTAATTGACTTTGAACACTTAAGACACGGCAAACAGTGATGCCCATTTGAAAAAGCTGTTTTCCTCCGTCTCCATTATTTCGGCATCATCTCTCCAAAATGAAGTGGTACTAGTAATTTCATCACAAACAGAACAGAAAATTCTGATTCTGATCCTCAGTAAATTGTGCAATTACATGTTGAACCATCTTGATGCATCTACAGCAACAAAATGTTACACTTAATATGATTTGCACATTTATTTGAGACCTGAACAAAGGGAATTCAGGGAGGACGGAGGGGGGAATTAGTCACTCTCTTCACTGGTTTCATCTTTTTTCTCTGTCAAAGGGAGGACTTCAAAAAGACATGAATGATATTATCACACATTATCTCAGATTACAGGAAAAACATGATGGAGTTGGAGATGACCCAACTGAAAAAATAAGAAGATATCTCACTTTGTAGACGTAATAGCTGTTGTTTTCACTGGAGCGTGGGGGAGTGAAGCTGCTGTTAATGCGTGCATGTAGCGAGAAAACAAAACATTTGGATCACACCCAGAGGAAGTGATGAAGGTGTTTTTGTATAAGTGAAAGTGAAAATGCACGTGCCACTCTCGTGAAATTAAGAACAAGCGCCACATGTGACAGCTGGAATACTCTCTACACAAACGGTTTATTCTAAGAACTACTGCAAGATATAAACGGCCACATTAGTTCACATTGTCCTCACTGAACATTTATGTAGCGAATAGTTTCCTGCGTTATTAATCATTACGGTCTGGAACAAAACTCTCTAGATAATGGCAAAGATGTACAAACTAACACTGTTATTTCACCGCTATCTCTCGCGCAGATGCTTTTTCTCTTCCTGGTTTTGACACTCACGCATTTTTATTATTATGCTGATAATCCTCATGAAACCTATAATTATGTGTTGAATGGATCTTCACCCCACCGGGGAAATCAATTAAATCTCAAAGGCTTTTTGTTTAATTTATGAGATGGGATTTTAATTCCACTGGCTAATGAAAACTAATGAAAACTTCCATTCAGATTTCAGTCATAGATCAGCATATCAATAAGGCATTTTAATACATTAACCAGCTTAATTTGGAGCACGTGTCTCTGTGTTTATACATCAGGGATCTTTATCAAATATCAGCATCCGGCTTGTCTTGTTTGCACCATCATTTACATTACAGACCCCTCAGCTTCAAGCTCAGAGCCCGAATCTTGCGATGAATATGTGAAAGAGGCTGTTGATGGACACATTTGCGGCTGCAGAGTTTGAACTTTCAGGTCACGGGGCGGCCCTCTAACCACAAAATACCTTCAATGGAGTGCATTTCAAAGCAGCCGATGATCTTCAACAACAAGTGTAATTTATGGGTCGGCGGAGCCAAGTCACGGTGTATTAATTCTGAGACTTGATGCGGGGCATGGCCAATGACTGGGGCAGGTTGAATGAAATGTTGAATGGACTCCCCCTCGCCCATCGCAGGTGGAAGTGAATTCTAATAGAACGACGGTGCTCCTCGGCTTACTAATAAACCACTCGGAGTGCAGGATGGAGACCGAATATCCCTGCCTGCTACTTGGAACAGTGAATGAAGGACTAGGATCAAGGCCAAAGTCTGGATCCAGACTCGGAGGTTCTGACCTTGAGGTTGCGAAGTCTCCATGTCTACTTGCTGAGAATAGTAATGACATTTAGGCCTGTGTGTGTAGGTCTCAACGGTATAAGGTCTCCTACTTCTAATGCTGCAACTTATCTACTAATTCGACTATAACTTGTTTAAGCTTAATTGGTCTCATCTACTTAAAATCCCTGTACGTACACCACTTAGAAGAAGCAAGACAGGCGAATAATGTTCCAGGTGCATTTGCAGTCTAGTCAGGAACATCCAGTGCTGTTTATTCACACATGCAGTATCAGTGTTGACTTTATTAGACTGCGAACAATAGAGAGGTGAGAAGAAATGGAAGGGGAAGAGAGATAAAGGGGAACAAATACCAGCGACTAAATTCAAACCAGGGGACGGTGTCTCAGACCACCACGGTGGGCAGAGAAACTGATTTTCCAGACAGCGTGAGCTTAGAAATGTGATGGAGAAAAGTTCAGTATCCTTGTGGTTGTTCAAAACTAGAATCAAAAACCAAATGTTTAAAGGTGTTTGCAATGAGAATTGACCATCTTTCGAATCATATGGCGGACAATTGTTGAGATTTCAACCCTAGCAGACGGAAGGAAATGCACAGTCCTTCCCGTCGGTCTTTCTCTCTTTCAACAAAACGCAATGCTCGTATTTAAGCAGCATCTCCGCTCGCCTCTTTTGGAACCACCATTGTTGCTCTCGCTTGTCATCACACGTTACAGTAGCTCTTCAAAAGCAACCGATTGGTTAAAGGTCTAATTGTTTAGTCACAAGCGTGTACCTTGAAGCCTGGCAAGATGGATTTGCGAGGATCCACAAGGTAAGATTATTGTAATGTCATGTTCTTGTGTTTCAATAGCTCAGTCAAAGTGGATAATCAATCTGCGTCAGAAAAAGAGAGAGAGAGAGAAAGGCATCTAATAATTTCTGCTACTTGAAAAATCAAGAATCCTACAAGCATTGCCCACATGATGCAGCAGCTGGCCAGATGTGTGGAGGTCGAGAAAGTAAACAGAGTTTGAACTGCGTCCCGTCTCAAGCTCTCATTTGCAGGTTTGCTAACAACTGAAGTACAACACTGTGAAAGCCGTTGGAAGAAAGACTGTAATTGTGTGCTCACAGCCCCCCGAGTGAAAGATTGTTGCATCTTGTCCCCGAGGGCGAGCTTCTTAACTCACCGCTTCTGTCTTGTGAAATGAGGACGTGTGCTCAAAACTAGTTTGTTTTAAGCATAATGACGCCTTTGTGCACTTGCTGCTTTTTTAAATGTTCCCTTTAGCAACACCACAGTGCAGAAATATCCCACTACAAGTAAAAAGTCCAGTTACTTATTTTTGGTTGATAAGAAAATGAAAGTAAAAGCAGCTCACAAAGTATCTGACTAAATGTAACTTGTCACTTTCCACTGCAGGAGTTCAGACTATGTAAATAAACTTGGCCGTCTGAGCTAATGTGGAGAAAACAACAGCTACAGCTGAAAGTTAGCGTCCTGATTCAGCTCCGTCTCTCTCGTCTCTTCTCACGTCAGGGCTCAGCTGTCAGTCGGCTGTCAGACAGCATTGTTCTTTGCTGCAGAGGGCTTTGTGCGACGTGATAAAATGGTTTACGAGACAACAGTTTGGCAGACACAAAGTCTAGGTCTGCCGCATTTATTCCAATTAAGCTGTCTCAAAGTCTACCAATAATTAAAAGATGAGCTTTTTAAAGCCCACCTGAAGCACAAACTATCAAACAGTTTCAACGTTTGGAAATTGTTTTGCTTCACGTCAAAAGTTTGCAAGCAAGAAATGTTGAACGCATTTCTTTTTCGCGCTATCTTCCCACATCCCAGAAGTGTGAAACAGCATTTAGATGAGTTTGCACAACACAATCCATGTGTTCATGAAGCAGGTTTGTACAAAATGTGGTCTGTAATGTAGCATAAAGTAAATACCTGTTGCTTGTGTGAAGCTCATGCCTCGACAAAAATCCTAAACAAATGTACCGTTGCTGACAATAACCAGATGTGCTGCACACATTCAACACACAATCCACGTGTGTTTAAGTGCATCTTCAGTATGTACTGCTTGTATTGCAAACATACATCATCATAGTATACTTGACAGTCATAGCTCATAAGAAACGTGTGTATTTTCTATAATACCTGTGACATTTGCTTGGCATTTGAGTCCATGTCCACGTCGTTGTCATGCAGGGCGTACATGAATCATATTAGCCATTTATATGGAATCTAAATCTCAGGATTAGAATTCCCCTTTTAAAAAAAAAATCACCCTCGAGTTGAATTCCCATTGACATTTACGTCTGGCGATTGCTATTTCAGATAGGCGTGACACCTAGCATGTTATTTAGATGTCATTTGGATAGCGGCACGCGTTTCAACTTCCACAAAGATTACTGTGGAAATTTACCCCCCTCGCCTTTTTTTCTAGATGGAGTCGAGAAAAATGCGAGGCCCTCGGTGAAGCCGCCTGGCAGACTGAGACGTCCATTACGTGTAATGTTGTGACAGTGGGGAGTCGTTGCGAGCGAGAGGCCGGCAGCACGTGTGAGAGTCGAACGCGTTCGTGCGCAATTTGATGCAGATCAGATTAGATCAGTGTGAGTGTTTGTGTGCGAGCTCTTTGCATGTTTCCGCAGATGTTTGTTTGATCTTACATGTCTTTTTTCTGTTTTTATGCGGTGTGTCATAACACATCACTGGAAGCATGTTTGCGCTGATTCTGTGCTCACACATCCATCACTTGTCTCACAAAAATCTGAAAGACAGACAGCAAACCGCCTCTCGTGTTTACTAAATACTAATCTTGTTCAGTCAGTCATTTAAGTCAATGGCCAATCCTGTCTCCTAGATTGATATGAATTGCCGAGGGTGGATGGTCTGGTTGTACCTGTTATCATTCTGCCAAAGGACGGGGAAAAGATTTTTGGCTTGTTTTGTTTTTAAACCAGTCACAGACAAAGCGATCTCTTCAGTAGTCTTGCATGAGGCCTCAGATGAAATGAAGATCACATTTTTTAGATCAAATACAAATCTTTAATCATTTGTTAGCTTAATCCCGACAGGCATCCGTGTTAGGGTCAGAGTAAAATCCCTGCAGCAGACGCACATAAGTTGCAACTGCACATCACAACGCCCTTTTTATGCCCTGGTTAGGTTTAGGGAAACACCACAGTTTGGCTCAAAATACCTGTTTTTTATCATGAATGGAGATGGTCCGACTTGATGGTTTTGGTTGCCACAGAAACGGCTGGAGATGTCTGCAGGTCTTTGACCCATCAATAACGTCACCACCATCTCCTCGACCTCCTGACGTGGAAGTTGGCTAATAAGCGAACGTGATACGCCAAATTTGGTACGCTTTGGATGTCAATGACTGGCTTACACCGACAGTCTCCCCCTGGTCAGACCACGCTGATAAATGACTAAAACATATGTTATATTGATCTGATATAAAAATGATTGTTGATATTGTTGTTATTGAAGGAATGACAGTCACTGCATCTTCATGGTTTCAACATTTGTGTGAACTCAGATCTTTAATCCTTTGTGTTAACGCCACAGAAATACATTTTAAAAGTCACCAGCTCTCCTCTGAACCTTTACATTCTTGTCTCGCCTTGTAAAGCGTCAGAGTAAATTAGATCTGCTGCAAAATTCTGAATCAGTTAGGCTCAGGTCTTTAACCATGATAAATTGGTTGTTACAGAAATACACTGCTTGTAGACTTTCACATTTTGCAAGGACAAGCAGTGTTTGTGTGCACCGTGGACAGTCCTGTTACAAACATCAGTTTTTTCCTCCAGTGCGACCATCAGTTTCACAGATTTTCCTGAATCCAACCAATGATGGACGAGCACCCAGAGGATCAACCCAATAAATTAGCGGAACGGCGGCCTAATCATGTTAGCGATACCCACAGACATCTGGTAAACACTTCAGCTGGAACCATGCAAATGAACTCTGGCATAATGGACGGCCAATTATGGATTTGACTGATGGGGCGAGCAGAGGGGGGTTGGTGCGTTTTGTTTGTAAAAACAACACACTGTCTGCAACACTTGTGTTTTGGAGGGATTTTGGAGTCTTTGTTCGCGCGTAGACATACATACTGTGTATCGTGAGCTTGTGTAGGCATAGAATGTGTTTGAGTGTTCGTATCTGTGCACATACATGTCACATTTATATTCATTTATGTATTTCTGGCTTAATTTGTGTGTATTTTTGTTACCATCCTCCATGAGTTTGTGTGTGTTTATGCAAATACCACATACATATGTATATATTTAGCGTGTTTATACACACATTTAGAGAGGACTTTGTGTGTGTGTGTGTGTGTTTGCATGTGTGCTCCCCTGCGGACTTCCTCTTCTGTGTGCGACAGCGTGACAAATTTACATTACTGAGCTCACCTGTTGACGTGCAGGGGGGGCAAAAAAGATAACTATCGATATTGCCATGGTAACTGTCACCCTGCTGTTCCCGGCGACCTACAATGCTGTGTGTGTGTGTGTGTGTGTGTGTGTGTGTGTGTGTGTGTGTGTGTGTGTGAGGGGAGGGGGGGGGCTGCTGTTTTCTTGTGGGGGGTTGGATGTTCTTTTCCAGAGGTATTGCAGGCGACACAACGGGTAGGTGACAGGGATTACAGCCTCAGCCAGTGGTAAATAATACGGCCATGCTGCTAGCCTCTGTGCAGAGAAGCCTCTGTATTTCTGAGTGGTTGCCTAGGCAACTAGGAGCAGAGAGTGGCCCTAATTTTGTGTTGGACTCCCTGAGACAGATGAGCTGTTGAGCGTGTTGAGGGGAGCTGTTCATGTGTGTTTGTGTTCGGGGGAAAAAAGAAATCTATAGTGAGAGGAAGACACTTCTCTGCAGATGTAACTCATCCTGCTGCTTAATGTAAACACATGTAACATATATATGAAATATGTACGATGTTTTATCTCAAATGAAGTCCTTTGTGTGTGTGTGTGTGTGTGTGCAGTCAGGTCAGAGGTCAGCGGGCCGGCTGCTGATAATCAGCCACTCTTCATCCTCCAATCTGCTTCTTTTCTTATTGACTGAAGCTTCTTTCACAGTTTAATTAATTTGAAGCTTTGATACCAAAATGCTTCTGGATTTCGAACAAAATCTTGTTGACATAGAAATTAATTAACCCCTCTAACATACAAAATTCATAAAAACTCAAACTCTAAATGGACCCAGAGTGAAAATACAAATTCTCCAAAGTCCTCGTTTAAGTCCTGGTATCAGCTAAATGCCAAAAAAATGGTGGATTAAAGCTGAAAATACACGGAGGCCTGCAACAAACACCTGCCACGTGTTTGGAGCATCATGTCACCCAGATGTGTCATACAGACAGAAAAATCCATATAGGGTAGCTGGGATGTGCCAAACCAGATATAATTTCTCCTTTTCCAGTTCATCCAGTTATAAACCCACAATGTTATTTGGCAAGATGTGTGTTTCAACATAGAAAACAACCTGCGCGTCATTCACCACCAGTGGTTTTTTTTAATCCCTTTAAAGGATCACAACAAGCTCACAGCAGGAGTTTCTCTCCGAGATTGAACGTGGTTATTTTGACCCGAAGCATGATCCTTTCCTAAACCTAACCATTAGTGTTAACTGTCTGTCAGCAAGCTTTATTTTGAAAGTCTTACTGTATATTACATATTACTGCAAACATGACAGTGAAGCCCTTCGTGTGCAAACATACCCAGGAAGTAAATCCAGAAGCAAGAAATATCTTTTGTCATACGGGCCAGGTGACTAATTCTCGTTGAAATGAGTAGCTGCCATCTTTTCCCCGTCTGATATCTAGTTCTACAATACATCTACAGCACAGGTGCATCCACAACAACGGATCTAAGGTGACATTAAAACACGATGAATCATCTTTACTACTACCTTGACTAGATCTAACTCCTAAAGTTGTGTACACACAGGCAAGAAAATGTGTGATTTGCGCTGACATGATTTGTGCCACACCAGCGAATTTAGCAAAGCCAAATCCAGCAAAGAGATAAACAGGCCGCCAGGAAAAAAAAAACAGGCTTGGTTCACCCAGGATTGGAAGTCTGGTGTGTGAATGTATTGAGTGAATCGAGCCTCTCTGGATTATGCTCGTCGTCTTCTTCTTCTTAAAAAAAAAAAGAATAACCTTCATCTCAGTTTTGCCTAAAGAAGTAAAAAGACTGTCTGAAAGATGCCCGGCTAATTTAATTTTCAGAGGAGTCAATATGTTGCCTAGGAGACAGTAATGCACTGCCCAGCGTCTCATCTCGCACACTCAATAATTCATCTGCTTTATTCTCATTAACAAACGACCTTGGAAACTCTGAGTGCTGGAAGTGACTCTGTGTCCCGGCTCATCGTTTGACTTCCCAGACTAGTTTATTTCCATCACAGACGACAAGACGACTGCACTCCGTCATATGTCATTGGTCCACTCTTTATATATATATATATATATATATGTATATATATATATATAGGGTGAACAGGCCCTGGTCCTCCTCCCGGTGACAGCATGACGATGACGACGGCAAACAAGCAGCTCTGTAACATTAATAACATCTTTTTCACTTTCTTCCCGTCTTCCCCTCGTTCCTCGGCGGCTCAATATCTTTTCCGTCCCCTCTCCGAGCATCTTTTCTCTCTTGTCATGTGGAGGGGACAATAAATCAATACTGCATCATTGAAGGAGACATCTGTGGGAAAGTGAGGAAATAGGAGACCTCGGGGTCGAGAGAGGAGAGAAGAGAGAGGCCAGTGTGTTGGATCGTCAAATGAAGTCCGTCCCTCTCTCGTCCTCCCACCAGGTTACTGTGTGTGTCTGTCTCTCTGTCACGGGGAGCCATAAACTGCCTCAATAAGAGATGAGATAAAAATTTTACGGCCGTGTGTGTGTGTGCATGTGTTTGTCACCGTGTGTGTGTGTGCATGTGTTTGTCATCGTGTGTGTGTGTGTGTGTGTGTGTGTGTGTGTGTGTGTGTGAACTGTCAAACTGAGAGATGAGTTAGAAATGTTTACGGCACCGTGTGGATGCATGTGTGTGATTGGGGGACAGAGAAAGAAAAATGAGATGCCTAAATAAAAGAATCAGACTCTTAACACAACAACATGCACACACACACTCCGTGTCCGTCCGTCCGTCCGTCCGACGTCTCAGCTCTGTGATTTTGTCTCCGATGGAAGGTGCGCTTCATTCATAATGTATCACGGCAGAGAGAGAGTGCATATAAAACATTACCAGATCCCATCAAATCCCAGACAGTAAACCGTCTGGCATCGGTCCCACTAGCACCGCCCCGAGGCAGCCCTGACACACACACACACACACACACACACACACACACACACACACACACACATGCACATGTGAACACACTCACATGGGAGTGAACCAAAGTACTTGTATTCAAATATTGATCTGCAGGCTTCTGTGCCCAATTCAGCCACACTTCTAAAAATTCACTCGCAAATGTGCTTCAAAGAGAGACAGTGGCCGACGGTGACGGTCTGCAAGCGAGGAAAAGAATAAAATGTGTGTGTTTGTGCAGACTCTTTGAACACAACCCCTGTTGTCGGGTTGTTTTTTTTTGGTTCACACTTGTGTTGATACCTGCACATCTGTCATATTGTGTCTCTGCTGGCAGAGAATTTTGTAGCAGTGAAACTTTCCCACAATAAAATCGTCTGTTTCACAAAATTTGCTTGAAAATGGCCTGAAAAAATTTAGAGTTTTATTAGCTGTTCCACTCAAAATAGCCGTAAAAAGGTTCAGCAGGTCCATCAAGCTTTGCATTTGTCCACCAGCTGAAGTGGTTCTGATAAGACACAGTATATAAACAGTTTCTCTTTCTTAAAAAAATCTCCTAAACCCAAAACAAAAGAGTAGAATTGTGAGGAACGGATTGACCGTTAGCATCTCTCACTAACTAGCCTACTAACCCAGCGTTACTCGCAAAGGTTTCGGGCTTGTCATTAGCTAATTACTTACTTAAATATGTGAGGTTACAGGTTATCTTAGTTATATATTGATTAGTAATAGTCGTGGCGCAAGTACACGGCAGGATTCAGAGCTCAGACTTGATCTTTACTCATCGACAGCCAGACTTCAAACTGGACAGTTATTCTTCATCTTTATATCCACGTAGAAGTTAAACATAGAAAACACAGATGAAACTAGAAGTCTAGACAACAGCCTGACTCTGTACTCAGCCCTCATCTTTGAACTCAGCCGTCAATTTGATCTCAACTAAACACCTGTACAGAGTCCCTCTTGTGCGGTTGTTGAAGAAACTACCAGCCAGTTCTGAAACACATTTTGTTTCTCGTGCATACAGCCTGGTAGTTTTGCATGAGAAGTGGTTTAACAGCATTTTTAATGATAATCTCATTCAAAATACTTCATAATACAGCTTATTAGCCTGATTATAGCAGCAACAGTCATCATACCAGGCGACAGTTTCCAAAGTCGACAGCCAGAGATGAAAACCCTGCTTCTGTTTACTTGTATGAAATCCCTTGTAACATAGATGCTGCATATTTTGAGAAGTTAGTCAGCTAGATTTCCACCTTTGCTCCTTTTTTTAGATCTTTTTGTGGGGACTTTTAGCGTTGACTTGATCGGTGGTGACAGGAAACTGGGTAAAGAGCCGGAGAGGACATGCAGCGAAAGGCCACAGGCCTGGAAACTGAACCACAACCTCAGTATGACTGGGCTCTACCAGCTGAACTATCTGGGCGGCTCAATCTGCCAGATTTATTGTAAAAACTGCAAATCTTCTGAGATTTGAAAGGTTTAACAGGTATAGAATCTTCAACTAAAAGGAGGGCGGGGCTTAGTGATTGGTCAATGTGTTGTTGGGTCACGTTGGTTTGAAAATATGCTCGTTCATGTTGAAAATGTCGTGTTTAAAAGTAAACAGGATCTTGCAGCATCGTCTACAATCAACGCTGTGGTCTCATGACTGGGTTAAACACACACACACACACACACACACACACGCCTTACCTAGATTCTTCATTAAACCAATGCTGCCAGGCAACCAGCGACTAATGAACAACGACAGCAATTAAACAAATACAGAGTCAGACAATCAAACGCAGAAGCAACAACAATTAATAACTGCGATCGCAAAGAGTCATAAAAGACATCTGGTAATAAAGCTTTGGGATCTCCGAGGGGAATTACTGGAATTAAGCTTTAGAGCTGCTTACAGTTCGCTCCATTTAAAAGATGCATGAATCCGGTCCTGCCGAGACCAGTTCATAAATGCAAAGTATCTGCTCAGTAATTACTGGATCGTGGAACCATAACTGCAGGAATTTTTGTAAATGAGGGAGATGTTGAGGCAGTTTGTAATTCTGTCACAAGAAAAATAAAAAGACATGTACATATATCCTTTTCTTTCTGAATAAGGAACACATGAATTTACATGGACACAGCAGAATTATTCCAGGACGCTGGCACTCGACGAGAGGCTCGCTGCTTTTCCGGCGCTGGCGGTGAAAAGAACTGGCATTGATTGTAAATCACGAAGAAACTGTAGATTCGTCTGATGTGAGCCGCGCTGGTGACCTTACAAACCGTAGTAACACATGCTCAGACTGTGTTTTTTTTCACATTCGAGCGGCGGTAATATGTTCAGAAAGTGTTGCACATGTGCTTTTTATTTATGCGTACGCCCACACACAAGCTGACCTGTTTAGGATGTGTGACGTATGGATTTGTGCGTGCGGCCGCACTTCCTCTAAACTCCCCGACTGAGAGGGATGAATGGCTGGTCTCGTTCTGTGTGTGTGTGTGTGTGTGTTAGTTGTGATTACAATTTGCACTAACTATTGATTGGCCTGTAAACAATCGTCTGGTCCGACCAAATAATCAATGTGATGGAGCGACAGTGTCTCCGCTGACAGACAAGCTGCTTTCTCAATGAGCCGTTCGCCGCCTGTTTAGGCCTCAAAACCAGAAGATTACACGTCGTTTGTCTGCTCGTTTTCACCCGTCATGGACGTGATTGTTGCGTGAGTTGACTGAGGCTGTGTGGAGGAGGTCAGATCCTACAACTCGACAGAAAAAAAAGTCCACATTAGATGATATTGTGATGATTTGTGCCGTCGTCTATCCTTTTCGCCACATTTCTTGATTTCCATTAGATTTAATTGAGACCGATCCCTGGACTCATCGTCTATACTGTGAGATTATTTTGCCTCTGGGACCAATCTTTTAGAGCTCTCGGTGGATATCCAGATAACAGATATCCAGGCCAAGACTCGCTCCTCTGTGTGCCTGTCATGGTTTACAGTCCGATCATTAACTTCAGATGTGAGAATGGACGCGAGGGGACATTTCAGCTGCTCTAGATATCTGTGTATGAATGAAGGAAAAGCTAAATCATCATTAGACTGTAGCTGATGGCTTCTGAGATTGCATTTCTTTTGCTCTCCACATGGACTGTTTACCTGCAGGACAACCAAAGCCTCCTCACACGTGATTGGTCAGTTCTACTTGGACTACAACCTGACTACAAATGGAAACGCTTCCTATTCAAGAATCTTGTTCCTCTGCATTCATAAACTGTTTGTACAGATTAAATGACGGAACAGCGTCACACGACAACGACTGAAAGCAAACTACGTCTGTTTACATCCAGGTGAGTGAACTCTTGAGGCAGCAGGTAAATACAACACTCGTCCGTCTTCAGCAAAGATAAAAAGTCGACTAGAAAATCTACAGAATGTTCAGACCAGCAAAATGTTGGACCTCAACACAGCACACTGCTGTTTTTTTCCTTTTTCCTACTGACAGTCGACGTTGGTCTCATTTAATTGTGCCCACAACGGCTCCCTAATGTAACCACATGGTTGTTATTGTCGTCATGACGAAGGTCTCCTAATTTCCCCCACACGGAACCAAAGTTGATTTAGGAGCGTAAAGCGAACCCAAACCCAAGCCAGCAGTGCGATATCAAAACATTTGGGATTTGGAGGGTACACAAAGTATGTTGTCATTTCAAATTGAGACAGTTCTTGGCAACAGTGGCAGAATTCTTTATTTCTATTCAGGGGTTTGTGATTATATTGATAGATGTTGCGAGCGCGATGTCATTCCAGATTAGCGGGATTGATCATTTCTTCTTCTTCATTTTCACTGGAAAAGAATCAAAACCGCAATGATGTGACATTTGTTGAACATCTGGAAAACAAGATTTGTTGGTCAGGGCATCTCTGCAGCAGAACTTCATTAAAATGCTGTTTTGTAAAAGAAAACTGAAACATTTATCTTTCTTAAACACTGTGCCGCCCGAGGTCAGTTTTTCTTAGTCAGACGAAGAAAATGTCGCGACTTGTTTAAAAAGCTCGTCATCGCCTCAGTTTTTTGTTCCGTATAAATAATACAGCAGTCCAGAATGAAACCGTTATATTATGTTGTCTTTCCTTATCTCATGGGAACCTGAGATGTACAAAACACAGAACTCTTCTTCACTGTAGATTTAAGTCCTTTCTTAAGGGCGTTTGAATGCGCGGAGATAGATTTCCTGGACTTTATCGGCGCTTTCTAAGAAACTCTCCGGCTGCCCCTCAGATTCTTCTCAGGCCGAGGTGTCCAGTGATTGATGGTGCTCTCCGTCCACCCCCACCACCACCTCCACCTCTCGTTTCCCAGATCTCCACATGTGGCAGCGCTCCACGCTGCAAAACATGTCAACAGGCCGTTAACCGCCGACTCCTGCGATCCTGTTTTTAATTAGAAAATGTGGACGTTGTGGGGGGAGAATTGCGCAAGATTTCAAAACGTTCGAGATTATCCGGGAGCGTTGTCTGACAGTTTACGTGTTTGTAATTCAACTCACCACTTTTTTTTTCCAGAACGTACTTTAATCAAGTGGAAAGCTGTTCGAATGGCCTCGCGGAGTGATCTGTTGAAAGTAAATCCAGCAAATGGAGAAATCTGCATTTCCTCAAATCGAGGAGATTTTTTCATTTTTTTTCTTAAAGACAAATATAAACGATAGCAGATTAAACGACTTGTTGAGATGGATTTTTTTCTCCCCTGCACTGTGCCGGCTAGCTGCATCCAAAAGCCTGTCTCGGGGAGGAGAACAAATCGGCTCCTTCATGGCCCAGTGAACCATCGACTCGGTAACCAGCAGAGTCCTTCAGATAGAAAAGATGCATGGTGCTTTAAACCATTGCAGGCCTCTCTGCTCTCCACCCCTCCTCCCCCTCTTTCCTTTCCATTCCTCGTGCTCGGGCTTGAAACCGCTGCTCCATGACACCGGGCATCACACGTAGAATAAAAATGAGGTGAGGCGGCTGGAAAATTGAACATGTTGTCAGGCCGCAATGGCTGTTCTCAGTGATTTAGGAACTGCGGGCCGCACTCGATTAGGGTAATTCATTTTGGGTAATGTAAATACAGTGATAGCAGGGTCGGCCATGTGAAGAAGGGGAATGTTTGCCGAGGTTATTGGTAATGGGAGTGTTACAACGTGGTATTTTTTTCATGAAATGGTGCTCGATGTTTTTTTTTTTCTGTGTATAAATTGGGAGGAGGGTTATTACAGTGCAGCAGTTTTTGAATTATAGCTGTAAATACAAGGAGGAAATGCAGGTCACATCTGCCGCTCTGTTTTATGATTTCAGCCAAGTTGTGCAGTCGTCCCGGGAGTCCGGACACTTCTGTCATGCAACGCATCAGCGGGGACTAAATCTGTTACCGCGGCGTGTCGGTGCCTTGCTAATTTAAACCATAAAGTAAATTATTCAAGCAGTTGCATCTTCGTTTGGCTTCCACTTGGTGTATTTCCTCGCAACCCAATTCCGAGAATGTAATATGGCAGCGTACGTTTCTGCAAACCACAGATAGGTTGACGTGTTTGACATGTTTCTTTATGTTGAATTTCCAATTTCGTGACATGACAACGCTTTTTTTATGCTCTGGCTATGTTTAGGCACAAAACCACTTGGTTAGAATCATGTTTTGGCTTAAAATACTTGGTTCTGTCACCATAAACAGCTGGAAACATTCCTGCTGTCTCGTCAAAAAATATGCAGTTTTGTTGCCACGGGACGTATGTGGGTACATAGCATACATAACATAGCGTGCCAGCATTTTGTTCTGAGTGAACTCCTCGAGCATCACCTCTGAAATGTTTCGCATGCAGGTTGTCACTTTGATCAAGTCGTATGAATCTGGATGTTTCTTCTCACTCGTCCTCCTCCTCTGTTCTGCTGGGGTTTTCTTTCACTCCGGCTTTGCCACAAATGAAAACAAATATCAGCAGATTATCTTAATACGATGGCTGGAATGTGAGCGGCTTACACGCAATCTTTTATCTCTGCTCTGTGTTGTCGTCGTCGCCGCAGGAGAAAACAAATGAGCGTTCAAAAGCCTTTTCCCCGAGGATACAAGATATCACTCACAGTAGGCTGCGCGTTCACATACGGCCTAAAATACATCTTATTATTTTCCATAACGCTCGAAAATGTGAGTTTTAACACAAAATATTATTTTGTAGAACCTCTCTGTGAAGACAGGATGATTACACTATCTGAAAAAGTTTATCTTCAAACCTTTCAAGATTAGTTTCTCACTGTGAGATGAACACACAGCCAGGTGCAGACCAGCGTGAGCTGCAGTCAGTCGATCGATGTCCCGAACCTGAAAGTGAATGAAAAAAGTTATTTTTAAGATAAATACAAGTAAGAACAAGTTGAATACAGAACGTTCCTTGCAGAAAACTTCTCGAATATTCTTAATGAAATACGATAAATGGCTAAAAGGTCAAACTTTCTGCTGTCAACCTAAAAGATTTAAAATCTGTTGATACCCACTGACAACAGTTAGTATGATGTAATAATGTAGAGTTCACTAAATTTCATATTGTTCTTGTCAAAATCCTGATTTTGAGTCCAATTTCTCATTTTATTTATTCAATGTCAAATGATCTTACAGTTTTCGCTTCACTTTGTATATTTGCATATTTATATTCTGATTGGTTTAATTCTATGTTTAGTCACAGTTTATATTTATAATGAAAAGAAAATAGTTACTGACTTTAACAGTAAGGAGCCCGAGCTGTGTGTGTTTACTGTGTCGTAGTTTTTCTCAGAGAAATGTCAAACATTAAAAGGCAGTGAATAACCCCGACATGGCAGGAGTAAACGTTCTGCTGGAATGTCTAATAAAACAACAGCCGGTGGCCACGACCACTTATTAACTGCTCGGGTCGTTAGAAGTCAACCGAGGCGACCTCGCCGCTCCGAGCCGACCTTTGACACCCGATAGCCGCTACGCTGTAATTGTCATGTCGGCTTCTCGGGGCCGGTCGGGGCACGTTTGAAGAGAAGAGTGATAGTGTCTTATCTGTCTGACACACACACACACACACACACACACACACACAACACACACACACACACACTCATAAACACACACAAACACACACACGCCTCATTCTTTACACATCTTGTTTGCAACCACACTGTGCACAAACTCCCACACATCTCACCATCTCTCTTATCTTAGTGTCTCTCCAATGTAATGACACACACACACACACAAACACACACATACACACACACACACACACACACACACACACACACACTCCCCTCCCCATAATGATCCGCAGCCCTCTGACCGCCGCTCCGGGTCACTGATCACACTCCCTCTGACCTTTAGGCCACGATACTTTCACTTTCCCTTTGCTCCCATTTGTTACATTAGATCGATTCTACTTTTTTGGATTTCCTTTTTAATTCCCTTCTTTCATATATATATATATATATATATATATATATATATATATATACTATATATATATATATTATATATTATATTATATGAAATCAGGTATTTCCGGTGCTAAAGTTTAATCTCAGTTACGTTTAATTTCTGTCCGATTAAGATTGAATTCACTTTAAAACTATTCTGAAAACCTGCTTTAGTTTGATTTTTTTAGTGCACCATGGCAATAAATATTTAAATTGGCAGTATGGAAAGTGAATTTCACTGAGCTGCCGGCACGTCAGATGAGAGAATCAGCAGAAAAAGGACCTACAGACAACATGATACAATGAGTAGTCTTTGTTTTACATCTTGAAATGTATGATTAAAAAATCATGAATCAAACTTTGAAAACATCCTTATTTGTAATATTTATTCGAGTGAATCAGTTAAATCTTCAGTTAATCTGCTTCATCTGGACTGTGTGGGTGTGTTTTGATCAGTTTTGACTCACAGTTCTGGAAAAGTTTGCAAACAATCCCACACGTGTCATCACATTTTGACTCAAAAATTGCTCAACTCTGATCGTGGTAGTGGATGCCATCATCCTTTTTTTCCAGTTAACTCCCCACATACTTTACCAGTAAGAGAAGCACAGACACAAGCAAAAATACAAAAAAAAAAATGGCACGGAAATGATCAAAACTGTTGGTGTTTTGCCAGAAAGTTTTTATGTTCTTCTTGTACAATTCACTGCGTAACAGACTGAAAGGCGTGCATTTGTAGTCTAGATGTAATCCCGTACAACACCACAAACTGTGCCATCCTCCCTCTCACACACTGACAGAGACACGGGACGATGCCTCTCTCCTGACAGGCAGCTCCTCGTATCACTTGACGGAGTATCAGCGTTCCTCGAAGTGTCAGATTTTGGCACTTGCACTTAAGCCTTCCCCTCGTATAGCCCGCGCCGTGCCAAGCGAGGGCTTAGGCTAAATCGATGATGACTGTGCCAAGAGAGAGAATGAAAGGGGGGGAAATTTCAAACAGCTGTCCCCTAAAAAACAGAAAAAATAGAGGCAAACGTCGTCCTGTTTCTGGATTCTGTAAGAGGATCAATATCTCAGCCAAGTGCGACTTAAGGGACAAGTTTATATCCCAGGATTTAAAACGGTCACAAAACAAGATATGATATAAAGAAAAGGGTCACGGTTTATGTTTGGGTAAACATATAAATATAATTAGTTGATTATTAGCATGTGTATTAGTAAGATATTGGGTCTTTATCAGTCATTATAAAGCCCTTTTTGATACTTTATATGACGATACTACTATTACTGACTATTACTATTTCTCCTTAATAACCTCCTCATTACTTCCTATTGGTAGTAAGTGAGGACGTTTTAATTTGTTTTTATGGGGACATATTACAGCGATACACTTGTATGAGTTGGTGTTTTGTGCAATCTGTCACACCCACAGTTTCTGAGCGCAACGCCACCGTCACTGTACTGTAAATACACATTTTTAATATTTTTGCAAATGTAATTCTGTAAATATTCTCTAATGTCAGCTGAGCTAACTTGCTAACGGTAGCTACAGTTAGCAACAGCAAATGGTTACTGTCTTTCAGGTGGAGGCAGAGCAGCCAAAAGACATCAGAGGGAAAACTAGAAAATGTTCCCTACATAGAATATTTAACATGTGTGTGAAAACGTTTGCGTGAAGTGTTTTCCGCTTACTCAAGTTACGTAGTGAAAATACAAGGAGTCGGATTGACAGACACCCTTCAATACCATCAAACTGAAGTCTTATTAAAAGAGAATCACTGTTCTTATGGCGCTACTACCTTCTCGAAAACCATGAACGCCTCCATCTTGTAGAATGTTCATGCAAAATAAGCCAATAATAATCACTTTATAATGGCTCACAAACAGCTAACATGCTACTAGTAATCATGCTAATAAGCAACTGGCTAATGGTTTATGTGTACTCTGATATAAACTGCTAACAAGGAAAGGTTTGGATAATTTTAACACCTTTAAACACAGGCAGTGATGTGCAGTTTCAACTTTAACACACTCATATGGACAAAGGTACAGTTTATCACCTGGAATATCCATCTTCAAATAAAACCAGCCGCGGTAGAGCTTCAATTAAATGTGTATTTCATGTATATTGTGTATATATAGTGATCGTCACCAATGCCTATTAATTTTTCACACATTTTAGAACCTTACTGAACCATTCATCTCAGGTCAAACAGGTGACATTATCACAAAACATCTTAGACGGTGAAGAATCCTTTGAAAAGCTAAATGAATGTCAGGCGTGAGGTGAAATCAGCAGGCTATTAAAATGTGTAAGAAGTGAGGTCATTATTTTTGAGAGAGAAACGCTGTGGATCAAAAGGTGAAGGTGGAAGAACACGCTTATATACATGTTTGCCTCCTTTTCATAAAAGTTTTACATTTGCTTTGAAGCTGGTTTGCTGAAACTCTTGCTCAATGCGTTTGGCTTGAATTCTGGTCCGATCTGATAAATACTGACTCACTGTGGCACTGCTGCTGTTGTTGGATGGAAACCTTGTACGTCTAGCACTGTTGGGTTTACTGAGTAATGGGGCTCAAATCCCACTGACAGGCAGAAAAGGTATGACTTTCAGCTGTCTGGGACGCAGATATGACTCAGCATCTAATATCACGGCTCTTTAGATAAGTAACATGTCGATGACAATCAGATTTCTTAGAAAACAGCCTCGAAATTCTGATTTGTTCTGCAGTATGAGACGTTGATGATAAGGCCCGTACTTCACCGAGTTTGGTAACATTGAGGAAGTTTGACTTTCTCGGTTTGTGCAACGTTCACTCGCTGACATTATGAACAGCGTCCTTTATTTCCTCCTGTTTCTTTATCCTCATTATTATTATGTAACACTTACTAACATGTTGGGAAAGACTCAGAGGCCTTACAGTTAATTTTTGAGTCTCACTGCCAACTTGTCAAATACTGACCCCTTCATATGGCGGCTGACCGGACCTACAATCTCAAAACGTTAGTATTACTATCTTACCAACAGGGACGACTTCTCTATAATAGAAATATGTAGATTTATTATTATTATTTCATACTGTTATCATGATACATTTTTTTAGTTTTTAAAGTATTGAAATATTGTGATTAATGTAATTTTCACTCAACAGTAATATGATAGGAGAAAAGTTTCTTTGGCCAGTATAATCATTTTCTGAGGAATCCCACAGGGTTCGATCCTCGGTCCCCTACTTTTGAAAAAAAAAAAAGGTTTACGTGAATGATCTTTACTACACTTCCTTCCAAGAATTATTATCTTGCCAAATGATGCTCCTTCATATATAATATTATGATATATATACTCTGATATATCCTCACATTTATCAGTAAAACATAGTTCCGAGGCACTAACAACACAGTATGTGAAGCATTTCTGTCGTATTGTGTAAAAAAATTAGCCATTTAAGCAACAATTGTCACCCTGCAGCTGAAAACCTTCAGGTTTAAAAACACATACTTGTTTTAAATATGTATCCACCTCTGGATGAGTCATCAGTGATCTATGTGAGAGAGCAGTCTGTCCAGGAAAACTTGTAACCGTAAAACAGAGAGTATTGTATTTGGCAACATGTGGTTTTCCAGGAATACTGATGATCGAGCTTATTGTTGTTTTCCAGAAATCTAAAAAGCTATTCGGCTAGCTCATGATGGGAGTAGCTGAGATGAGCTAGCACTCTTTTATTTACCACGACAGCTGGACGATGGTTACATCGTCCTATTCTCAAAATCGCCTCCTTGGTAATGACAGTAATTACCACAATTCGAGTCCTCAAACAAGGCGTTTTTTGGCTGCCGTCGTCCATTTCACTCCCCAATCCAGAGCCTCATCATTAGGTCCTTTGGGAGGTGTAACTGGCAGGGCGACTGCAGAGGCCGGCTCTATGAGTGTGTGTTTAAGTGTGTGTGTTGGAGCACAAAAGCTTGGTCTGAGTCCCGGAGTGTGAACCAGAGAAGGCAGCCTGGAGCGGTGCCAGGCGGTGAGATCTTATCGTCTGTGCCATGACCTCGCGTTGTGTTGAAATATCTTTTCAGAGTGTGTGTGTTTGTCTGTGTGTATCTGTGCATGCGTCTACGTACGTGTGTGTGTGTGTGTGTGTGTGGAGTAACGGGGATTTGACAAATGTGGTTCCGAGACTGTTTCAGTTTTTTGTGGATTATTTTATAGAGTGGAGCAGAGAGTGGAGCACCACTGAGGGGCGTGTGCATCCGTGATATGCATCTATGCACATTAATGCATGTGTTCTGTGATCTTCTGTTCATACATGCATTTACTCCCACACGTGTCACTGCATGCGTGCTCCTCCTTGTATACATGTTAGTGTTTTGTTTGTGATGCATATGTGTGCCCTCTCAGGCAAGATATAGGAGAAAATGTAGAAATGTATTCATCCTGAAGGAAATATTGTGCCACAGATGCTCATTATTCAAAATAAATGCATACATATAAACATATAGAACAAATTTTAGAATAGAAAAATTATATACATGTGGGAAAAAAGGTGTAAATTCCATATGACAGTGTGATGCATGAAGGAAGTCTCCAGGATGAATTGTTGCTGCGCGTGTTTCTGCACCACGCGTATGTTAAACATTTATTTTTGATATGATGAAGCTCAACTCAGTGTTTCTTCATGTTCCATTTTTAAATGTTATGTCGTGACAACGCTGTGCTTATTGCCTGGTTAGGTTCCGGCACAGAAACCTCCCTGGTTACGTTGCTCTGTTGCCACAAACACGGCTGGTTAAAAAATACCCATTTTTTTTAGCTGCAGATAGTCAAAACATCTAAAACAATGTGCAACAATCGGGTCACAATCTAATGGCGACAACTCGTCGTCATGGTAACAGCATTATGCCTCACAAATACACATAATACACAGGTGGCTCTATCTGTTGCAATGTGCATCGCCGAACAAAAAGCCACAAACATCGCTTAATGCATGTGTGCTTTCCATCATGTATGTGTTTACGTGTAAGTGCATGATAAGAGGATCCGTGCGAACACTCTGCAGCTCTGTGTGTGCAGCAGAAGCTCAGTGTTAGCCAGCATGTAGCTGCTGCTGGTCTCTGGTCCGACCGCAGCAGGCTAATGGATCACTGTCAGTGTCTCCTGTAATTACTGAGGTATGACTGTGTCATTATAGAAAACACCGCCCTCCCCCCCACCTCCATCATTCCACAGCCGTTATTTGTGTGTGTGTGTGTGTGTGTGTGGGTGCCTCTTTGTACGTACACATTACACTGTAAGTGTTTAAATGCATCCACACATGTTTTGTGCCAGGCCGTGCGATGTAAAGGCAGTTAATACATTTAACCTTTCTGGAGCTGCACGCGGCTGTGACAGTGTGTCGGCTGTAAAGAGACCCACCTGTGTCTTAACTAGCATCTGTTCCACCAGCTTCTCTAACTCAACCGGTTTTGCTGTGCATGCCGTAAATCTATTGCACAGGCAGTGTTAATGATCGCTACCTTGAAACTGTAGCTGGTGAAGCTACAAGCTACTGTTCATTGGAAGCAGTTGAGCGACATCAACACGGCATGTGTATTAAAAGTAGCTTAACAAACTGAGGCTCATCATCTCGATGGATAGACTGACTGGAAGGTGCAGACTCTTTGATGGAGGAGGCAAACTCATTTCTAAAACTTCTTGTTTGTAATGTTAGATTTGATGGATCACCCGCTTCAAACCACAGTCCGCTCTGACAAAAGATACAGAAGTATCTGCTGCTGCACAACCAGACTACAGACTTCAGACTTGATTATTGATTATCCACATTGTTTTTGTCTGTATGTAGCCGATGGTGTTACAACAAAAACTTAATTACGTGATCTTGTGATGCATAATGAAAGTCAAATTAATCTTCTTGACTCTTGAATTTGGTCACACTAACTCTCTTCTTCGTTGGAAGATTTTGCTAACGACTATAAACGTTACTTGACGCTCCCTGGAAGCTGCCGTTGACAGACGATGCTGTAATCTCATCACAAAGAATCATCACTCAAATATTATGATTTTTTAAAGTTCCCTAAGCCGCACTGAGTTTTTGACAGTGTTTGACAGATTGATAGTTGATGAAAGCTAACAAGCAAGTGTAGAACTAAAGAGAAAGAGAGAGGTCAGCTAATTAGAAAAACCAACAGAAAGAAATCTGCAGCTGCTGCTTCTTAATATGTTGTAATTTACCACGATATCTTTAATGTTGTTGCATCATAGTCGTTCAAGACCGACTCAGAATGGGAAAGTGGACTCATTTAAGCAGATTAATGATTTATTTGGTCTCTACAAACTGTAATCTTTAGCTTTTACTCAGCAAACGCTAATTAGATTTTTAGATTTTAATCTAATTGGCGCGATTTTTCTTCCTGAAACGCTCATTTGTCATCACAGTTGACTTCTTCTCCTCGCACACAGGCTTTTTTTTTTTTTTTTTTTTACCTCAGAGTGTTTTTCACAAGAAGGAGATATTTTCTAACACAGTTCTTCACCTTTTGTTCCGATGATTCAGCCGAGCATTTTGGAAGCGCTCCAACTGAGTGTCACCAAATATTGTCTACGAGAAAACCAGCAGGACTTCGAGAACCCCTGAAAATATAAACTCCGATTCTTCTGACGTGGCGAAGAATCAGATTAAAGGAAAACAAATGCTGTTAAAACAGTCGACAGTATGTAGAACATGAAAACAATATCCCTTCGTTAACCTTCATTCCTCGTTACCACACAAACATATGGCTGCAGTTTTTTTAAAAAGCCCACTCAACACGTACCGCGCTCCGTATCTCACCTCCCGTCCTCTCACACTCGCTCACGCGCTGAAGTTTCGCCTCTACACAAACACACTCCCTGTAATTAATGAACATGAACCGGCATTAACGTGATTTATTGAGCTGTTATTGGCCTTTTTTTTATTAAATCCTGATTAATGTGCTCGGAACACTTGGAAAGCACTTTGCATGAAAATGGAAAAAAAAGAAAGAAAAAAGATATCAAGAATTTCAGCCATCAGCTAATCAGAGAGCAAGAGAGAGAAATGTTGTCATCAGAGGATCTATTATCATCACACACACACACACACACACACACACACACACACACACACACACACACCAAACACACACACACGTTCTGTTCTCACTTTTAGGATTTGCGTCACTAACATGTACTTTGCCACTGATTCTATTTCAGTCATGCTTGGCAGTGTTACGAGTGTGTTGTGCTGCCAAAGAGCTTTTTATTGTCTCCACTCCGACACACACACACACACACACACGACTGCGGTAAACATTTCTCAAGAACCAGAACTCTAGAATCTCAATGGTTGTCGTGTTCTGAAAACGCGGGCCAGGAGGGGAACATTAGTTTGTAATCTTTGGATGGTAACACACACGGGGTTTCTGAGAAGTGACCGACAGACTCACACAGCTGCTGATCTCTTACTCTGTTTTCTTTTTTTTTAGGCCACTCGCTCTGCTCGCCCTCCGTCATCCTCTCTGTTTACACTCATGTTCTCCCACTCGTCTTTTTTTTATCAGATTCTTTCCCTCTACTTGATTATGTTCAAGAAGATGAATGTGGTTCAACGTTATAAGTTTAACCACACAAATCTGATTAGGAGCCTCTCCAATGTGATATAAAGTGTACGGCCAAAAGTGTTTTATTCAGAGAGGAAACCTGAAATATGGGCTAAAACTCTGACAAAGGAGTCAGACGGTACTTTCATATTTTGTTGGACTTTCCTGTTGGTCCGTGTTGATGTCTGTCTGAAATTCCAGTGGTATTAACTTTTATAGACCAGCTGCCGGCCCCTCAGTTAGCAACTGCTCCCATCACGGCTGTTTTCATTGATTCTTCTTTTGGACAGTTTGGTTTGGTTTAGGTTTTGTGAGCTAGTTAACGTACCTGCGGAACGTAAACTGTGTCACTTCACAACATGACCTTGTTGATTTTGAAAATACTGGACTTCTCCACCGCTTAATGCCACTTTTAAGTTGGTTTATACGCAAATACAAATGTTGTTCCTCCATTAAGAAAAACTCATTTGTCAGGGGTGCTGAGGGGCCAGTCTACATTGACTACATTGACTTCATTGACTATCATAACTTATATCTAATAGTTGGTACTGTAAGAAACAATTTACAACAATCTGAGGATGTTTGGCACCACAGCAGGCATCAACCGTCGCAGCGACTACAGCCGACAACAGCGAGGAGATGAAAAAGGACAGAACTTCCCCAGACTCCCTTACAAAATCATTCAATTCTGGACTTGATGAGTTAGCAGACACCTAATAAACTTTGTGAAACACAGTCAATGACAAAGTCTTAATTATTTGGACCTTCTTGTGAATTCGGCACATCATCGTGTCCGTTTGTTCCAGTGATGTATGAGTGAGATCTCTTTTTATACATATACATTAACGCCTCATTTTAAATGGTTGTGGCCGGACCATCAGCACCACTGGTTCCTGTGTCCCTCGTACATCAGTGGTTTCTAATGTGGTTGCCATGTCAACATGGGGTCCAGTAAGGAAGGACCAGCTGTGTTGCAATATGTGTTTATTTAGATGTTTTTCAGGCAACTGTACATTGTTTCACAATAAAAATGAAGGATTTCATATTACGGGAAGATTATTAAGAAAACGTCAACAGATCAAACGGAGCCAACAGTGTGCAACATTTGTTTTCACGTCATAGTAACACAAAGATACTTTCCAGGATATTTTGAAGCTGTTCTCCAGTGCTGGAAAGATTTGTCTCTGTGAAGAAGAGCTCAAACAGATGCTGATGCACCTTGGATGGACTCACCTTACGAGATCTGTGAAACAGAACGTGTTTTCTTTGTCCTTCAACTTTCTTCAGCTCGATACAGGGCTTCGGTATCAAATTTACTCTGGCGTGCTCGATGTTTGCTTCAGATCGTTATCAATCAGCACCAGCAATGTGAAGCTACAAACCGATGCGCCATTCTTGTAACTGCATGAAGGGCCTCAACTTTTGACAGGGACGAAAACGACAGTGTAGCCGGCCACGTCTGCCGTTTCACATTAACATTAGTCAGAGTGTCACGTGAAGAACATCAGCATCTCGACTCGTTAAGCTTTCACTACACTCACCTGAAGAAGAAAAAAACCCAATCACGACCCCAGACCACCCGAGCGACTTCACTCCGATGATAACCATAATTACACTACTTAGGCCGGCTTTGTGTGTCGGAGCTTTTCATGAGTTAATAGAACAGTGTCTGTTTTTCAGCTTTGGGGTGATGAATATTTCAGGTTATTCAATGGGTTTTTAATGGTTTGTCTTGGGAAATGATAGAATTTTCTCAGCCTGTTAAGGAGCACTTAAACTTCTCTCAGAAAATTCAAAATCAACCAAACTTGGAGGTGCACAGTTTTCATTGGACGGCGATGCCAAGATATTTTATATATACAGTGTCGTAATTTGAAATGCTATTTTACCACTATTGTTATTTCCCTGTTTAAATCTCCTCCCGAGACGGCGGCCTTAATCTGAACAACTGCTGAAGTGATTAAGCCGCAGACGGGCAGCAGAAACTCAGCGAGGATCCAAACACCGACGCTCAGGGAAACTCAGAGGCTCCTGTTTGCTGACAGCGGAACACAACAACAGTTTCCTGAGAGCTTGCAGCTATAATGACTTATACTGCATTATTACAGCGCGGTGAGCCATTAGCAGCGCTTATGTAAGTCACTGATAAACACATTTTTTATCTATACTTAGCTGGGAAAGGTGCGCTGAGCAAGCAAGAGATAATTAATTACACAAAGTTACACCTGGAAGATGTGGTCTTTTGACTTAAGAGGCTCCAGGTGGGAAGAACTGAGGTCAGGAGTCCAGATTTCAACTGGCTAAATGTTTTTCTTTTTTAATTTAATGTTTCAATAGTAAATCTGCTCTTTCTGTGTGATGACCTAAATGTTTTTGAAGCCATGTGACTCGAGTCATTTGGTCCAAGTGTTCAGCACGTTCCAATTTTTTTTTTTTTTTGGGCAGTCTGGTCAAGTCCTTAGTTAAGACCAGCCAAGACCCAGGTCAGGTCAATTTTTTCCCCACCATAAGAAAAATTACCGCACTACGGCTAACTGCTAACAGCTAGCTACTGTCGCTGCTTTTAGCCAATTAGCTCAGTTAGCCTTGTAGCTAGCGGTCCAGGAGCTCAGGGCACTCGGATGACAAGGGTGCTCAAATTGCCAAAGGCTGCTATTTCTCCACTTGCTGTAGATGATTTTTTTTAGTTAAGTTTTGAAGGTTTTCAATCAAAGTTCTGACGTAATGCACCTTTAACTGAAAACACAACACGTGCACAGACACTTGGGGCAACATGTCTTCAGTCCAAGTTGAGGATGAACTTGAGACCTGGATCGTCTGGGCTCCACCGGCAGCTTTCCAATACAAAATCCAACATCCTTCCGTCTGCTGGCGTTTGGGGATTTTAGTATTCATCACTATTCATTTCTTATTATTAATAATCCAGTGGCGTCATGAAGTTTGACAGGAAATGATTCTGAAAGACAGGTCATCATCGGAAACTGTGCAGCGAAGCAAACAATCACACACACAGAGAGAAAATCCATCACGGAGGATCTAATAACTGTTTCTCTGCACCGACACGAGTCCTGAGAAGAAACACAGTGTTTTTGTTGCTTTTTGCTCTTTCATCACTCTCACTATTGTTTCCTTCACACATTAAATCACACAACAAGTTCAGGCATGTTCTCTGGGGAGCATGGGGGGGAGGTGTTGCTGAAAGGCATTCTGGGAAATGTAGGCACTACCTGTACTGCACTTAACATTAATTGTCTGATTGAAGAGCACTTTGCAGGGTGCTTATTCTGAATTTCGCTCCAGGCGAGCTGGGACGGGAGGGACGGAAGAAGACAGTGAAAGTCGTGGGAATGATCCAAAAACACTCCGGTTTGGATCATCCCACAGGTGAACAGGGTCAGAGGTGACAGGTGATGGTGTCATGACTCTGGGTGTGAAAGAGGAGGACATCCTGGGCTCAGCTGGACGATTGTATTAAAGTTACCACTACATGGTAACACTTTGCTCATTTGCAAACGATTGCATTCTGCTTTTATTTAGGTTTTACGCAGCGTTCCAACTTTTCTGGAAATCTATGCTGTATATAAAATACTATTTAATGTATATGTAACGAAATAAAAGTGTTTTTTGATGATTTGGACAGGGAAATAAGGGAATAAGTCATCTGTCCTCTGCAGTCAGCTCCTGCCTCTCTGCACATGTGCAGCCTTGTTCAATATAAAACCACCTTATGGTGTCAGTCTTAATGTGTAATCCAGTGCTCTCCAATCATACTCACAGAGGCTCATTGATCTTTTATTTAACCTTAAAATGAATAAAGGCCAGAATCCATCGTGGGTGACTTGAAACATAATGAATGATGCGTCAGTGTTCAGGTCTCAGAGGAATATCAGTTCCACATTCATGTATTGATCCATTGAGGAAATAAAACCACCCAAACCTCCAGCTAAACAAACCTTATAGGTCACCGAACAACGCGCGGATACATCTGCCTTGAATCCTGCGCTGCTCGCTGTAACAGAGATCAGATGTGCGCTCTGCTCCCGCCCGCTCGGTTGGACACTGCCCACACCTTGTACCACACTCGGATGCCCGGCCGGAGTTTGCGTGCGCAGTTCCCTCTCTCCGCTCGCTCGCTCGCTCGCTCCCTCTCATGCGTCGGGAGCGCACAGAGGGCGCACCGGTGTCAGTCTGCTCCAGCCCCTTGTAGCGGTCGGTCGCTGCTGCTGCTGCTGCTGGTTTGCGCTCTGTGGCGTCTAACAGCAGGGATTTTTTTTTTTTGGAGGGGAGTGGAAATTCACGCTGTTACTTTCACGACTCGCCTCGTATTCCTCACATTTTTCTGCCGCGGCGGTCAGTCAGTCAGTCAGTCAGTCGCTGCGATCGGAGAGAGAAGTGAAATCAGGAGTGAAGAGCTGGAGGAGGCGCAGCGGAGCTCCGATGTTCCTCTCGGTTGGTTTTCTCTGAACGCCGGTTCGCTCCTTTTTCAATTTTTTTTCCCCACTCTGGAAGTACGTCCGCCCGCCGCTGCCTGGTGGCACAACTGAGAGGCTTTCACACAGAACCGCCGCCACTTTTAACGCACGGATTTTCCTCCCCAAAATCGTCTTTCTTTTCTGCATTTGGATTATTATTTTTCTTTCCCTCCAGGAGATGATGGCAAGTTGTTCCCTGCCGGTCGCGGGGCTCTGCTGCTGAGGCTCGCAGGATGCTGGGGACCCTACAGCGACCACATCTCTTACTTTGAGACAATTCTCGCTTGTTTTTTTTTGTTTTTTTCGGACGTAAAAACCTCCTCCACCCCTCCTTCCCCGCTGGACGTTTCACCCTCTTCCTCTCCTCCGTTTGTCTTTCATTTCTTTTTTTTACAGAATGTCTGTGTTGTGCGATCTGAGGATGCGTAGTGGATTGCTATTGTTCCTTTTCACCCAAGTCGTCTCGGTTGCCTCGTTGACTCAGACCGGTAGGTGTTGACTGCTTGTGTTGGATGGCATGTGGCGTGTACAACAGGCTGCCTGGCCGAACATCGATCCGGTTTTTTTTTTTTGCATCATTTTGCACCATTGTTGCCTCTCACCTGTTTGTTGCCACGGTTTCTACCTGTGAGTGCTCGTCCGTCCGCAGGGGCTCAACTCAGAGCTGAGACACTGCGTTTACTGTAGAGGATGACAGGAATTAAGACTACTATAGAAAACACATATAAAAAGGATTATTCTAGAAATGTTCAGCGTAACAAAAGAACCTCAGGGAACCTCTGTAACTCACAGTGTATCACCACAGACGCACAAGAAGTCCCTGCGTTCACATTTACGCTTTAATAATTACGCATTTTGGCGCTTGAGCCATTCAGAGACGCATTTTTTGGAGCTTTTGCGCGCGTTGCCACTGAAGCTTGGTGTGAAAAAAAAAGCAATTTCTCAAATCACTCATTGAGAAAATTACATTTTAATCACCACTGCCTGTTCAGCCCTGCTCACCTCCACCTTTCATGGGCGTAATCACACCTCATGGCAGGGACGCAAAGGGGCACTACTTTACACCACCTTTACTGAAACAAACAAGAGGTTTACCACCTTTTTTTTTTTAAAGGTGGTGTGAATTTACAGTGGCAGTGTGTGGATGAGGTCTTGGCGCAGACATGTTCACTCCACTGGTGGATATTTGGGTTTTATTCACGATGATCCCCCAGCTGGAGCGTCAGTCTGCGTGTCTGCACTCCCTCCATCTCCTGCTGATGCACTTTAATCTGTCACACTATCAGCTTCCCTCCACTAACTCACCAACTTTCTTGCCCTTTTTTTTTTTTGCTCCTGCGCAGATAAATGCGGAGGGAATATAGAGATCCACACCGCGGACTACCTGACCTCCCCGGGCTATCCCGGCGCCTACCCGCCCTCCCAGCAGTGCGTGTGGGTGATCACAGCCCCGGAGCCCGGCCAGAAGATCCTCATCAACTTCAACCCGCATTTTGATCTGGAGGACCGAGACTGCAAGTAAGAGTTCACTCTCTCTCCCCCACCTCTCCCTCTCTCTCTCCTCTCCCACCCCTCCTTTGCTCTCTCTTTCTCTCTCTCTCCTCAATCCTGCCTGGATACAGTGTGAAACTCTGCCACCTATTGGCCAAGGAGCACTACATCTGCTCCCAGAGAGAGATGGAGGTACAAGGCGGGGGGGTGAGGTATGGAGACTGAAGCTGCTGGCAGTGGCTTCAGAGGATGTGGGGGGGGGTTTGATGGATTTTTGTAATTCATACTTGATAAGCAGGGAGGAGCGAGTCTCTGCTCCGGGTCCTCTGGCAGGATTTGAGGGGAGAGAGCGCCGGCTTTCTAACTGATGGAGCTCAGTTTGCTCATCGCAAAGGAACCGAGAAATGGTGTTTGCTTTTCATTTGGAGGCAGAGTGTACCTGTTTGTATTTGGAAGGAGGAGAATCGAGTTCGTAGAAGCTGATCTAACTGTTCGAAGTGCTGCTGTCAGTGAGTTCGAGGGTGTCGAGGAAAGACACAAACATGAGCTGAAGCCGTTGTTAGGTTGTTCTCACCTTGACTTGATTAATCAGCAACGGTATTGTGTTTCAAAATTGAGTTCAGGTGTGTTTCGGAGAAACAATCGCCTGATTCCAGCTCGTCAAATGTGAAGATTTGCTGCTTTTTCTTTGTCTTCTATGACATAAACTTCCCATCTTTTTCTTTTAGGACTATACAGATAGTTTCATAAGAACAACTTGAGCGATTTTGCCTGTTTTCTGATACTTTTAAGACCACAAAACGTGCTGATTCATTGAGAAAACCACGACGATGACGGCAGCTCATTTCCTGTCAGCATCACCAGCTTGTGTGACTCTACACAGACCAGGCAAAGGGGGTTACTTTTGGCTTCAAAACCTTCTTCCACGTCGTGTATTTTCCACTGAGTCCGCTCAAACAGTCCAAAGTCATTCCTGCACGTCCGAAGACGTGCAGGAATGACTTTGGACGCCTGTTTGAGACTCTAAGGTCCAATGGTGCGATCCTGAGCCTCACCCTACTAAACCTGTAAACAAGCCCACACACACACACACACACACACACACACACCCCTCCACCACCCACCCTCCCTTCTCTCTTCGACCCAGAGACACACACTCGATTGTGTGTGCATCCACACAACAGCCCATGTGTTGCTCTCTTCCATAAATAAGCCCGTTTTTATGTCGGCTCCTATGTCCTTTTTTTTTAAAAGCTCCATAAACGGCTCCTGTGTAAATCACGACCGGCCGTCCAGGCGCTGTCTCACAGATGGGGTCCTCCAATACTATCGGATCATGTTTCACCACCGAGGGACTAATAAACCATTAGTGTTCAGGGGGGCGGGGGGGGGATTGTGGGTATTGTGTGTCTTCCGGCGGATCGCACACCTTTTTTTTTTTACTCAGTGTTTTCGCTAAAAGTCAGGAAAAGCTTTTATCTTTGAGAACCTCCTCCTGCGATGACCTTACTCCCGTGCGATAACCCAGGGAGCAGAATAAGTACGTAATAATGCAGTTTAAGTACTTAATGAAATGTAGTAAATCTTGGTGGTAAAGTCAAGCAGCGGTTGGCACCGTAGGACACCACCAGCAGAGCGTTATTGGGTGCTTAAATTACTTTTCCATAAGTTAATGTGCCGGGGGAGAAAAAAAAAAAGCACTTGTGTTGTAAAATATATGATTTTGTCAGAGTTTAACGTGTTAAACATGTCGGTTATATGATCTTAATCCAGTGGGAGAGCAGACGGAGCCAGAGGACGGAACAGAGAAGAAAAGTTTTGGTCATGAGCTTTTCTTTTATTCCTGCTTCTTTGTCAGCGTCCAGGCTTTTTCTCCATGTGATGAGATTGTTGACTTTGGCCACACACGCTCTCTTTTCCACATTTCCAAATTAAGACCGACACCCGTTCACCGCCACAGGATTCAGAACTTGTGCCCGTCTCTCAGCCGGGCCACCCTGCAGCCACCTTTTAACGTGTCATTTGGCTGTTTTCGTTAGGGGCCCTCTCCGCTTTCACTCGATTGGTTTCATTATTTGTTGTGTGAGTTTATGTTGGATGATGACGGGGTGTAGCTCGAAGCTCTTTTCCGACTTGGCAGGAGCCGTGTTGTTTTTGGGAACGAGTCAAATGTTCGAAATATGCCCATTGAGTCGGGCTGTAAGCCTTTTGGCGAGGCCGCAGTCCCACTTAAAAAAAAATTCCCTGCGACGATATTTAAGAGTTTCATTTCGGCGCTTGATGCCACCGAGCTCTGCGTCTGCTCCGAATTATGGCGCTCCAGTCGGCGAGGCCTCGAAGTGGAGGCAGCAGCGGGATGTGATGTCGGGTCATGAATCTGAAGTGTTGAAGGTCGTGTGTTCACCTCTGCTGCCGGACACGTGTGACAGCAAGAATCTGTCAATCAGCAAGTGTCCCTGAGCAAGATGCTAAAACCGTATCAGTTCCAGATCTGACCCCTGACCTCTGTTGTCCCCGCTCAGAGGAGTGATGGTGCAGCGAATGTGCTCTCAGGCCGACATTTATAGCAGAGCTGAAACAAAAAGTAAATCCATAAATGAGTCAATTAACAGAAAATGTATCTGCAACAATCATAACAATCGCTCAATTCTTCAAAGTGCAAGTTTTACATTTTTCGGGGGACTTTTTTTGAGGACATTTTTCTCCATTTCTGTGTTTTATGTCACTGTAAACTAAACATCTTTAGGTTTTTGGACTGTTGACCAGACAAAACAAGATGTTTGAAGACATTTCTGTTGGTTTTGTACAGTTCTGATGGGCTTGTCTGATGATTTTCTGGCATTTAACTCAATCCGTATATCGATTAGCTGCAGCCCTTTAAGTAAAGTGCAAGGTACAGTAAAGCTCTGGGGCTGAATCTTCGTGTCCAATCAAGAAAAACCTTTAGGTTAGTTTGCACGCTGATGAAACATGTAGAATTGGTAGTAAAACTAGAACTGCAACCAACAATTGTTACTTTTTTTTTTATTAATAATTGTTTAAAAATGAAGTCAAATGCTATTTTAACAAAGCCAAAACAAAGCAAATTCACTTGACAATCAGCAGAAAAAGCAGGAAATTCACACATTCGACAAGAATCCAGTAAATTCTTCTCCGTCTTTGGCCTCATACGTGATCTGAGAAACTAATTGAAAATAAGAATTTTGTTGAATACTTCTCTGTTGATAAGCTAATGGACTAATTGTTTCCGCTCTAGATGAAACACATGTCTTTTTAAGCTTTTGCTGTTATCTGGTTACACTCATATTAAACGAGCTTGTCGAGGGTTCGGCCTCTTTCCCCAGATGGACGTTGAGTGTTCTGCAGGGAAATCAAGCCCAGTAGCATTTGGGTTACAGGACAAGCTTCAGTGACACTCTACTATCTCCCATTTTTTAATTTGAATATACCCTCAATTTATTGTTGGAGCGACACCCCCACTCCTCCCTCATCAGATAGCCTGTCGCTGCTTGCCCGTTTCTCGCGGCCGGCCCCCCTTTAATTAAATTACCGGACCAAAATGGAGCCAACATGTTCCAGTGCTGTGAAACATGTCTGCAGTTAATTCGCCAAACAAAGAAGCCTCGGCGCTGACGTCCTCAAGGAAACGCAGGCTGCGCTTTCCGTCATCTGTGTCACAACATTTCTTTCCTCCTCGTATGCACCCTCGTGACCCAGGGTTTGTAATTATGATCCCTAATTACAGCCTTTTTAAAAATACATATTTGTCAGTCGGGAAACGTTTTCTGCCAGTTTGATTCATGAAGGAGGAAGCTGGAACTTTGGGGGTGTTTTGTGCTTAAATTAGATGATGCATCGGGTTAGAAACAATGAAATAGTCCAGTCTATGTTATTATAAACTGGAATGCTGGAATTCCCCAAAAATATTACGTAGCATGTCTCAAGAGGTTAAATGGATTCATGTGTGGTTCATTGGGCCTCAGTGAGCTTCTGTAAAAACAGCCAGTCTTGGGTGATAATTCCAACGACAACCTTTTACTTCGACAAACTCTCAAGTGGCGAAATCTGCGCTCAGCGAACAGACGTTGGTGTAGACGAGAACCAGTAACACTTTTTTTTTTTGTTCAGACGCGCTAAGATCCAATCGGCTCTGCCTCCGTAGCCAATCTGGAGCGGCACCAGAACAAGTCTTGTCTCACGTCCACGTCTGAAATAGCGTGGCCGACAAAGTGAATCCCCGCGGAGCGCGGTAAAATAGAGCAGAGGCATGGGTAAGGAACATGCGTCGGTGGCGGGATAATTTGGGACATCTTTTTAAGAGTTGGCTGAACTGTTTCCTCCCACATGAGGCTGCACTGGCACAGTCTGCACCTCACACATACACAACACACACACACACACACACATCGCACGTACGCACACACAGGCAACCAAACTTTCCGTCACTTACAGTATGCTTCATGTGCACTCTGTGGTGCAAACAGCTCCGGCGTGCACGCTCTGCAAACCCTCAACACACATTCTTGTCGAGTTTTGTAATCCGGACGCACGCAGGATTTATGGGTTCAGTCTCGTCACGAGAGGTCAGTGAATGTTGTGACGAGTATGAAAAGGATATTAATCATGTTGTTGCCTTCGGATTCCAACACAACCGAACGCTGATGGAGGTTTTGGAACAGGGATGCAACCAAAGATTATTTTCATCATTGATAAATCTTGGTGATTATTTTTAAGATAAATTGTTTAGTCTGTAAAATTGTGAAAAATGCTCATCACAGTTTCCCACAGCCCGGAGTGACCCGTACAGATCACTGCTTTTGTCGACCAATAGTCCAAAAACCCAAAGATTCTCCATTTACTGTCACTGATAAAGAACAAAGAAAGAAAGATAAGCAGCAAATGCTTAGATTTAGAAAGATGTTTGACATCTGTCCTCAAAAATAGGCCTAAGTTGGCGATTCATTTAATCTCAATTGGCTCATCAGTTTATTGACTAATCATGGAAGCAATTTACTCTCCACACAACCATCTGAACACCAACTGAGGGAAAACCTATTGTATGAATTTGTTCCTCAGATTTGTAGAATAAATGTTAAGAGGCACAGAAACTGGTGGACCGACACCTTACTCAGACACATTTTGGCTTTACCTTTATTTTATCAACCATCTGTATACATACAACATACTTCCATCAACTACTATTGAGTTTGATATCTGAAAAAACCTTGTGTCTAAAATATCCAAGCAAAGGTTTGATGTTCAACAATCATTTAAAGATACACTATGCATCCCTCAATCCCAATCAACACTTATGACCCATTAGAAGACCCTTTCCTTTGTTTACTATCGTTATCTTTTATAATTATTTTGCTATGTCAGGTTTGTTTCTGGGCATCAGTGATTCTGGAGAAAGACAGCCGACTGTTGGGTCTCAATCAGAGATCATCAGCTACAGACGCTTTGGATTGGTCACAAAGTCAAAGTGTCTGTATTTGTCAATCTGTGAATAAAACTCAACGTCATCTTTATTTCTCTTTTACTGCAACTTCAACCAACAAATCTTAAATCACATGCCTTTAAAGACAAAATCCAACATTGATGCAAAGTGTCATCATTGACTTTGCATTCCAGACTTTTCTCTTCTTCTGAATAAACTCAGTTTTTAATTTAAGAGATCCACCTTGCTAATGCAACCTAAAACCACAACCTATCATAAATCCTACTTTCATAAAGGTCTCAGTTCTCACTTTTATATGAGACTGTTGTAGAGAGATGACTATAGTTTGCTGTGATGTTGAATTTCGTTGTATTGCTGATATAAACTGGGAAGACAAAATATAACAAACATTATTTGCCTCTTGAAAACAGGCTTTATTACTTGGTTGCTCTTTTGGTTTTTGCCCTAGTTTCGACTAGGTGGACCTAATAAACTGTGAAATCCTCAAATTAACAAAAAGGTCAGCTCACTTCCAACTGAAACAGAGAAAAAAGTGGGTGAAGCAAAGAAGTGAATAAACAACACTTCAACACAGACTAAACGCTACGTCTCAATCGACCCCATGAGGATAAATAACAGCTTATAGGGTGAACGAGAAAGAAATGGAGGCAGATGCTATAAATTCCTCCACAGTGTTGATGGAAGGACCGGTTGTTCCTCATGTCCTGAGGCAAAGTGCTCACTGATTAGTCAAAAAAGTGGTTGTTCGAGCAGAGACGCAGTCACAGGACCCACATCTGAGAGCCTGCAGATGTCACATGAACGGAAACACACATTTTGAGGGTTTTTTGTGTGTGTTTTTGTGTCGGTGCTTTGGGGTTTGTGTTATTTAAAAAGCCAGGCGTGGATTTTGTTTTTCAGTCACTTCATGTTTTCAGAGTTGATTCTACTTGGCAGATCGTACAAATCAAGCATTTCACATATACGGTATGGTAAAAAGATGGATGGATGGATGAAAGGTCAATAGATGATAATGGAGATACGGATAGATCGATCTATATACGTAGATTGCTAACTGTATGGATGGACGGATGCACTGATGGCAGGATGCACTGATGTACAAAATGGTTGATGGATGAATCTATGGATCGCTTTAGATAAAGTGTTTTTTAAGTGACACAAGGATTGACGTAGGGATTGAATCGAGGATGGATAAAGAATGGGAATAAATCCGCGGATGGATGTGCAAACCTTTTGATCGATGTTTGGATGATAGATGAACGGTTGAATAATAAGATGGGTCGATGTAGGAAGGATGTGTTATCTGATGATGAGGACGGATAGATGAATCAACAGATGGCCTGAACGATGGATGAATGGATGGATGGATCGACTGATAGAATGACGTATGGCGGATGGATGATTGGATGGATTGCTGGATGAAGGATGAAATTGATTGCGGGACCACAGATGGAAGGGATTTGGGGAAGAATGGATGTATCGATTGGTGGATTGAATCACCGGACAATGGAGGGATGAATCCCTCGATGGTAAAATGGAAAAAGATGATGGATGGCTGAGTACCAAGGTGGATGATGGATGGAGCTGACAGATACTGTAAAATTAATCAACAGATGGTTGGAAGGAATGCAGGATGGGGGGACGGATGGATGATTGGATGAAGTGCAAGCTGAAAGATGAAATAGAATGTTGGACCGTGGATGCAAGAATTTGGGGGTGAATGGATATATCGACTGGTGGATTGATGGGTGAATGAATCCCAAAATGGTAGATGGATGGATGGATGGATGGCTCAGAGAGTTAGATTGATGGGTCGAGCCGTGGAAGAATTGGATGTATGACTCATCGGATGTCTGGAAGGATTGCGGGATGGGAGGGACGGACTGCTGATTGGGCGGATATACAGTCGGATAAACTTTAGTTCCCAGCCCATTCTTGATGACCTCTTCTTGTGAAAGTGCGAAACAGCACTGTGACTTTGTTTAGTCTCATGTTTGTGCTGCACCACAAAAAAATTGCACCACATCACAAAATGTTCTGTTGAACTTCAGCCTTTTTTTTTTTTTTTCTTATGTGGCTTCAGACTTGAGGCGTTGTTTCACCAGCGGTCCTGCGCTCAGCATTCAGTCTGACTTTGCCAGTTTTAAAGAAAATAAAAGCGTCCCCCTCCAGATGGTTGTATTTTTCAGTTCCAGAGCGGCCACACAAAACAGGAAGACTAAATGCGCGGCTGTCACAGGATGGTTAGCCTGTGGCGCGCTTCCAAGGAAATTTGAGGCGTGAGCCTCCCAGAATTATTTGGTCAGTTGTTATGTGTTGTGCAACGATGTGTTCCCTCTATTTGTTCCTTTAAAGTACAAAAGAGCAGTGAGAATTAGGTCAATGAAAACTGGATATTCGTTTTGTTTTCCTGTTTGTGGTCTGAATAAGTCGTCTGGTCTTATGTAATGATTCACATTCTGTGATGACAAACGTGTGAATTCTGCAATGGATTTGTTAAAACTAAAGAAAAAGGCAATGTTGTGTTTTAATTGGAAATTAAAAGTCAGATTTTTTATAGTTTGATTGATGGAGTCTAAGTAAAGAACAGACTTAAAGATTAGATTAACATACCTCTCTGTAATGTGATGCCATTTCCGCTCTCCAAAACAAATGACTACATTTCCCACATTGCAATGGGGTCGCAGTCTGGAAACCCCCTTAAGTGCCTTGTCCTTGTCCTTTAGTATGATCTTCACGAACTTAAGATATTTAAGGAATGAAAGAACAACAAATTGGCAGTAGAAATGAAAAAGGAAGAGAGGAAACTGAAAGTCGAGGAGGAAATATCAGAAAGTGGACTGTGATCTCTGGGATTAGAGTGCAGGCAAAGGGGAAATGGGAAAAGATCACGGAAAAGTGGACGGACAGACTCGGACTCGGAGGACTCCGGGCCGGCCGGCCTGATCCCGACCTCAGTGACAGACCTCTCACTGTCTCTCCTCCTGCTCATCTAACCTCAGGCTGTTCTGTCACTTTTCTTTTTTTTCTTTTTTATCACGTCTGGCACCGACACTTCTTCTCCTCTCTCACACTGACTCTCTTCACACTCTGTGAACTCTGCGTGCACTCGCCATGTTTTTCCAGCCTATTTTTTCCTCTGTTCACCATATGTTCTCTGTCTCCTTCTCCTCCAGTTTGTGAGAAACGATGCTGAACTTCCCGCCGTGTTGCTACAACCTGAACTCCTGGCTGTAAACGCTATTATTAAACTTGATAAAAAAAAAAAAAAACTACACGCTACGTGACGAGCAAATTGTACCTACAGCTGCTATTTCCGTCCACTTTATCAGCAAACGCTGTTTACAACATTATTTGTACATTTCTGTGTGAGTTTTTATCTACGTGAAGCTAAAGAAAGCTGTTGGTTTTAACGTCTGACACACATTTCAGTCAAAAACGTGAACCAATGTAACAAATCTTCATTTTTAAATTAACCGGCAGCTATTACGTCCACATTGTTTTGCAGTCTGATCCCTAACAGGCTCGTCTGTCAGTAAATATAATTCCCAGCTTCCTCCATTTATAGATCAGAGTCAGAACGACGCATGAACGCTGGCCGACTTTCACCAGCTGACTCTCGTCTCTCAGCGGCAAATATTTGTAGAATGGAAGGAAGGGTGAACTTTGAATCCTGCTATTGTTTCTTTTATGCAATTGTAGATTGTTTGGATTCGCCTCTCTAAACAATTAGAGGCACAAACTCTGTGTCCCGAGTGAATCACACATCACACACACACACACACAATAAGACACACATAAATTGCTGTAAATGTAATCACGGCCATTGCGGATTCGCCGCTCATCAGTGAGTCGCACGTAAACACACGCTCACACTCACATACACTCACGCTTTCACACACAAATGAAAACACATGTCAGATTAGATCCTTAACGAGCAGATTAACGAGGAGAGAGTTTAAGGGGGGGGGGCCTGGTTAGCAGTGTCTCACACACACACACACCAACAGCTGCAATCACAGGATTTACAGGACCGACCCGCTGATACACTCCAGATGTTCCAACAGCCAAACACACACACTTATGCACGATAGAGGGTCATCTATCAGGGTAAACATTCGGATTTAACTGTAACAATAAATCTTGTTTTGAACCGTTTCTGCGTGAAGCTCCCGTTCGGCTGTTATCTCCAATTTAAAGCTCGCCGTATTCCAATCCACTGCGAACACTGGATGTGAAGTAAGCGTGGAAGCGACAGAGATGTCAGTAAACGGATGGCTTGGATTGGCTGGTTGAATGAGTTTGTGGAGGATTTATCGAAAGAGGCGCGGGCAGGATATTAATGTGAGGATGGTTGGACATGGCTACTTTTTAAATCTTCAGGTTTTAGGGAAATTTCAGGCTCAGGCTTCATCCGCACTGCAAGTCTTTTTCTTTTTTCTTTTGGTTCCTTCCGGGACTCGGATCAAAACATTGTGTGCCGTGTGATCACATCCCTCAGAAATGTACGATTTGTCTTCTTTTTTATTTAGCTGTGACTTTGGTTGTGATACCACATAAAAGCGAGAAAAATGAGTCACGCCTCGGTGCGTGGAACGTCACAACGCAGCAGCGCCATCAAAGCAGAGACATTCCAGCCATGCAGGCATTCACCAGATGTGTTTTTTTCCAGAGTGAGATGCATTCTTAGGACTATATGTTTTTATACTTGATGCTTTTTAATGTACTTGTAATCGATTAATCGATTTGAGTCAAAATCCACTGATTCCAGCTTCTCAAATGTGAATATTTTCTAGTTTATTTACTCTTCTATGAAAGTTAACTCAATATTTTTGGGTTGTGGACCAAATAAGGCATTAAGGGACGTCATCAGCAGTTTCAAGACCAAACAACTAATCGATTAATCAAGAAAGTAATCAAACAACGCAAATAATCATTACTTGCAGGCCTAACTTTGACGGCAAAAGACACCTACGTGTTTGTGACACCGCTGATGTTTCTCCAACTTCAAGTTTGTGAAGCACTTGGCTCTCATACGTGGTGCGGACTCTGCAGGAATCGACTTTTTTCCAACTGTTTTTTTTTTTTTTTCTGGACCGCAGTCCAGCTTCGGCAGGTTTTTCACACCTCAGCAGAGCTCTCTCCGTGAAAAACAGCTTCAGGTCCAGACAGCACCGTCCAATTGGCTCCAAAAAGTGTGAAAAACGGCCTCACGTGAACTTTGAAGTGTTTAGAATATAAAAAAGTGTGCCTGTATTATAGCAATTCAACACGTCATAGATAGATAGATTGATAGATAGATGGAGCGAGCCTTCATTTATCTTGTTTGAAATCTGCCTCCTTGTGAACTTTAAACCCCCGTGAAAACTCAATGTCACGCTTGGGACGGGTCAGCGTCGGGATACGGGGGGTCAGAGTTCAGCCAGCGAGTCAAACTGGATGAGCACCCTGGGACACTTTGTCCTTTCAGATATGCGCGACGGGTAACCCGCCCCCCCCCAGCGGAGCCTAAATGGCCTCTTCTATAGCCTCGCAGACAATAAAAGTCTTCTTTCCCTTCACAGATTGAAGAGGAATGTGTTGTATCTGTCTGTGTAGGAACGCCCCGGGGTGACCTCCCATTGAGACGTGTAGATAGAAGGAAAACACACACACACACACACACACATCTTGTGGGCCGACGATAAACAGATTAAAGCGTGTGGGAGGCTCTCACACACTTACAGAAATGCATACGCAAACAAAAAAAAATGGAACAAATACATACAAGGGGGATGACCCAGATCTTTCAGGTTTCCGCTAAAAACAACACCTGGGGCTTTTATTTTGACACTCTTAAAAAATGTTACTGTTTGTGCGTTTGTGTCTCTGAGGCTTCGTTGTGTTATCTTTTGGGTATTTCGGTAGTAGAGCGAACACTGCGAATGACTCAGTCTTCGTCTGTGTCATGAGTTTTGAGTTATTTTGAATCAGACTGCTGACTAAAGGAAACGGGTGTGTCGGGGAAGTGCTGAGAGCAAAATCATCATCATGTGGAACTGGAACATGAGCTGCTCTGGTTTTATATGCCAACGCTTTTAGTTTAGCGGAACGTAAAGAAGAGTGATATTCTCTTACCAGCAGCAGCAGCAGCAGCAGCGGCTGAGGTGTTGATATCCTCTACTGAAGCAGAAATAACACAGTGTTGCAAGTAATTGAGTCCGATATTAAATGTGTTACTTTTTAAAGTTACACGTCTTTATTATAAGAAGCGGCTCCTTCTTAGTGTCCTTATGGATCTGTGCCAAAATATATCACATGATGTTTGGTAGTTAAATCACTGAACATGCATCATGTGTTTTCTGTTTCGAGATCGACTGATATGGTTTTATTTAGGGGCCGATACCAATAATGAGTCGAGGAGGCCGATTATTGATATTTGATGTCCATGTGCATTAAAAATTCAAATATAGGCGTCAGTGATGGAATGTGCAATATACTCAAGTACAAGCTTGAGGTACTTTACTTGAGTATTTTCCATCTTCTGCTGCATTTTACTATCACTCTCTGGCAAATCTTGTACTGTTCACTCAACTACGTATCTGATGACTTCCGTTACTTGTTCCAGATTCAGATCGTTCAAGCGTCGATTGGCTGTTACTTGTGACTTTTAACAAAATCAAGTAGTGTTCATTGAGACCACAAACAGGCTACTACAGACAGAGTGGAATTAGTTTATTTTATTGGCAATTAAACAAAAAAAAAAACACTGATCTGTCGGCCCGTGGATCTTAGTAACCACAGCTGCTCAGATAAATGTAGAAGTAATATGTAAAAAGTTTTCTCCGCATCATCTAGTGAAGGAAAAGTATAAAGCTGCACAAAGTAGAAATATTTAAGTATGACCATCTTAAAACAGTGAGAGAGAAGAGTTCATGACTGCAATTAAACAAATAAAACTGACCTGCCGGAGCTAAAATTGTGATTTTTTTTATGTTTTGTGTCTGTACTAATGTTTAACATGCAATATTAACTTAATATTTGTGACACAGCCAGCTTTAACGTACCTTTGGACAGTAAATCAAGTGAGTAATTTCACTCTCTCACTGTGCTATAGTGAGCTACAGTGTTATTAACCACAGCAGTGTGTAATCTTTGTGTGATATTTGATTTTAACTTTTTAAAAAAACCACATCAGGCTGCTGTTGCAGAGTCTTAACTGATGGTTAAGCTACTTTCCTTCACTCTCACTCATGATGCTACAGTGTTAGCCTGGAGCTCCAGAGTCAGTGACCCACAAAGAACAAAACACAAGACTCATTTTTTTTCGGTGTTCACGTGACTGAAAAACAAATTTGTCGATCGTGCGTATCACAACACCAGCGGGCATGTTCCGCCTAATAAAGTCGCTCTGAGAAACTGAAGACTATTAACAACGTCCAACTGTTTTGCTCTTTATCTTCCTACCTGCCTGCCTGCCTGTCTGTCAACTACACCCTCTCGTTGCCAAAGCGAAACAAATCCCTGCTGGGGGTTTCTATATGAGTCGGCTAATTAATGTCACATGTTTTTCGGGGGAACAAGAGAAGAGGACGTATCGTGCAGCTGGGCCTCTCTGTGAATGCTGATGAACTTGTCGAGGGGGCCAACACATGTCAGAGTGCAGTGGAAGTGACACGGTGTTTATTGCTTTGCCCTCCGCTCACTTTAGAGAGGTGTGGATTGAGTGTCATTTGACTAGAATGGCCCATTTTTTTTTTTTCGCCCTCCCAAATCTCTCAGGTACAGACGGAGACGTTCCTCTGAGTTCAGACTGAGGAAACGCCCTTTCTCTGTTTGTTTAAGTCTGGAGTTACCCAGACAGACTCCGGACGCAGCAGCCAGCTCACTTTTGTTTTTCCGTAAAAAGAAGTCGCAACACTTTGACCCTGAGAAGGAGCTCCCCCCCCCCCCAAAAAAAAAACTCATTCTTTTTTCAGCTTTTTTCCCGTTAAACCCCGCTGAGCTCGCCCCACCGAAATCTCATTTCATCCTTCAGGGTCCCTAAACAGTCTGTCTAAAAGAGAAAAGTGGGGGGAAAACGCAGCGTTCTCCTTCCTCTCCTCTGTCAGATTAAGGCTTCCTAAATGAGAACAAATTCCACCTCCTCCTCGTCTCCGTTTTAATTTCCCAGCAGGATTGTGCCGCCGTGGCTTTGTATCCGCACGGCCGAGGTGAAGGATGAGGATATTCATACTTTGGCTGCTTGGCCCAATTTATTTTTTTGGGCAGGGTTTATGTGTCTCTGTGTGTGTGTGTGTGTGATCAGACTCGTTTTTTTAATGGGATTCTCTCGAATGCATTCTCCCCGTTTTTTCTTTGGAAAATGTTCTGTAGACGCCGGTTCCACTAAGTAACACACCCAATCGATGTTTTGTTTGTTTTTTAAATGTGCGTTTATTGCTTTTATTACAGTCTTGGTCGTAAAAATTAAATGTGTGTGTGTGGGCGGACGGGTGGCACGAGTGTGTTTGTGTGCGAGAGAGGAAAAAACACATCCAGTTAGCGCTCGTAGCTCTAATGGGTAGTTCTGCAGACATTAATGAGTGTGTCTTCTTTATGAGGAGCTTTATTTTGATGCTGAGAGTCATCACTTACTCAGAGGGCTGTTTCTAGAGCCTAGGCTTGGTTTTAGGGGTCAGGATTAGACTCAGGTTGAGGGTAAGAACTGGGTCAAGACCCACTGGAGGTGCGTTTATTTTAGGGGGCACCATTTCTGGCTTCTTCAGGATGCAGCACTCCTAAGGCAACCCTGCTCATTGAAATTACCATTATATCTAGCTAATTTACAACAGCAAACATATTTAATGAAAACATAACAACACAAAATGTTGATACTGTCAACATATTTCATTTTATTTCCAAGTATTTGTTCCTAGAATATGAAATCTTCTTGTAGCAATTCAAGCTTGAGGCTTTTTTTTTGAATGGTTCTATTTATGCAGTCACCAGAAAAAAATCTATTAAATATAAATGTGAAATAAATCTCAGGACAGAATGTGTTGTATAACCCCAGATGCATTAAATATGGCAGCTTGGCCAGCGGCTTAAAGCTATAAGCAGCATACGCTCATACACTGGACTTTCTATCTAAAGACCAGGACCGAGAATTAACAGTGATTAGCTTTTATGTTAGGAAAATAAGTTAACATACTCCTCAGATCACTTAACGTAAGTTAGGTCACTTGTATCACTTCCATAAAAGTTATGAGCCTGAACGTAGTTAGATTAACCCAAAATACGATCTTTTCCTGAACCTTACCAAGTCGTTTTTGTACCTAACTGTAACCAAAATGCAACTGTTTGACGCTAATAACAATCCATTTGTCAGCTAACTTGTCTTTGAAAAGCTAATATTATCATTGCATATTACATATGATGCTAACTTGACCAAAACTCAAAGTAAAGGAGCGTCAAAGTTTGAGGCTTAAGGCCACTGACCGAGCTGCAGAGTTTGACGAGTTGGCAGCGAGAACCTGTTGGTTATGTAGATATTTTGACCCAAACCACAATGATTTCCTAAACCTAACCAAATAATTTTTGTGCCTAAATCTAACCGTACTGCAACCGTTTCACAATGTTAATAGTCGAAACCTCATAATATACGTATGTGATTTTATTTTGAAAGTCTAACTGGATGTCATGACCCTTCATCTGCAAAACTGATGCTAGAGGTGAACATAGTCTGAAGGTTTGGGCCTCTGATCGAAGTCGTAGTTGTCGAGTTGGGAGTAAGAACCAGACTTGGTTGCACAGGCGTGTTAAGTTTTGCTCGTTAGCAGTCAGCTTGTTAAGAAGCAACCTGCCAGTTTTCTCCCACCGTTTTCATGACTTTGTGCCAAGCAGCACTTCATGTTCCTGTAATATTCCTGTACCTGTAACCACGGAGCCAAGCGTCACAGCACAGAGGGTTTTTAAGCAGATCTCTGCAGCACTTCAGTTAAATTTCAGCTACATTTCTTGTCAACATTCGACCCCTTTCGTTTTCTCGTGTCTGAGTTCAATCCCGCACCACCTGCTATCCCCCATAATGCCGTGAGAAGCAGTTTCTCGCTTGTATCCCATCGAAGATGAATCACGTTCGGCTCCTCGCAAGTATAGATGCGCAAAACCTGAGCACATGTGGGTGTGCTATGAATACGAGTGAGGCAGGAAACTGACTAAGAGTATTATTCGTGGAGAGACGGCATGAGCTGTAGTGAGTGCTCAAGAGTGTGTGTGTGTGTGTGTGTGTGTGTGTGTGTGTGTGAGTGAGTAAGTCAGTGAGAGGGAGATGATGTAGATTTTTTGGTGAACACGGGGGAGGTGAGAAGCGGGGAGGGATGGACTGGTGTGTGTGTGTGTGTGTGTGTGTGATGGCAGGTGGCGTCGTAGTGTGGTTCTCTGCTCACGCACTTGGATACAACACACACATGCACACGCACACACACACACATGTGCCATCTGTAGCCTCCCAGCAGAGCTCAGAACGACTGGTCAGATTGAGTTTATCAGCACTAAAACACAAAAACCACTCGTGTATTACAAAATCTGAACACTGTAGCCTGCAGCATTTTCTGTGTGCGTGTGTGTGTATATGTGTGTGTGTATTTGTGTGTCTTGGCTTGTATTACTCACATTGTGGGAACACAAACCGGCTCACACGGTCACATCGGGGGACTTACCTCCCAACTGGAGACAAAAAAAACTGATCCCAACAAGGTAAACCGTTCAGATTTAGAGTTAAGACTTTTGTTTTTGTTTTGTTTGGAGTTAGCAATTAGTGGTGATGTTAAAAGTCACTGTATGCCTCAAGGGAGCTCATCTAAGTCAAGGTTATGTCCTCATATGATAAATACAGGTTTGTGCGTGTGTGCGAGGCTCTAGTTTCTTCACGGAGGATAAATCTAAGCACAGCATGTCACCGAGCGAGGTCATTGTTTCGAATGCTCAGTGCGGCTAAGCTTTCAATCACTTTTGACCCAAAACATGCTGCTTTGTTTTTTTTTTTAATCCCTGTACGCTTCGAAAGTCTCAATGCGACTGAAACACGCCCACAAGTCTGCACGAAAGAGTCACGAGCGAGACTATAACAAGATAATGTGCACATTGACTGGTTAAGCTGCTTTTTGGGGGTGTTGAGAGCCAAAAATGTTAACTTAGCCTATTAATCATGAACTCGAGGGGCATCACTTGGTGTTGAAAAGTGGTCGGGACATACGGGCTCGGATGAGAAACAGTCTTCAGCATGTGATTTTAGGGATTTGTATGATGTCGGGGTTGCACATCGACAGAGCATCGGCTTGGAGTTGAAATCACTCGGCTTCAAAAATGCACAACAATGGTGAGTCATCGTTTGTACTCCGTAACATTAGAAGAAGCAGAACTCTCACCAGAGTTAATGAGTCAAGTTCAGCCATGACTCATTCTAAGCATAAGGCCACATTATGTAATCCTAAACAAGTGTTTGTAGTTAGCAACACATACGCAAACCAAACTGTACGATGTCTGAGAGGAAAAAGAAGAAGAGACATTCAGGAATAATTTAAGTCACAGTCTTTATTTTGAACTGTGAAATCCAGCATGTAAGACATAATGTTCTTTTAGCTAGCTAATTAATCAGTCCGTATAATCTTGCATTGCACTCTGATTTTGCAGCACATGCTGATCACATACGTAACGAACATTTCCTGCACAGTTTGTTTGCGGTTCGTAAGTGTACGGTACGTATCTGGTCCTGGGTCCAAATTATGTCACGATTTCACGCCGGAACCGGTAGCCAGTTTCAACTGCAGGCGTTCGAAGAGTTTTTTAGCTAACATTTTAAGAACATTTTAGCAAATAATAAAGAGAATGTAATAATGAAAACCTGGCATTTCTTGCACTTTCCCATGAATAGTGTTGAAAAGTGGCATTTTTTGTCATACGTCGAGGTTGTTTGAGCAACTTTTTCTGAGAAGCTTCACTCGTGTTCTCGGGCAGGTACAGCTTCTTCCTGTGTGAAGTCATTTTTGGTGTCAGGTAGAATCATCAACAGGAAACAGGAAGTAACAGCAGAAGATGTCACCCTATAACTGCTGTCGGTCATGTTTCCTGCTGTTTTTTGAACCCTTCTTCTCTTCATGAATAACAGACAAAGTGACTTCACGCTAACGAAACTCTAAGACAGTTTCCAGGACAAAGCAGACGATGTTTGAGATCAATGGTGAACTTCAGCTTTTGGTGTCAGACCCTCATAGAGCTTCTCTCTCGCGTTACGTAGGAGGATCCACACTCGCCTGAATCCCTCGACTGGATCGAAACACTCTCTGGATGTTGCAGGCACAATCGCTCTCTCTGTCAGGCAGCCGAGTGCAACAAGTCCACACACTTTTCCTGAGGTTGTTGAGAGGCTTTCTGGGTAATGAAGGGAAATACTACATGAAGCAGATTGAGGCCTGCTGGGGAAACACGGGGGAATGCCAACGAGTTTGGGTTTTGGGTGTATCGGGAGTGGAATGTTTCCCTTCAAAGCCACATGGTTTATAGAGAGGTGCGAGTCTTTGGAAGAATCTCTTCATGTCTGGAGAGGAAGGTGGAGGGCAGACAGTGTTTGCACAGACAGACGGGTCCAGATGAAGGGGAGAGCGAGAGAGTCGGACGGAATAAGTGACCGACAGATGTAGAGAGAAGGCGTGACGCCGCCGCTCTGCAGAAACACTGAGTCACTCGCAGCCTCAGCGTTTTGTTTTTTTTCTTGCGCTGCAGGAGGTGAACGTACCAACCGCTTAAAAACTTCACCCCCCATAAATGCTCCCGTGATCCCTTCCAGATGTGCGTTGAGAAAGTTAGCCGCGGGAGGGAAACGCAACACAACGCAGCTCAACACCGCGGCGCGTTAATGAGCTGCAGTGTGCAGGCGGAGCGGTTCAGGGCGTCTGCTTATAGCTCGGTAGCTTGGGAAGAAAGGCGGGATGGAATGCAGCGCTGTGTGAAAACCCTGCGCTCTCCATCTGCATCGTATTTATTTAAAAGGGTTATCTGCCACGTCCTCATTAGCTTTAAATTTGGCAAACAGTGTCGACGCTCAGCGGTCGCTGCATGCGGTCAGGTTGCATCGCTCAGCTCCGTGGGTCAGTTTTTAAACTGCGTGGGCGATAACGAGACGTCTCGATAATTAGTATAATAATGAGTTTTTATAGGATTTTCTCTCTGTTATGGTTGGATTTATTTTCGCAGCCATTCGTTGAAATTGATTCACATATAATAGTGTTGAATAAAGATTGTTTTCTGCTGCTTGAAGGGTTAAATTAAAGGTTTGGAATGGGGGGAGAACAGAGCACTTGTTCTCTTCTCTTGACTCTAAAAGTCAAGTTGTTATTTTCTGCATCAGTTCTTGATTAAATTGGTCCAACAAGGGTCTCAGTTTCTGTATTATGATGCTCTATCGCCATTGAATTTAAAATTGATACTGAATTTATTAATTCTAAGTATTTGCATCTTCAACAAAATCATGAGTTCTAATAGGAATATTACAAGAGTGATGTCTGCAGAGATTTCTGTCAGCCTGAGAGGCAAAACCCAGGGCAAAGAAATGTTGTTCGAGGGTTTTTACCATTAAAATCTACAAATTTGATCAAGTTTTATACGACTTATAGATATTATGTAGTTTATATAGTATAGAGTAACACCTCTTCTTCAACATGAAGCCCAAACGCAGACGAGACTTAACATTTCTTTATGTCGAGACTTTGTGTTTCTTTAGGGTTAATGTTTAACTTTACGTTGTGACGATGCCGTGGTCGTGGTAAGGATTAGGAAGAGATCGTGTTCTGGCTCTGTCGCCACAAAAAAACGTCTGGAAAATGTCCCGACTTCTTGTTGAAATATCTAGTGGTTTGTGGCAGCCATCGTGCCGTGACGGTCCTCTTTACCTCCCGAAATAAAAGTTGGCTGGTGAACATGCAGTGTGAACGTAACATGAAAGCTGTTGTAAAGATATTTATATGATACGTAAACATTAACCAGCAGAAACCTAAACATTTTTACTCTGCCGTCTGAGCTGTCGGGATGCAGCCGTCACGTTCTCCATCTCTGACCTGGCCTTGCACCTCCTGCTACCGTCTGCTCATTAAACTTGACATTTAGTCCACTTGCAGCTCCTGCTCCGCACGTCGCCGCGGCTAAGAGTCCCACTTAACGGCACAGAATTGTTAATTCAAACATCTGCTGCCGGCCCCGCAGATGGGAGCGGTGATTTGGTTTTTGCCCTTGAGCAAGGCATTTGCCACGGACAGCTGCATTTAGAGGGCACGAGTAGCCGGTGTGGTTAATGAGTGTTGTGAGGGGGAGGGAGAGGGAGGCTGCAGGGCCGCAGACTGAGAGACTCTGCTTAACTAGAGTGTGAAGAGACAGAGGCACTTCATTAAACGGCCTGTCTCAGTAAACACCGACCGCCTCCAGGAGAGGCTGGACTGTCTGACTGACTGACTGACTGACTGACTGAGTGAAGGCAGCCATCTGCATCCAGGCCGACACACATTCATACACTCTCCCTCCGTCTCCTCTCTCCCTGTGGCTCTTGCTTTATGACTCTCTGTAAGACCCAGCAGGGGAGTGAGCTGGAAGTTTGATGCCATGAATATATAAAAAAAAGAAAAACGCCATCACCTAAACATCACCGTCGGCGCTGAGAACTTTACAAGTGAGCTCTTAAGTCCATTCCTCAGCGGGCGCGTAAAGCTCTCTGCGAACACATGGACGAAAAAGACTGAAGACATAAAACCGGAGACGGAGAGAGAGATAGACAGATTTTTGTTCACCTCCGGCTCAAATTCCTCGATGTTAACATGGAAAATATTGTTTATGCCTTCAGCTGTCAGCGCTAATGGTACATAATGTGCAGGCGCAGACATGCCTGAGAACTTCTGTGTGTTTGTCGGAGAGAGAAAAATCACAAACAGGTCTATTAATGTTGTTTATTAATCATTTACAGGTGGATACTAGCTAAGAAAATGACTCGCAGTCTGGTGGTTTAGACCGGGATGGTCGAGTGTTTCTACAGTTTTATAAGTCCGAGCTCTTGTGCTGCTGCTGCTGCTGCTGCTGTTGAATTTTGAATTTGTATTGATTGTTTATACAGTTTTAATGGTTGTGTGTTTGCTACCAGCAGCTTCTCCTCTATGCTTGTATTGATCAGGTCTCTCTCTCTAAGGGAAACACCTTTTGGCTCGTTTCTTGTGAAAGTTAAAATCTTTTCAAACCTTTTTGCTTACGTAAGGACGTCCTAATGGGATTTAAAGGTCAAAGAGACCATGTACTGTAACAGTGTCCTTGGTTTGAATCAAGCTCAGGACATGAGATTTTGTGGACTGAGCCTTTTAAAAGTTATATTTACCTCGCTGAGTGAGGAGGTTGTGTTTTTTGCCTGTGCCCCTTTGTTTTGTGGGTTTGTTTGGTGTGTCGGCAGGATTATACAAAAACTACCAAATCGATTTCCACAAAACTTGGACGGAGGATGAGTCTCAGCCCTGCACAGAATCCATTAACCTTTAAGTTAGCAGAGCTATATACTTAGTTTCCTTTAGATTGTGTGGAGTCTTGAGGGGTGTCAACACTGTCCACATCCTCATCCAGCTTAAGTCCAGAGAAAAAAGACCAAACTATGATCTTTTCCTGAACTTAACCTGGCAGTTTTGGTGCCTAACCCCAATGAAGCTGCAGCCATTCCACAACAATAAGTCCAAAAGTCAAAATATGTGAAATCTTTGTCAGCAAGCTTAATTTTAAAGTGTCTAACTGGACGTTGCATGTTTATATTTACCCCCTGGCTCGAAGCTTAAGGCCACTCGCCGAGACAACATGTTTGTGCTCAGTGACGTACAGTCGCTCCATCTGTACCTGCTCTGCGTGCGCCCATCGTTCACACACTATACATAGACCAGACGACCAGAAGATGTCTGTCAGAGATTTGAGAGAGGAAAACAAATTCCCCACATCGAGCTTCATGAAGAGACCCTTTGAAAAGCCACCACCTCATCTCACGGGCCTTCCGTCTGCACGCTAACGTCGTTAGCCGTGAGGAAAATCAGCGGTCAACTGCTGAATTCCTTCAGTGTGAGATAAGCCGACTGTCTGAGCTTCAGTCCAAACCTGCTCCATGAAGTTTTCTCACCGTGTGGGAACGCTATGCGTCTGGTACAGCTGGAGCAAAAAAAAAAATATATATATAAAGCTTGCATGGTTATTTATCTAGGTAGGTCAGGAGGCCTGTGGCTGGATGTGTGTTTCTGTCTCATTAGACACACATTCTTACCTGAGAGCCTTCGGTGCGGATCAGCAAGCCGCCCCGCTGAAGGAATATTTTGATATTCTAAGCCAGCTTCCTCAGAAGAACCCTCTGTTCTCTTGTCAGAGAGGTCAGAGGTCGGGCTCGACTCGAACACCGAGACCCCAAAAAGCTGGTATGGATTATCTGTCTCGCTCAAGGACACCACAGCTGACGTGGGCACTCGGGTCGCGCTACTCTGTTGTGCTACTTTTACCCTGTTCGGCTTCAGCTCCCTCCAAGTTGTTTCCACAGCTGGCTGCGAGAGGAAAGAGGGCTGTTATAGCATATAAGAAGTTCCGCATCATGTGCTTTTTATTTGTATAGCTCTTCTCAAAACAGTCACACGGTGCTTTCAGACAGCGCGGGGATAATAAAAGACTCTCGACACCATATGCCGTGCACGCTGATGTTCCGTGTAAGCTGCTCCACAGTCTTAACGTCTGAGGTATGGCAGACTACATCCAATTGATTTCCACCGGGGCTTTCCTCGTCCTGACAGTCGTAGGAGAAATCTGAGGCCGGGTCAGGTCCGATGGTCAGCTCAGATGATCCGTCGAGAATCTCTGCGGTCTAATTTTAAACCGTGTCAAACATTTCCGACATGTGCGACCTGGTTTTCACAAAAAAGTCCTGAACAAGTTCTGCAGCCTGTGGGGAAAAACAGGCGACCGATAAGTCGAGCTCACAGAGAAGTGGGTCTGATTTCTGATTAGTTTTCTATCAGAGAGGTCCAGACAGCACGGCTACTGCAATTATTAGTGTTATCACAGGCAGGAAAAGAGTCTGTAAGGGTTGACTGGGACGTATTTACTTATCAAGAGTCTGTGATGTTCACCCGGTGGAAATATTTGGTGTTTTTTTTAGTGGATAAAACATTATTAAAGTGTATAAATCGGGCTGCCGTGTCCGCTGCAATTTGATTGTAATTTCCCAGAATCACTTTCAGGGGGGCTGCAATGCATTTTGGTTTGTGAGGCTGCTGTCACAGCCAAAGATTTGTTCTCTGTTTCTGTTTCTTCGAGCTTTAAATGATTGCTGAACTAAAGACATACAGCTGGGAGACTGATGATTCACTTTTCTTTAATTTACCTTAAAACACATTTTGTTTTGTTTTTTATCAAATTCTGATGAAGCTGCTTGAAATAACGGGTTGTAAACTTCCGGCCAACCGGATCAAGAATAATTGTTAGCTAAGTATGATTTCTGCAAAACCACAGATACGTTAAAACTGAACGTTTCTTCATGTTGTGACTTTATGTGTGGATTGAATTTTCGATTTCTCTCTGGTGACAACACTGTGCTTATGCTCTGCTTAGGTTCAGGCACAAAAAACACTTGGTTAGGGTAAGGATGACATCATGGTTTGGCACAGAACACCTGTTCTGGTCACCACGATCATGGATGGAGATGGTCCGACTTCCCGGGTTTAGTTGCCCGGGAGAAATGTCTGCAGGTCTCCTTAAACTGCCTTTTTGCGGCCTCGTTTGCTTGTGCTTGTTTGCCATCGACGCCTCCACCTCCTGATGTGAAAGGTGGCTAACAAGCGCGTAACGTGAACGTGATCTGCCACGTTGGGCGCCAGCGTCGACCTCGGACGTGTCTGTGGTTTGCAGAAACGTCCGCTGCAAACATTATATCCAGGCGACTGGTTTTGTTGACCTGCTCAGCTCAAAGACATCTGCAACCTGTGCACGAGTCAGCATTTATGCGCTATAAAAAGGGCCACGAGCCGAACAGGTCGGGAGTCTGTTATGACAGTTGTGACATGACAGTCCATCGGGCTTTATTCTGCTGTGTCTGCTGAGGCCCGGTCGTGTTTTCAGCTGCAGCCTGGACCACACATTCAATCAGCCATTTTTTTTTTAGACGTGAACTCACCTTGAATCTCGGGACGCTTTCTCACGCATATATGATGTGACTCTGTGATTCAATCATCTACAGTGCAGCGCAGGGAGAGGAGGAGGGGACACACACACACATATACATACCATGTTGGTGCACTTAAAAAATGCACTTCGATTAATGGAAATACTTTGCAGTACATACACACAGCCTGCACCTCCAGAGTACACACACACACACACACACACACTTGAGTTGTTGTGAAGCGGACAGTGGGTGGACAGCGGGGTGTGGGCTGGTAAAGAATGAGGTGGTGCGGCGGCGGTGGGAGGTCCAGCAGAGACAGCGGAGACTGATGGAGTCTCTCAGCGCGCTCATTGGGATCCTCAGGGCCTCCCGGTGCTTCACGCTGCCCGGCGTTCATATTTTCTGTCGCTGCCTGCTCCCCCTTTCCATCACGCCGAGAGACAGCAGCTTCCGTCTTAGTGCTTTGTACCAACTCTGCTGTGATTTGTCCTTTTACCTGCACACGTTTGACACAGCTGATGTATCACACTGCAGTCTGCGCTGGTGCTGCACAACTTCTTAACCAACAACAGTCACAATTCTCTGATTCCAGCTTCTTATATGTAAATATTTTCATTTGAAGACGTTATCTCGGGCTGTGGAAAACACTGATCCACATTTTTTTACCATTTTCCGGAATTTTATAGACCACATGATTAAAACTGATGGAGCTACAATGATAGAAGTTGGTTGTTCGTAGCCCTAGTAGCTCGTTGAGATGATACAAACATAGATATTGAACGTTTTTTCCGATGAAAAGGAAGGGATCGTCACTCCCCAGCGTACTCTAAATAATCCATTTTACAGCTGCTGCGTCCGTGAATGAAGTGCTGAAATCCGCTGCTGCTGCAACGTGGAAATCTCCCGTCGTTCACACGAGACAGCTGCTATGATTTAGTGTCCGGCAGCAGCGTCAACTCCGGAGACAAAACACTGCAAACAAAGCAGATCAGCTGACCAGATCGGTATTTGAGGAAAACGCCTCAAATCACTCAAAATCAGGAAATGAAACACATTTGACTTCCTTTTTTTTTTTGTGGTTTCACAGGCTTTCGTAGCCTCACCAGCAAAGACTGTGTTGTACCCACAAAGATTAATTCTGTAAATCAAATTAAATTATGGTTTAACTTGCACCAAACTTTGTAATTTAAGCTTTAAATTAAGAAAGATTGAGGCTGTATTTCTTTAAAGTTAATGGACTTGCAAGAGGAAACAACAGCTGCTAAAATACACTTATGTCTATTCTCTGGTGTGTGTGTTTGATCTTACACTTCCCATAATGCAACTTGATTGTGTCACCGGTTTGCAACACCAGCTTTTTGTTAAACGTCCGCAGTAAATCGACTGTCTCGTGTAAAAATCGGCGAGCCGCCTCTTTAAAATCGCATTCCCACTAATCACAGAATAATTAACTTTTCGATAGCCTCAAAGAGTTTTTTTTGGGCGGATGGATCGGCTCAGACACGACAGTTCCTCGTGAGTGTGTTGAGCAGCTGTGTGCGTTCAAGCGAAGGCCCCGTAAAAAAACGCTGCAGAAGGGAACTAACAACCCACAGAGCCCGATAATCCACCGGGACGAGTTAATGTAAAAATCAATCGTGAGCTCCTCCAAAGATCGGCCCATCCGTCTGTGGCGTGAACCTAAATCTGTGTCTCTTCTCTCCACCTCACAGGTACGACTACGTGGAGGTTTACAACGGCGGCGACGAGCTCTCGCCCATGCTGGGAAAGTTCTGCGGGAAGATCGCACCGTCTCCGATCATCTCCAGTGGCAGCCAGCTCCTCATCAAGTTCGTCTCCGACTACGAGACGCACGGGGCCGGATTCTCCGTCCGCTACGAGGTCTTCAAGACAGGTGCGTGCCCGACTGCGCTTCACATGATGTTTCTGCGTGCGTTAAACAGCAGGAACAGAAGCCGAGCCGCTGCTGTTTTCTACACGCTCGGCTCAATGTGATGAATCGCCTCGTGGAAAACAGCCAGTTCAAATTCAATTGAAGCTCCAGCCAGGTTTCTACAGGTCTGTTCCGTCATGAATCACCTTCCTGCGCGTGATGAAAAATAATCTGTAATAAATACTTCCCTGATATTTCACATGTCGCAGGAGGCTGGAAGCACCGAGTCAGTGTTGGGACACACAGAAGTTGTGATCGAGGGGAATCTGGTGTCGTAAAACTTTAAAGATGTCTTAGCGAGGACAGGAACACGAGCGGTCAGACGATCGTACAGGTTGTAAACGAAGGCAGACGTGTTTCTGCGGCTCAGGAGGTAGAGCAGGTCGTCCACGTTACCAGAAGGTCGGTGGTTCGATCAGTCGGTCTGTATTATACAATGATTCTCTCTGCTGTGGGAATGTGTTCAGGACCAGGTGATGACCAACACCAGGTGATGGTTTATGAGTGAAGTTATGTTAAGGACTGTTAAAAGTCATCACACACAGACGCAAAGAAAGTGTTTCAGGTGATCAGGCTGAATCTCTGACTGACTTTCAGCCTGTTTGGTCGTCTGGCTGCCATTTTGTTTCACGTTTCTAGATCTAAGTGTAGAAACCAAAAACAAATCTCAGACAAAAAGACCAGCATTGTAAAAAAAAAACTCTTTCTGCGTTGACATTTTGCAGACATGAACACCATCTGTTCTGTCAGATGCTCGATGAAGCTCGCTGACCTGCATCCTAAAATAACCTCTCGGGGAATGGAATTGAAATTGTTTCCACACTCTTCGTCCAAGGTTATCCAAACAGCGCGGGCTGAACCTCTGGTACATTGACCTCTAAAGCTGCGAGTTACATAAACTCAAAGACCCAGAATTCCATGGGAGAGGACAGCGAGTCCCCAGCTGGGGCAGGATGCTAGCAGGGCAGACCTACATAAACACTGCTCGTAGAGGAAGGAACCTTGCTCCCGTGTCCTACATTTGTATTTGCTCTTCCCTCTTGGGTCCGCTTGAGTGGCTTCCAAACGGCAAAGTCTCCTGTGGCCACTTCAGTTTCCACCGATGGGGACCGGAGATAAATCAGATTTTTTTTTTTAAAAAAAGGGGGATGTGCGTGAGATTCCTCTTCTTTCTTTTTTTGTTTTTTTTTTGGTTTGTTTGCACCCTTGAGAGCAATAACCATTCACAGAATCACAGGAATCCAGAAATAACTATCCCCAGGTGGACTTAACGTTGAAAAGCGGCGCATTACATTATGAAAAATGGATCGGCAAGTGCTTCTTTTGGCACTTAAATGAGGAGGAAGGCAGTAAGAGAAGAGAGAGAAGGGGTTAGGAGGCCTCCAATTCACACCGGAGCTCAGCTCCGCCGTCTGTTCTCTCCAGAACTACAAAGTGCGGCTCACTTCTGATACTTCAAATCTGCTGGTATCGACTTTAATTTCAGGGTGCAAATGGAGCCGTGACTGATGAATGACAGGATGTTATTAGACAGTCGGTGTAATAAATCTTCAAAAGTGGGTCAGCAGACTATCAGCGCAGAAGAGGATTTCGTAAAAAAAAAAAAAAAAGAAATAATTTCCCACATAAGATGTGTGAGGATTCATATTTTGAGCTTTGATCGCTAATGTACTGATCGCGCTGGGATTTATAGCGCGGTCTCAGGTCGCCGCGCCAAAACTTTTTATCGTTTTGTTTTTGATGTCGACACCTATGATGGAAAGTTTTGGGGGTTTTAAAAGAAGAAGGAGCTTCAGTTTAAATGTCCAGGGTGTCGGATTTAGCGGCGTCTATCATCTCTCCCTCCTCCATGATGGCTGCTCCAGAGCCTGTGTCGCTCAGGAGGCCGTCCAGTAATCGGAAGGTCGCTGGTTCGATTCTGGCGGCACCCCGGCTGCATGTTAATTCCTTAAGCGAGATACTGAGCCGACAAACTGCTCCTGGTGAGCACGGCAGCCTCCGCCATCGGCGTATGACTGTCTGAATGTGACAAGTGTTGCAGAGCGCTTTGTAGAAAAGCAAAGCCCAAGTCCATTTGTCCATTATGGGCTTCTGTAGGAACATAGAAGTCTAACATGGCAGACTCCCTCCGCCCTGTAGGCTCAGTCTGAGGTTAACAGAAACACAACGATCATAAAAACATTGTCCAGGAGTTTCCTGCAGGCTCAGATCCTGCACACTGCACCTTAAAGGATGTGGAATTTAAAGGATCAGGCTCTTTCAGTTCCAGTTCCTCTCGTGATAATTCAAACGTGCTCCAAGACGATCGCAGCTGTGACTCTCTTGTCTTAAAGCTGTCGGCGGATGAATGAAAGGAGCCGGTTTGATTCATTGATGTTGTGAGGTCTGCTGGTGTGAACCTGCAGCGTGTGAACGAGGCGTTCGTGTCGCGTCTGTGCGTCTCTGCGCTGCTGCTGCTGCTGCTGCTGCTGCTTGTGTTTGTCAGAGCAACAGTATCCCTGTTGTTGTTGAGCGCGTCTGGCTGCTGTCTCCTCACCACCGGCTTCTGTTGAGCTGCAGGACGGTTGCAGCCTGTGTACGTGTGCGTGTGTACGTGTGTGTGTGTGTGTGTGTACATGTGTGTGTGTGTACTTGTGTGTGTGTGTAATATCGACTATTTCTTATCATCTGTGTACGTGTCATTCTCATGTTTTCTGTTTGTCTTCTGTTGCTACGTGCCTGTATCTGTCCGTCTCTGCAGCTCAGTGTGTGTATCTGTTATTTTCTCTGTGTGTGTGTGTGTGTATGCGTATGTGATTGTGTGTGTGCGTGCAGCAGACAGGTGCACGGGACCCCAGGCTCATTTAGCTAATGGGCTGTTTGTCCTTGGAGGCAACAGGGGTGACCTGCAGATGAGATGGATGCTCTGGCAGAGAAGAGGGGCTCGGAAACTAGGACAGCATGTGTGTGGGGGAGCGTCTGTGTGTGTGTGTGTGTGTGTGTTGTGTGTGTGTGTGTGTGTGTGTGTGTGTTGGCCTCAATATGGGTCCTCCACCCTCTAACAAGTTAAAAACAGCCCTTGCACTCACTCAGGTAATCCCCCTGCCATGTTGCCGCCTTCCTCCTCGCCGCATTTAAAACCCATTACAGTCGGAGCAGCATATTGAAGCCGGCTGCTAAACGGAGCCGCTGCTCTGCTTACAAACAGACTCCACTCTCTGACGAGACCGCCTTCTCTGTCCCCCCGCGGAACCAGAACCGCTCTGTTGTGGTTCTCTGATCTCAGAACATGTTTATGCATCTAACAGCGGGTCAAATAATGAACCTTAAAGACAGAGAGCAACAGAAAACAACGCGGTTTTAGATATCTGATGTGTCATTTCTACAGTAAAACACACATATTATTTTATTATCTTTTATTATATAAAGTGAAATAGAAATGATGATTATAGACATTTATTTGTATTGTCACAGGATGTTAATCAGCTGTTCCAGACTCCAAACACACAAACTGAACAACATAATAAAAAGTAATAATGCCATTATATATACACATTTACAGAGTCAACAAAGAAACCAAAAGCAATTTATGAAAAAGTTATAGGGTCAAGTTTTTAAGACAAACTATATATAATACATTCAATCTTGATTAAGGCTGCGCTATTATTTTGAATATTGTCACATCACAATCCCCCTCAAAAAATGTCACATCTGCATGATTTTATTGTTTCTTTGAGTAAACATATATTGCATATAATGCAGAAGTTGATCGTTCCCACCAATCGTGAATCATCGCAATCATAATATGTTCCAAATTAATTGCAATACGTTTTTCCTTTTCATATCTCGCAGCACTAATCAAGATGTTCGTCTGCTGCTGTCACCCTGCAGATAGATTTCCAAGTTCACCAAGTTCACACAGTTACAAGCGCTCCTCTCTCTCTCTGCACTTCGCCTCGGGGCTGGAAGCATTATTAGACCCTCTTCGGCTCCAGGGGAAAGGAATGTGTTCACACTGGCACGATCTTGGCTCATACCGAAGTGGGTTAACACTGATTTTAAGCTCGGAGCTTTTCGGGGGTTTTTCCCCTGAAAACGGCTGAAAGGTGCCATCGTGAAACAAGGCGAGCGTAAAACAACGACGTTACGTGTCCGTCTAGAATGTAAACAGCTGAAAATGTAGAAACGTAGAAATGTATTGTGAATTGTAAAAAGTTAATCTCTTTTCCCCGGGCTACAGTTTTTGCACAACGGCTTCGGTTGTTTGTTGAAACGCTAAAAACGACCTGTTGTTTGTACGATCAGCAGAGTCACGGCAACCGCTGACGGGCCTCTTTATTTATAAAAAATACCCCGAAGAGACACATTTTTTGAAGACTTATTCTGATTTTAGAGCCAATATCAGAAAAAAACATGTTAGAATAAAATGAATTTCAACACGTGAGAGAGTCAAATCCATGTGAGAGAAAGCCGATCATTTGTATTCAGAGCTCTTTGAAAGAGCGTTCAGACGAGTGAGCGGTGAGATGATGCGTACAGAATCTGTATCTGAAGAGTTCTGCTTGATTTGACGTGTCTGGACGCACCTCTCTATAGCTTCATCCCTCTTTCTTTACCTCTCCTCCCTCTTGTCCGCCTGTTGCTTCCCGTCTCTCTGTCATTACGATGAGAAACCTCTAAAAAAAAAAAACACCACAAAAAGCCGTAACGGTCGTTCAGATGACAAGCTCCGCTAGGCCTTAAACACAGAGCTCTGCAGAAGAAGTGGGTAAATCTCAGTCTAATGAGCGCCGGGCCTGTAAAGCTCCGGCACATCCTCCCTCTCATAACCACGACCATAACTCCACCCTCCGCTGACCGCAGAGTGCGTATCATTCATAAATGATAGACGAGCGAGCCCTCGTCAGCGTCCCCGAACTATATTTTGCCCCGATTCTCTTCCTTTTCTATTGCAGGTTTTTCAAACCAGAAACACATGTCTCAGCGGTTTAGTGGACGGCGGGTTGATTGAAGGGTCGTTGATAACAAAGATGAAAGAGGAGGAGGAGGAAAAAGACGGATGAGCCGAGAGCGAGCCAACGAGAGATGAACCCAGCGTACCGTGTTGTTGTTGGAGGAGGCTGCAGGCTGGTGACATGACACAATAACAGATCTGCTCCGACACACAGCAGCACCGTAAACGCAAACGCTTTGAATGTGATAGGCAAACAAGCCGCCTCATACGGCACCACCGGTTTTTGGTTTTAGGTCCTTTTGAAGGGAGTTTTTAGTCTTTTAAACGAGCCCATGAGAGACGAGAGCGACGTACCGTGATGTTTGAGGAAAGCAGGCAACAGAAGATGTGCTTGAACAGCAGAGGTGGCAAAGGTACGCACATTCTGCAGTCCAGCAGATGTACAGATACTTGTAGAAAATGGAAAATGGAAAAAAAAAGACTCCGATAAAAGTAGAAATACTGCCTCAACTTCTTTACTCAAGTAAAATTTAAAGTACAGGCTGTGAAATATATTCAATGTACGAAAGTAGACGTCCTTCTGAAGGATATTTCTACCGAATATGGAGGAAGAATCAGTTGGATTTATTCCCAACTGTCCCTGAACGCACCACAAAGACAGCTGATTGTTGAGTCTCATTCCCAGGACGTCAGATAGACACATGTTGGGTCGGTGAAGCGTCCCACGCAGCAACAAAGAGAGAAAACAAGAAAATCTCTGCAGATACGACACACTAGCGCGACTTTTTCTGTCTGTTTACGGCTTTGTTTTCGTCTCGTTACGTCTGCCGTGCGTGATGTGCTCTGATAGGTTGAAATCTTGTGATGATGGGATGGCGGCGTGCCGTGCGATGACGCTAAATAAAAATAAGCGATAATTCCACTCAAGTGCATCAAACTAAAGTAACAAGCCTGAGTTGTAAATGTGTCAAAAGGTGTACCTAACAAATCTACTAAAGTACAGTCATGGTGTATTTGTACTTCCCACCTCTGTTGAACACAACCTTTTTAACACGCTGCCACAGAAGGGTTGTTTGTGGTTCTTTTCTGTTATTGAGAAGTGTAAACCAGGAGAATGTTTCTTCTCCACCAACGGAGTGAAGGTTTTTTTCCGGGTCTGCAACCTTTGAGACAAAATCAGGTTTGGTGGCCGGTTCAGCCACAGGCCAGGAAACAAACCTCTCATTGTGTGTGTGTGTGTGTGTGTGTGTGTGTGTGTGTGTGTGTGTGTGTGGACTCAGGATTTCACCACTTCTTTGACCTGTTTTGTTTCCACTCTCCTGATTCACGCACTTTGTTTGTCTGAGGAGAAGTCTGGTTGAAGTTTTGTGGCTTCTAAACGCTTTTCTGGTTTCACGACGACGTTTGTTTTATCTGTTCTGTTGACGCAGCGGTTTGCGTGAAATCGGGCATTTATTCCACTTCTTCGATGTTTACTTGCTTGTCTCCGGATCAAACGGCGCTCCGTCGCTCTCGTCCACGACGCTCTGAAAATAATCAGCTGGAGGTGGGTTCAGAAGCTACGGTGGCCCGCGAGGTCCAACTCTTGTAGATTTCATAAGAGCCTTAAAGTAGATCTTTGACCTAAAATCACAATAATTTTTGACCTTGATAGACCTCCAGCAGCACAGATCTCTCATTAAGCGTGAATGTACTCAACCCATCTGTACATATGACACACACTGACACACACACACACACACACACACACAGTAGAGCGTGTGCCAGCTGAGGAGGATCGAAGTCTGTCTCATCCCTTCGCCATCATTCATCATGTCGCCCCTTTAATGACACCACCTGTGTCAACAGCGAGGGGTCCGCCGGAGTGTGTGTGTGTGTGTGTGTGTGTGTGGATTCATGTTTACAGGCATGCTCAGATAACACGCAGGTCACATCTGGACCCAACACGCACAAACACACAGCTCGTGCCTCCGAGGGACTCTTGACCCTCGTCCACGCCTCGCGTCGCCGTCCTCCCGCGGAGCATCCGTCACCGCCTCGTAACCTCGCGTCACTTCATGACAGGAGAGGTGTGAACTACCGGTTGACTGATGCGAGCCGACGCTGAGGTTTTCTTTTTTTTTCCTGAGCGGCATCGAGAGTGTGGAGAAAACAGCTTGTGTTCAGAAAAAAAACAAAAAACGACAGTCGTGCAACAGCTGCCGCGTTCGCCGCCGTTCCGTTTGTACTTTTACCAGGAGAGACGTTCGTGTCACCTGTTGTTACTGCTTAGTGGATTCTCTCTGGAGGGGCATGTGACGCTTATGAGGAATTATGAGGGTTGTTGTGCTACTGTAGATGCTGTGCGACTCTGCTTTGCGTCGTATAGAACAAAAGGATCGCACATCCTTTGACTTTCCTCCAACTGGCAGCGTCATCTGCAGCTACTCTGCGTCGTAGGTGTAGCTTCTTTCGGCGTGTACCGCATCTTCGGCCTTTTTGTTGATTTGATTGTTGAATCTGCGGTGGAGCCCGTCGGTAAAACAGATCACTCCTGGTTGTTCAGCTCAGTGAATCAGTGCACGAAGAAGATGAACGGAGGAAGTTTAACAGAAGCCAGCGAAGCGAGGCTTAAAAAAACCAGAGCGACGTGATCAAATTTCCTTGTGCCAGTAATAAAAATCTGGCTGCTGCATTTCGTACCAGCTGCAGGCGATGTAATGAACTTTGACTTATATTATAGCAGAGGGCGTTGCAGGAGTCTAACCGGGATGTTAATGACTATAATGAGATTCTGATTTGATAGAAAGGGTCTTATTTTAGAAATATCTCTCAAATGCGAGGAAGCGAGGACTGAACAGCCGTCTCCACTGGAGCGCCGAAGCAGATTCAGGCAGAACAAAGAAGCTGTATGACTTTAAAAGAGAGCCAAGAGAAAAAGTTTTCCGAAACAAAAAGATTTTCCAGGGGAAATTTTCACAATGCCCCCCTCTGTTTTTTTCATAATCCGGCACCACGACATCACACTCCTGCACAACAAAAGTGTTGCGATGAATATAAACGAGGGAGAGACGTAAACACACAACACAGCTGACGGTTTTATCACTCCGAGGTGTTACGTGCTGAAAAAGCATGAATGAGAGTGTGAGAGATGAAACATCATTTGTCGGAGAAGAGCGGCAGACGACGTTTGCGTGCCAGCGAGTTGAGTTGTAACCTCTTTTTTTATGTGGGTTTCTCGGTGACGGATGAAAGATTATAAACGCTGTACGTACCCAAAAAAACATATCAAAGAGCATCTTTAAGAGACCTTAGATGAAGCATCAGGCCTGAGCAACACGCAGCGAATCCACAAAGCTCGGATGTTTGACTTCACGCTGAATACAAATGAGGAGGTCAAGGTCCAGCGGTTGTGTGGGGTGGCGTGTGCGTGCGTTTGTCTAATGAGCCAACAGGGTCGTGTTTGTCTACGTTTGTCTGTTTGTGTGCGCCGCTGTTGTTGCTGTTTGTCGACGACGGTCGGTCTGCAAACAGCTCGGCTCGCTGTCTGGAAACGGGACCCGGCTCGTCTGATTGGATGGAGGTGACACGAGTTTTGTCGATTAAAACAAAGGTTATGTTTAAAAAAAGAATGCATCATCAGGGTAATTGCATTAGTTTCAAAGCGTCTGTCTGGATGCAGCGACGTGGTTTCACATGATTCTGGAAAGCAAAAATGTCCCCGCTCTCTCTGGGAACGTCTTCTCCCCTGAATCCTCCCATTGTTTGGGAGGAAAATTGAGTTTTAACGATCACAAAGACTCAGTTTAAGTTAATCTTCATTCCAATGAAGTCAACAACAACAAAAAAAAAGTGTGCAGGGCTGAAAGGTCAGGAAACTGGAGGCAGTTCGGTTTATGTGTGGATTTCTAAAAATGTCTTTGTCCTCGTGTTGAAAAACGTAAGATGGTGTCGACCTGAAGAGGCACACGTGTTTCTTTAAAGGTGCATTGTGGAAGAAATTTGAATCTGATGAGAAAGATTCATTCTTCGGTCCAAATAAGCTTAATAAACAAACTCTCTTTGCTTTCATGATTAAATACACTGAATAAATAAACCGACCTTAAAGGAAAACACTTTTTTTACGTTGTTTATGTGTGGCGGACCCTGCCGGAACCTTATTTTCCTCTGAGAACAGCTTATTTGTTCAGTTATGAAAAAGATAAACATATCAGATTTTGTATTATTATCTCATTTATAGTGTAAATATTACAATTCTGAGTTTGAATTTCGTCTCCCAAACTACATTTTGCCCCTTTTATTATATTCAGGCCGATCTGAGAATCATTTTCTATCAGCTTCTGTCTTCTATCTTTGATGGTTTGATGGAAAAAACCTTTTGTTTCTGTTTTAAACTCCCACAAACAGCTCGTGGTGAACCTGATGTCCGATCTCTGACCCCGGAGAGTTCACACCTCGATCTGAGCGAGAATCCGTCACTCTGTCCAAACACTTTAAAAACTCACCAGCGTCTCTCTCGCTGTCTCTCTCCTCGCAGGTCCAGAATGTTCCAGGAACTTTACGGCTCCCAGAGGCGTCATCAAGACGCCGGGCTTCCCCGACAAGTACCCCAACAACCTGGACTGCACCTTCATGATCTTCGCCCCCAAGATGTCCGAGATCGTGGTGGAGTTCGACAGCTTCGACATGGAGCCCGACACCACGCCGCCGCCGGGCGCCCTCTGCCGATACGACTGGCTGGAGATCTGGGACGGCTTCCCTGCAGGTGAGGAGAGGGGGTTGGCTAAAACATGGATTATATGATGGAAAAATGCAGAAATATGACATTAAATTGCTTTATTTTTGTGAACTCTCGAGACCTTCTCAAAGTTTGACACCTTAGCTAAGGAACAAGTTCGGATGGCTGAAGTGAAACAATACAAAATCAGGTCAAAACAGACTGTGAAAAGTGCAAAGAGGTATATTTACCGGCTAAATTTTACATTTCTGAAGCATCTTTTGATCTCCCAAGTCCTTTTTTTTCCGGCTTGAGCCCCAATCTCCAAAAACAGAAAGCGGGAGAATGATAGATGAAGATTGATGCAGCACCAATATAGAGCGAGGAATGTCAGGCAGAAAAAAGGCTGAAGGTGAAAGAACTGAAGGAGAAACAACAGGGCCGCGTCTCCGCAGGTGGAGAGGTGAGAACAGGGAGGGGGGGGGGAAAAAAAACGGGACGCAGATAAAAATGCCGAAGCACAAAGCGGCAGAGAAGACGAGAAGGATGAGACGTGCCGGGGACGACTTCTCCCCTGCAGATGTTGACAGAAAACAGACAGAGATGCAGACGGAGACATGTGGAGGTGACGGGGGAGGAGGAGGAGGAGGCAGGAGAACAAAGGATGGATGGCTTCCCTGCAGGTGGGACCGGCTCGGATTGAGCGATGGAGGCGAAGCAGAAAGCCGAGGCGAAAAATAGATTGATAAAGGCGAGAGGGAGATGTGGGAGCAGGAAGGGAGGCTTGTTTCCACTCGTGCTGGAGACAAGTTCTTGTGCACGTATCAGCAACAACAGGATCAATCTGAAAACAGGGTTTGATCCTTTCAATTAAGAGTCTGGCGTCTACGGATTTTTAGTTTTTATAGTCGTAATTTCTCCTTTACACACGGGTTCATGCGCTTTCTCTGTCGCAGGAACTCACTCACCAGAATAAAAGCTTTGCAGCCGTCATCTTTCTGGTAACTAAACTGGTTATTTCAAGCCAAAACATGATCTTTTTCTGACCCTAACCAGGTGTTTGTTATGCCTAAACTGAACCGGACCATTAGCACTGTGCTGTCACAGCGTAAAATGCAACTAGTTTTGCAGAAGAGAGTCAAAAAAGGAATGCTTCTCATATCACGTCAGGTTCAGGCACTAACAAACGCTTGGTAAGCATCCGGCAACGATCAAGTTTTGGCTTAAAATTCTGGGTTTTGTCATCTTGACGTCTGATTAAAGATATTCGGCTTTGTTGCCCCAAACACAGCAGCAAGAAGTCCTGACGTCTCCTTTAAAATATCTAGTTTTGTTGCAGTGAAGACATCCGTTAACTGGTTGAGGTGCTCTCTTGCTTGGCTGCCGTCTGCAAACCACCATCCCGTCCTCCTGATACGAGAGTCAGTTCACAAACGTGTAAATCTGGACACAGTTGGATACAGATTGCAGAAATGTGTTGCGCATTTTGATTTGTGCTGACCGCTTTGGAAAAAAGAACAGTTTACCTGGACTTTTAGAATCGATTTTTAAAAAAGAAGCAAATATAACGTGTTTTAACGGCTTCTGAAAACACAAGAATGACAGATTTTCACAATAAATCGAGCTCGACTCGACAAGAAAATGAAACCTGCGTCACGGCACATAAAAAACACGCAGATTTTCTCAAAATTCTGCCAAATTAAAAACCTTTAAAGTCGCTAAAACAGCTTCCAACTGCTAGGTGCAAGGTGATTACATATTTTGGGGGATTTATGCTCGTTAGCTTCCTTGCTAAGAGGAAGATGAAAAGATCAATATTTGTACTAGCAGTGAGCTTAACCCAGCGAAAAGACTTAAAATCCAGCCGGCGCCTCTCGAGCTCACTAAGGAAGGAGAATAAACACACTTCCCTAAATGTCGAATATTCCTTCAGCTTCCAGGAGAGAACGATCATGAAGCTGTTGCTCTGTTAATGTCAGGCTTGTTAGTTGAAGCTCATCCTCCAGCACACATGGAGGAGGCCGGATGTACCGACGGAGCCTCCGTCACAGCTTGCTCATTGTTCCCTCAGCATCCCGCTCTCCTCCTCCTCCCTCTGTTCGCACTCCGCCCCCCCCCCCCCCTTTTTCGTTTTGGAACGGCGTTCCTCGGCTCCCATTGTTGTCTAATTAGCCGTACAGCAGCGCTAGATAATGGTGAGAGCGACATACCTTGGACAGGCCTGAGCGAGGCTGCCAGGACGCCCACAATACTCGCCGGCGATGCCCAAAAAGCTTCGCCTGGTTACTGCCAGGGAGGAGACTGGCATGGGAAAACACGAGGGACACAAAGACTGGCACAGGTATACAGACAGTGACACACACTTTAAAGCCGTGCCAGCATACACAACATGCCAGGGCTGTTCCTGTCAAATGATCTGTGTGTGTGTGTGTGTGTGTGTGTGTGATGCTGCACCACACTGTATTCCCCGTGTTTGCCGAGCGAACACGTGTGTCGGTGCAGATAACAAAGCGCGTCTGCAGCAGGGTGAGCGACCGGGATGTAGCGTTTCATCCCATCAAACGCACACTCGCAGCGTGAACAACCAAACATTCCCATCATGCATCATGTTTCTCTCTCTCTGTAAATCTGTTCATCAAAGTGGGGGGGAGGCTTTTTTTTTTTTTTTCTATCCCCCTGGTGGGAATAAATCAGACGAACAAACACGTAGAGCTCGTTATGTTTGGAGTCGCTCTTCAGCGGAGAACCAAATCAAATCTGGTGTTTATTTTCTTTAGAGAATGTGTCTGAAAATGGAAAAAGATGCGTTTTGAATTGTCTAAATGAAGAGTTGGAACATCATCTTTCTCTCTTTTTGAACACTTTATGCGGAAGGACTCATTAATGTCTTATTTTGTACGACCAAAGTCTGCAACTCTGAGGGAATTAACTCCAAGCTTTCTCTCCTAATTAACAATGATCGATAATAAGTAGAAGAAGAAGTTTCTCTCGCTCTAATTCCCCTAATAGTAATTATCTCGTTATCCAAGTACGGTGAAGTTTCTGGGAGCTTCACAGTAAAACAGAGTTACAGCATTCTGCTAAACAGCAAAAGTAGACTGGGACGTGTTTTAAAATGTAAAAAAATAACTGATATAAAACATGAAACGTCTTCTCCGGCCTAATGGAAGTCTCCAAGACCCCGAAGTGGTTTGAAAAGATGTTATTCCATATTCCGGTTTTAGAGCCGAAACCTTCGCTGCAGCCGCTGAGCTTCAAGCATGAGCGGTTAAAACAAATCCTCAGCTCCTTCGGCTGCAACGAGGTTTTTGCTCCGAAGCTCCGGAAATGTTTTGGAGAAACTACGAAACTCCATCTGACTTTCCGTCAGCACGCAGCGGGGAGGAGATGATGACAGAATATTAAAGTGTTTCATCAGGTTTAAAGCTCCAGAAACAAGATGGCTTTATCTTTATCTTCCTTCTGTAAACACACTGATTGTTTGTAATGTTGGATCTCCTTCTGCTCCTTCTTTATATAAATAGGACCATTTCCTAAATCCCAGAATGTAAATGCAACCGCGTTGCCTGAAGGCTTTTTTTTTTCTTCCGTTTCATAGCCGACTGCATCGACAGCGGAACCGTTTCACACCGCCGCCGATAAGGCTGAAATAACCTCGGATTGTAATCCGTCACAGATTATCGACTGCGCTTTAAACTGTAACTGATAAACATAATCCAGCAGATTACCGAAGATCGGCATTCCAACACGACGGCCTCGTGTTATTCTGCCTCCGGGCTGAAAGGGAAAGAGTCTCATCTTCGTAAAAAAAAAAAAAAAAAAAAACCTTCACGACTTCGCTCTCCGCTGAAGGTTTCTCCTCCCGAGAGGCTGCTGAGCTGCTGTATCTGCACCGAACAGGAGGCGCCGTGAGGCGGCCATTGTTTCTCACAGATAAGGACGGGATGAAATGGCCAGAAAACACCGCGGGCAGGCGGCGACGTCAGCGCTCGCCGTGGTCGAGACGTGAGACGTACGAGAAAACCACGTCGTTTCAGGGAGGTGCGAGCCTTCGATGTCAGACTCTCGTGTTTCATCACAGAGAAGATAAATCTCTGAAAAAAAAAATCACCCAGACGGTCGGTGGACAAAGTGTGTCACGCTCTTGAAGATGTTTTCTGTCCGTCTTATCTTCCCGCTGCTCAGTTTACAAGATGTTTAAGCAACAAAGCTCCAGATTTCAAACCGTTATTATTATTATTATTATCAGCTTCATTATTCGTCATGCAGATTTGACTTTTCTGAGGCGGAGCGACCGGAAATGACGTACAGCGTCGTGTTTTGGTGCGGCTGCCTGATTATTTTTGGCTCATTGATTCGTTCATTTCCAAATAATTTTCCGGGAATTTTCAGAGAAGTTTCAGAACATCTAATTCGATTGATACACTTGTATCAGTTTTATCACTTCCTTATACAAGCGAGTCCATTGTGCAGTCAGAACTGGGAAATTAGCCCAGAGGCGAGCGTGCAGCTCCACAGATCGGACGTTGATAGTAACTTTATATTCAATTTGCTTTAAATTGAGATTTTCTTTAAGATCTATACACTCAGCGGCTTCTTTCAAAGGTCCACGTGACAATCTAACACAGAACATCTACTCTTTTCCATCCATAATGTTCAGTGTTTGTCGACACGGTCGTGAAGGGAAGCTTGCCGACCTTAAAACCTCAAAAATAGGGAGGTTTTCATAACCAAAGCGAGGATCTTGGGGTCAAATCTCTACGTATTGTCTGTAGAGAAGGTTTGTGGTACATCACTGAGGAATCCCCGTCCTTTTCTGTGCCCGCCTCTGACTTTGTGTTGAGAAATGCTACGCGATGAAGCAGAAAGATAAACTGAACGATAACACAGAACCGATATTTGTCCGTCTGCTCCGAGCTGTTGAAGCCAACACACAAAATACAGTCGTTGTAATTCTTCCCCTATAGAAGACGACCTGTGTTATTATCCCCTGACAGTGTTTCAGGTGATATCAGCGCTGACTTACGACTTCAGCACAGTCACCCTCGTTAGTACTTGTTGGGTCGGTCCCTCTTCTCGCTCTGATGCCAGAAAACAGGTTGCGATAACTCAGAAGGGGAAAAGGTGTAAAAAGTGGAAAGTGTGACCGCGGGAGGGGAATGAAAAACAGAAGCATCCTGGGAAAAACTGGGAGTGTTGCAGGTACTCACAGAGGTGCTAATGAAGCGACACTGTACGTCTTAGCAGTGAGGTTAATAGCTCGATCTCGTCTTTGTTCGTTCTGGAAAAATACCTGCAGTGCTCTCTCTCTCAGCTCTGCGACCGGAACGTAAATGATGATACGTGAGAGCGAGCGAGCGTTCGAACGTCCGCTCGTCTTGCTCGTCTCCTCTCAGAACAAGAAGTCACTCGTCCTTATTCGATCAAACACATCTGAATAACCGTATTTCCTGCCAATAAAAGCTCCTTTGTGAGGCGTGAAAATGTGTTTCTTCACGCCTCAGCCGCGCTCTTCCGCTGCGATAATCCCAGAAACAATCCTCCCATTTTTCAAAAATCTGATAACATCACGTTGATGTAATGATGATGTCAGTGATTCACCGCCTGTGTTCTTAACAACCGGGGCTCAGAGTTGTGAACGCGAGGTCACAGGATGACAAAAACGTACTTGTCTCCCACAATGCACTGCGGTTCTTGGATGTACCTGATGATAAGTGTCGGTGTAACGAGTGTTTCTGCCATCTCGCCTTTATTCCTGTCTCAGAGGTGCCACATCGCTCACAAGAGGTGAGCGATCTGAGCCCGAGCGAATTTCGTTTTAAATCAAAATCAGACATTTTGCAGACTCGAGTTCAGACAGAATGTCTCAGAAAGCCTCGAGCTCGAGTGTTTCTCGCCACATTTCCCGGGACAGCGAGGGCAGAAAAGGACAGAGTGAATTATAAAAGCGCTCCGCAGTTGACGAGCGATGAATCTGACATTCTCTCTTCTTTTTCCTCCCCTTCCCTCGCTCCCTTTGTCTCTTCGCTATTCCTCTATGCTTCCTTTTGTCCTCCCCCATTTCCTCCCTCTCCACCCTCCTCCTCCTCCTTCCTCCCCTCCAGTGGGACCCCACATTGGCCGCTACTGTGGCCAGACGTCCCCGGGCCGTGTGATCTCCTACACCGGCATCCTGTCCATGACCATCACCACCGACAACGCCATCGCCAGAGAGGGCTTCTCCGCCAACTACACCATCCGTGAGAGGAGCCTCCCCCCGGGCCACGAGGATGAGGGTGAGCAGCTGGAGGAGTGATGTAGAGATGGAGGGAGGAGGAGGAGGAGGGGAGGAGGAGGGGAGACGTGTCATCTGGTGTTAGCAGGAAGCAGGAGTTCATTTTCTGGATGTTTTTGTGTCTCGGTGTGAAAAACAAGAAGTGCAGATTAAAAACGCTGGTTGATAAACCCTCAGAATCAACATGGAGCGTGGAAGATATGTGAGTAAGTGTCCGTTAGCAAAACGCTGAATGTGTTTCAGCTGTAGGAGTGTGACCTCCGACCTCTGACCAACATCTTGGAGGAAAGAACAGCAGAATTTCTCCTTTAGGGATAAAAAGCTGTAAGGAAAAATAAATGTGCGGGTTTCTGATTCAGGTCAGAGAAAAAGCAGCTGAGATGTGTTGAAACTTTACATTTGTTTAGGTTCGATTTTATGTTTTATGTTGCGTAACGGCGTGTTAGCGGTCTGGTTGAGTTTAGGCGCAAAGGAAAAGATCATGTTTTTACTTAAAGTACCATTTGTTGGTTTATAACACAAAAACTACTGAACACATTTCCCCCAAAACTTGGATGAAGGATGTGTCTTTGTCCAGAATAAAACCATGTTAACCTTCCAGATAAACTGAAGGATCTAGGAATGTGAGAAAGGGCATAATTCAACATTTTGTTTATTTCTCTGGGAGTACTCTGAGATCTCGATGTGGAAAGAAATCTAGTGGATCTGAATGTGTTTTATTTCATACTGGATCAGGATTGATTGAACTAAAGGGGGCTTGACGGAGGTATGCACTCTACAGAGTATTTTCATCTGCAACCATCCAGAATTAACAGATGCTTCATGAATGACAGAAACACGTAATCAATCCCAGAAATGTTGCATTTCGGGTTAGAAACTAATCGTTGCCGCAGAGAGTCGTCAGTTTAAAAGGATCTGAAGAAATAAAACTCCACAAAAAAGCAAAAGCTTTGAGAGATTACGTCGTGTAGCGAAAACTTTCCTGAATCTTCGATCGTCTCAGGTTTATCTGACGCTCCTCCTGGGGGGTCCTGATCCTTCGGCTGTGGACCGCCGCTCTGAACGCTGCTGACACTTTGGGGTTTTGCTTCACGGCTGATTAATCCGTCCTGTCGATCTTATATCAGATGTATTTCAGTAATTGATACCAATCTGTGGGATAAGATCAGCGGCGACTCTTTGATTCTGCTTGAACTTCAAATATCAGAACCAGGATCTGAATTCGACTCACGACAGTGTAAATTCAGTCTTATCTCACAGCTGTGGAACTTTGTAGAATCCTCATATTTAGCTTAGCTGATATTTTCATCTTTCATTTGACCCACTTTTAACTTTTATCTCCTCCAGCTGAACGATTTCACACGTCAGGATGTTATCGCCGGTTTCTCGGATATAGATCGTTTTTTTTAATTCGTTGTGTTTCGTCTTCACGTCTTCAGCTCGTCTGCATCAGATGTTGGTCAGTGTTGGAATGTCTGTAGAGATTTAAGGTATTTTTAGGCCCGTATGGTTCTTGCACTCTTGTGACCTCGACCCCGGTTCACCCCGGTTCAGGAATGTGAGAGAGTGTGCGGAGTCGAGTTTGTGTAAAGGTCCCACTGTGGCCCACATGGGAGGAGTTCTGCTGGTCAGAAGTGATATTCAGAGACTTTAGAATCAGCTGATTGTGCACGGATGTTTAGTTTGGATCAACTTTAGCCTTTGTCTGAAGGATTTAAATGTCCCATATGCACACAACGGTCCGTGAGAATGTTCAATAATGGCTTTGAATTGATTTCTGACAAAAAAATATGCGGTACAAAAGATAAACAGGCTGTAATTAACCACAAAAACCAAACAAAAGATGCATGAATACGTCCAGTTATCAAATCTAGTTACTGACAGTTTATGTTTGGGTGCTTTTCAATAATATCAAATGATCTACGTGAGTGGATTAAGTACATTTTATGTTATAATTTTCATTTTCTGACCACCTTATCCAGTTAAGATGCACATTTTGATCCTAAATCCTTCTGCATATTTTTCCGAGTCAGATGAAGCGTATTTTAAAGCTGTTTTACCTTCAAACTGTGTAAATGTTGGCGGTATTTCTGTGTTTATATTCAACACTACATCATGTTATCGCCACACACACACACACACACACAATGCACCGTGCCAGAAAATGATTATGAATCGCACATGTAGACGAGACATTTCACCAGAGGGTCAAAGTAATTATTTTTCCCTTTTTTTTTCTTTCGTTTTCTTGTTTGTCTTTGCCGCCGGCAGAACATATGTGTGTGTGTGTGTGTGTGTGTGTGTGTGTGTGTGTGTGTGTGTGTGTGTGTTTATGTCTGATGTTGATGTTGAGCGTTCATGACAAGCTGGTAATATATGGATGTAGTCTACATGTAGGCCTCCTATGTCTGCACTGTAATGTGTGTGAGAGATAAATCTGGATGGCTGCAGCACTGGTGTTAAACAAAGCTCTAATTATGTTAGCTTAAATAACACACACACACACACACACACACACAGAATTACTTTGCCTACAGACCTCCAGCCAAACTCAGGAGATTGAATTAAGTCGTCTCGCCGAACCGTATCACATCGTCTTTTCTCTAAATTTAACAGCCGCTCTGACGGCCAGAAGCCAGTGACTCACAGCCAGAGGTGCTCGGGCGACTTTAGCAGCTGCTGGGGGGGAACATGGTTTTTTTTATTAGGAAAACATTTCCACATAATAAGCCCACCTGAACACCACTTGTTGTAACTGAGAGCACATCATTAGTAAGCTAACAGAGAAGTTCAAACAATGAAACAGCTAAATGCTAAACGTCTTTAAATTTAGATAATTAGCTTAATCAGTAAATAAGTGAAAATGCTTTGCTAAAAGTAATGCATAAATGTTTGAAATCCTAGTCAGCTATAATGTGGTTATATAGCTTAATTAATTCTTAACAGTTAAACTAGCAAATAGTAGGCTTTTGGCTAAATGGTTGCTGAAGGTAGGCTAACAGATCCACTGAAATAGTTCACTAAAAGTGATGATTAAGTGGTTGAAATGTAACATTCAAGCTAAACGTAATGGAAAAACAGTTGAAAGTTTGCTAAAAGCAGATTTGGCGTGATAATAATAATTTAATGCTTACGAGTTGGCTAGTTGGCTAAAACTAATAATATGTGATTGAAACAGCTAAATAGGAGATTAAAATGGATGAAACAGGTACACCTAGCTAAAGTAGGCTAATGCTAAATTGTTGAAATAAAGTAATTGGTAATCAGTTGAAACAGTTAAATCAGATAAATGGTAAAGATAGTTAGCTACAAGTAATTGGATAAAAGTTGGATCACAACATGCTACAGGCTAGCTAAAAGTAGGCTAGTTAGCAAAAAGTGATGGATAAGTAGTTGACATTTACTGCTAAAGCTAGATGGAAACAGTTGAAGGTTAGCTAAAAGCATGCTAGGCGTGTGGATGGGCTAAATATTTAGCTAAATGAATGCTGTGTTAAAACAGTTAGCTAAAAGTTTTGTTTAGCCTAAATGGTTTAAAGCAAATGGCCTGGCTAAAGGAGGCTAATGTTAAACCATTGAAACAGTTAGTTGAGCTAAAAGTAACTGATAAATTGATCTAATGAAACAGCTAAAAGGTAAAAACAGTTAGCTAACAGTTGTGGTTAAATGTCTAACTTCGGTTAGCCGACCAACAAACATTGGTTCAGTTTAATAAAAAACATTCTGCTTTATATTACGGATTAAATCAGCCATTAAAATCCATTCCAGTCAACACATTTTGTAGTTATGTGTTGTGTTGATGACGGTTTAGCCTGCATGAGTTTATCCGACAGTGCTGGAGGGCAAAATCTGACAATAAGGGTCGAAACATCTGCTTTAAACTCTCAGACTGGATCTTTGCGAACAGCCTCGGAGGAATCAAACAAATGACATCCTGGAGTGAATTAAGAGGTTTTCTCTCTCACTTCGTCCCGACCATCATCTCCAGCCGGGCCTTTGATCAGCTGAGCGATCACTGGGGGCGTCAGTTTTATGTCCTTTTTCGTCCGTTTTGATTGGTGAGCTCGCCGTCTACCCCGCGGTCGAAGTTTCTTCATCATGCCTGCTGTGAGGGGAGACACGGAGGTGGTCTCATGAATAGCAATGAGTAGGATGAAGCCAGGAAACAGGAAAAAAGAAAGAGAATTTGGAGGAACTGAAGTATTGGCTCGCTGTTTAACTTTCTCATTGTTTAGCTCGCCTTTTTTTTCCTCTTGGAAAAGCTCTGAATCGGAGGAATCTGGGGTCTAAAAAAAAAAATTGTCAGGTTAACAAATATTGTTGATAAGCTCTCTGCGGTGTTTTGGTGATGTCGCAAACAAACTTTCTCCCTCGTTTATTTGTGGAACTTGGAATGAACTAAGTGTGTTTGTGTCAGTCTGGCAGACCTGGTGTCTCCAGACAGCCCTCCCACACACACACACACACACACACACACACACTCACACGCTTCCTTTTGTTCCACCTCCCTCTTCCTTCCCCAGGGTCCCCTGCTGTTGCAGCGTGGACACTGTCGTCTCAGAGGTACAGACGCGTTCTTTGAGTTGGTCCAAACGGTTTCAGGAGGCCGGAGGATTGCAGAATAGTTTCTCTCTCAATCCGCGGAGGAGTGCAGCCTTTTAGTCAGAGTGAAAATCAGCTAATTTAGAGCTGAATGTGCACAAATTCAGCAGCGATATGTGCCTGTGAGGGTTCATGTGTATTTTATACTCACTTAAAAACACTTACAGTCGACCCAAGACTGAGTGAACATGACCAAGTAACAAAGGGATGTTTCTGACCCGGTGTTGGTGACGAGATGTGAGTGTTTTGACACATGGTTGATTATAAATCCAGTGTTTTTTTAAGTGTGTATGTGTCTGTCACCCTCTCTAATGTGAGGATGTGCTACTTTTGTCTGTTCTATATCATTGCTAGTTAATTTATCTTTCTTTTTTGGACTGTTGGTCAGAAAAAAGCGACATATTCTCACTCCCAACTCCGTGGTCATGTTACGACAACACTTTATACGCAGCTACTAGTTAGACTATCAAAATAAAGCGTGCTGAATGCTTTGAATATAATTAAGATTGGCAAACGATTACGCCCAGTTTTTGGATTAAAATACGTGACGAAACTCATGTCACGTGACATCACCTACGTTCAGATTGCGTTACGTAACTATTCACTCCTAACTCTTCGTCAAAAACAGGACATGAACTCTGATCTCTGTATGAAAAGTCATAATTATAACCCACTGAACAACAACCGCAGTGGCGCTAAAGGTTACGACGCTACAGCGTCAAACTCTGACAGCCAGACGTCAGATTGTAGACGTACAGTGAGCCGTGAGAAACAGAACAACAACACAACATGCTGTTATTGACATTTAAATGACATTCGGTGACAGTTTTTCAGTTCTCAGTGTGTTTCAGACTCGACTATCTGCATGTTTAAATGCATGGAGACGGTATAAAAGTGCCTCAACAGGAGCTGCTTGAAACGACTTCTTTTACCACCGTGACTGAGCGCTCAGCAGGGATCCGGGACAAGACTTTACGACGTCTGTGTGACACTTTAATCACAATGCTCGCTTGTTTTTCTGCCTGACTCACAAAAACACAGGTTTATGACTTTTTAACTCCAAGTGTTTTCTTTTTACAACCCAAGTTCTCGACTTTAACCAAATGAGCAAATCCTAGAAATCAGTTCATTGAGTTAATGATGTGTGTGATAAAGTTTTTAAACTTGATAATTATCTCCTCGTCACTTAATTTAGCGCCTGTGATGCATTTAGAAAAAAGGAAACCTCTCGTCCAGTCGCATTTAAAGACACACAGTTTAGCACGATGGTATAAAAGCAAACATTTATCACATCTATTTTTAACCAAGCACATTAGCAGCTTTCTGGATTCTTCTCGGTCTGAACTCTTGAACTCGTTGCTAATGGAGTTTGTTTTCTTGTCTCTGGCAGCGTTCGCCTGTGTGGAGCCGCTGGGCATGGAGTCGGGAGAGATTTCCTCGGAGCAGATCACCGCCTCCTCCCAGTACAACTCCAACTGGTCGCCCGAGCGCTCGCGCCTCAACTACCAGGAGAACGGCTGGACGCCGTCGGACGACACCGTCAGGGAGTGGATTCAGGTCAGTGGCTGGAGGTCGAGGGATCAGATCTGGAGGTGGAGGACTGAGCTGATGTTATGTCACGCCGGTCTTCGTTTCGCAGTCTGATCTCAGGTCTGTAGGAACGTTCGCTCCCCTCGGTTTGAACCGTCCCGTTCCTCCGAGATCTCGCTCACATCTGGTCTGAATATTGTTCACTCATATGTGCCACTTTTCTGCACGTTTCAGGGACGCGGCACTGAAAGAAAAAAAAAAAGGAAATAGCCCAACATGCATTATTTATTGAGACCTGCCTCTCCAGCGCGGTTGACATTTTTTTTCTGTCTTCATTGTGAAATCTGACGTGCGGCCGCCTGCGATCGCTGGATGTGGAAAATTGCAGCAGCACAATTTCTTTGAAAAATCCGCCGGTTTTCAGAGGGAAGAGGTGCAGACGGGGTCGGCTCGTACGTCGTGTTCGGGCCTCGCACAACAAATTGTTTCCAGTTCAGGCTGCGTTTACATCAGGCGTGTTTCATTCAGTGAACTCCGAGGCTTTTTTTTTCTCATTTTGTTGAATGTATTCAGGCAGGAAACAGGTTCACTGGCACTCCGGCACTCAGAGGTCCAAACATTTCAGCTTCTATTATATGAAAAATACAAAAATTTGCTTTTGAGATCCACGTAGATTTTCTGCATTCGTTCTAGGCTTTACACGATTGTAGCTTGTTCGGCAACATCATTTGTTTATCGTGTGTTTAGGCAACGCTATACGGAGGAAACTGGACTTGCTTGACGTTTGACCTCTTGGATTCTTAACTCAGGTCCAACCGAATGCATTTTTGGCTCTTGCTGTTACAATAAACAAAGTCAAACAGGAGCGTATCCTTTGACACGTTCGCCCTCCGACTATTGATTCTAGAGCTGCAGAAGGCCCTCGGGACATACGGTAGAAATGTGAAAGCCCAGCCTGACTGATTTACTTCATCTATGTCATCCTGTGCTCTCGAACGCCCCGTGAAGAAAGAGTGCATTCCACCACGTTTTAAAGCCGAAGCTACAGGAACTGCAGCCTGATTTGTTTAGAGTCCCTTTGGCGCCAAATTAATAAAAAAAAAAAAAAAGAAGCCAGACAGGATGACAGGTCACCGAGACGTTTGTTAACAACAAGCATCTGCTTCTCCCGAGATGGTTTAGGTGAGACGGACCTGTAAGGTTGCAGCCTGCGACCAGGACGGTCCCATTGTCCGGGACAGGAACTCATACAGGAAGACTCACAATGCCCCTCGGAGTAAGAGCGGACCCTCGCTTCCTTCCTGTGGAGGTTACAACGGGAAATAGACAGGAAGTCGGCCTCAGTGCCAGATTAGTAGCAGCGGCACTCTATTGTCCGTCAGGGGACTTCTTTTAGCTACCGGGCCACAGCTGAGCCCTCTGGGATGCAATGATATGAAGGACAGCGTGTTAATGGAAGTAAATGGGTTCATATAGTACATATTGATTCTACAAGTCGTGTACAAGTGGGACAAATAATTCTGAGGAGGCGATGTGTGAAATAAGGGACGTTTAAGGACATTTTGCAAAACACCAGAGATGCTTTATGTTCTATATGTTCTACATGGGATTAGATCATTTTAATACTTTCCTGCCAGCTCACAGAAGAGTTAGAAAATATTTTGTAATCGACACGTTTTTTTTTGGTTTGGTGCTGGAGACGAGCAGAGTCAGAGCGCTCGGCTCACCTCGTTGCTCGTCTGGAGGAGGAATGTAGCGTCGGGTAAAGACGACCGGTTTGGAAACTCGTGCAGAAGCCGACGCACTTCATCTATAAAACATCGCCGTACAGACGAGGCCGAGCCGTACCGCTCAGAACAGAACAGAACAGCAAACTAACCCCCGGGTTAGTGTTTGTGTGTGGTGATGTGATGAGCAGTGTAGAACTCCAGCAGAGGAGGACTGGTTGTGTGTTTTTTTTGGGCCTCTGGGCAAAGTATTGTGAAGCTGCTGCTGTGTGTGTGTGTGTGTGTGTGTGTGTGTGTGTGTGTGCGTGTGTGTGTGTGCGTGTGTGAGACGGCTTCTGAAACACAACAGGAAGGAACACAACGCACAGACGGTGGGCGGAACCGGGGGCGTCAATAAAGGACGCGCAGCTCCACTCGGGGGGATGATTCTGTATACGAGAAGCGACTGGACAGCAGTTTTTTATACAAACTCAGTGTGATGCTGCTGTTCAACCCTCATGCAGCACAATATATTTTAGATCCATAACAAAGAACAGTAATATTTAACCTTGTAATTACATATTACACAAATATAAAGAGCTGATACAGGCTTGTTTTTGAAGTTAGCGACAAACATACACATTTTTGTTGTTTTTCTCATGTTATTTGATTGGATTGTTTTGAGGACCCGCGTCTTATTACGTTTATGAAACAGAGAGGTAAAAAAAAAACACCTGGCGCAGGTTGCTGAGCGTGTATCGGCCCTCTCAGCACCGTTACAACACTCCAGTGTTTTCCTACGAGGACGCGCCGGCTTGTAGATACAGAAGGAGGTGACGACGCTCATCACTCAGCTCGGCAGTCATGAGATCTGCACCAGAGTCACATGCTCGACCCTCGCTGCCCCGAGGCTGCAGCGGCGTCCAGCCTACTGTGTGTGTGTGTGTGTGTGTGTCCACAGATATCTACGTGCGTGCCGTTAAAAAAAGTAAAGACTCTGTTGTTGGCGGTCCCTCCTGAAGAAACGGCGGACCATCCCCCCCGTCACAGTGATTTATAGCCCCAGAACCGGCGCTGCCTCCCGCCCTCCTCCCTGATTCCGGGAGCCGTTTGAGTTATGACTGGTTGTTTTTGTGAAAAGAATTTTCCATTTTATTTGATTAAGTGTGGTGCGTGGCCGACTCCGCGCAGCATGGTTTGCCTCGCAGCTTTACATTCATCTTACTTGAGAAGAAAATTACAACTTGGTTAATTCCTGCGTGCCTGCCTCCGCCACTGCAAACACCTCTATTATTCATTTAAAGGCATTTATATTTTATTGATACTATTTTCAGGTTACTATTCATAATGTTGTCGGCGGGTGGGGGGTGGGGGGGGATGTTGCCCCGGTGGCAATTTGGATGGCGGCAGACAGTGAGCTCATTATCTGGCTTTATGATAAATCTGTAATCATATTTTGCGCCGCGGTGACTCATTTCGTCAGCGTGCTCGAGATTCACGATGAAACGGAAAAGACTCGCCATCTGTTAAGCACATTTTTTTCTTTCTTTTTATTACACCAGTGATGATGACAGAGGTATTAACTGTAATGCTTAAGGACAGAAAAAGTGCTAAAATGCTAGTTATGCAGCGGTAAAATAACCTTGTGCAAAGTAACAAGAGCATTAAAAGTAGATTTTAATGGGGAGGTTATAGATTAGTGCACACTTGCGATCAGAAAAGTCGATTTAAGATGAAACTCAAAGTGATTTAACGACACAAGTCTGCGTTTCAAGCAACGTTAACTGTCTTTAAAATGTGATCAGACACAAAAAACCAAGCTTCATTTGCACGACTGTGGCTCTGGTGAATTGACTTGTTATTGAACACCGATGTGATGTAAGCACAGGAAAGGCTTCCTTCCCCTTCTCGGCTTCAGGTATTTATAGACGCCGTCGGTCGCCGTTTGTCTTCAGGATCCTCTTGTGACGCCACCAGGAAGAAGAGCTCAGCGACGTGCATCTGGAGAACACATTTTAGACCTCGTGTGAGCCGAGCTGGGGCGAGAGGGGGGAAACCGAAAGACAAAAGATCCTCCAGACAGCGTTTAAGGGTCCCTGCTGTACGGAGACCTCTGGAGGAAAGCCGTGGTAAACTGTAAAAAAAAAACAAAACAAAACTGGAAATGTCAATAACTGAGAGAAAGCTCGACACAAATCAGACCTTTTAATGTGCAGACACACATGTGAGGACATGTCTGAGTTTTCTCTCAGCGCATCAGTGGGCTGCGGTGAAAGAAGTCGAGCTTCTTATCGTAAATCTCAAAGCAGGAGAGACAGAAAAAGTGATGAGATGGGATTTGTGTCATTAATCAAAGAAAAAAGAGCCCCCAAAATGTTTCTGATGTTTATGTTGGATTAGCAAAAACTCACAGCTGCTATTTCAGACATGAAAAAACTAAATTCCTTGTTTTTCATCGATGTCAAGGGGGTATTTTGAAATAATGTGATGAGGTTTTAAGGGCTCAGTGGTCATAAAGGTCATTCAGCAGACACAAAACTGGGTCATAGATCCAAACTGAAGCATAACTCAGGACTCTGTGGTCATGTTATATTAACAGGCAGGGCTGTCGGATTGGTGTGTTGCACTCTTTGGATGAAAACAAAATAAGTTTCCAAGGTGTAAAAGTCACTCAACAGATACATGATCCCTGGTTCTGATAGGTCTGATTGGGCTTTTCTATGGCTGTTTCTGCCAAACACAGAACCAAAGACAGAACCTACACAGGATCAAGACTGCAGGTGTCATCTTCCCAAATACTTAATGTATGAAATCCATGAAAAATAGCAACAGAAGAATCGCTCCAGACTTGTCAAGAGACCAACGCACAAGTGGTTTTAGGTCCAGTGTGTCGAATTTAACAGCGTCGAGCAGCGAGGTTGCAGATTGCAGACCAACTGAATATCCCTCGCCTCTCCCTCCCCTCCAGTTTGGTTTGGTTTGTCCATTCTGGGCTACTGTAGGAACTTGGCAGGACTCCATCGCAGAGCTACAGCTCCCTCTGTAGATGGAAAAGGATTATTCTAAGGAAGCAAAAACACAATATTTCTTAGTTTCAGCCGATTGTAAACTCGTGAAAACATGACTGTGAATGTTAAAATCGATTTCTGCAGATCGTTTCTGCTAAATCATGCAAACTAGACCTTTAAATTCAGTATATTTCTAATCAGAATCAGCGATTTGCCCACAGTGTCTGTTGAATTCATGGACATCTCATCTTGCAAAGACATCCAGGTACATTGTCAGTCGTGGCAAAATGTCTGTAAACTCGTTTCTTCGGTCAGCACACTGGCATTAAAGAGCACAGTGAAGACAAACGTGTTCCTGTAGTAAAGATATTCAGTCCGCTGCTCCCCCAGAGTCCGGCGCTCTCCTCAGTAAACCTCAGATGAGACGTGAGTAATTGAGGCTCTTTTCTTTCACTATCGCCGCTGAAGCAGTATCCTGTTGTTGGCAGGAAGTAGCAGTGCTTTTCTCTTCTTCAATCTCATTTAGCCACACTTGACTGAATTATGTCCCCTTCCTGCATTTTGTTCCCTTCATTAAAAAGCTTTAAGTGTGACTATTTTTCCGTGGCACACATGTAGGCACTGCCAAGCGTTGAGTAATAAGAAGATGGAAGAGCAATTAGCCTCGGCCGTTTGATGGAGGAAGTCTGGAGATTGTAGCTTTGACCGGCAGCGACTGAAAACGTGTAACGACTGTAGCGGCTGGCCGATGGCTTCGCTGTTTCCTGTTTCAGCCATTAACTCTTAATGATTTCACTCAAACGCTGGAAAAGCTGTCAGTCTTTGCACAACACCGGAATATTTGTACATCCGTCAAAAGTTACGTTCTGACGAAACAAGTTCATTGTTCGTATTTCCACAATTAACGTGATTGTTAACTATGTATGTCGGTCGTGTATTTTGCTTTTTCTGCACAATGGAAACAGTAATCAGGGTAAAAAGTCCCTTTTAAAGCTGTCTTGTTGGACAGAAAGAAGCCTTTTGTGTTATTTTTCCTAATTTTCTGAGCTAAAAAAAGAATTCAAATCAACAAACCCTCAAGGAGTTCATCGTAAGATAATTGAAAAATACTAATATCAGGTCAGTTTCAGTGTAATATTTTTGCCAATCAAGAAAAAAAAAAAAAAATGTCCATTACAGCTTCCTGCAGCCCGAGGCGACGCGCTCTATTTGATTGTTTCGTCTAACCAGCGCTCCAGAACACAAAGATAATCAGTTTACCGTCTAATAAGACGGAGCAAACCGTCTCAAGAGCAAATTTTACCTCAGAAGTAATGAGGATTAATGGATTATCAGAACAGCTGCAGATTAATCATCCGTCACTCATCCAGGAGTCACACGCAGATGTGATTTATAACTCTTGGTACGTCCTCTTTGTCTTTTCTTTTTCCACGTTTTGGAGAATGTTCCTTTACCGTTACGGACCATCATGACCCGTGCATGACAGTCTGATGTATTGAGGTCAGTATCAGAGTGTTTATTATTCAATCGGTGAGAGGACAGAACGGGTTTTCCTCTCCCACAGTAGGTGCAAAGAGCACATGCGAGTACGAAGGTGTAGTGTCAGCAGCAGAGGAAGATCAGAGCGGATAATCAGCACTTTCCGAGCATCATATCAGGGATTTTTCTGTCATCTCCCGCCCACAAGAATATCCGATGGCTCACAACTAATAAATATTGAATAATCTGAATCTGCAAACTAAATAGTAACTAAATTTTTAAATAGACGTAGTGGTAGAGGAAGTATAAAGTAGCAGGAAATGGAAATGCTGGAAAGAACAGTTCTGGTTGTTTGAGATGAATTTCGGTCCAAAGTATCGTTTTTTTGGTCGACCCCTAGTCAGGAAGGAGCATCAGGAAGAGTAGGAGGAGGAGGAGGAGGAGGAGGCTGACGTTGGAACGATGGCTAGTTTACTGGATTTTCACGTTGGAGTCTCGGGTTTGAATCCTGAGTGAAGCCAAATATCACAGGTGATTGTTTTAAGGAAGAAGTTTTTTTAAGCGAGTAGTTTTGTTGCCTTTTATTTTGAAAGTCTGTGCTTTGTTATTTCCAACCTGACGACGGAATGAGACCGTGTAGGCAGAAAGTGACACTGACATGATACCAGGTTGATTAGTGAACCTGTATGATGTGTATGGAGCTCTAGAAAGAAGCTAGCACAGACTTGAGTTGTTGTCAGGTAAATCCTGGGTCATGAAATGATTTAAAGGATGGAAATTACAGTGTTTTTATTGTGAAATGCTAAATAATTTCACTCCCAATATCTACAAGGAAACATTGCTTCATTTAAAGCAAGATGAAAAGGCTAAAATGATTAGAAAAAAAACACTTCTTAAGAAATTATCTAGTAGCTTGTTGATGTATTTCACAATAAAACTTGTGTCGTCGTTACATGCAGCACGCGTTGTGTTTTTGGGGGGGGATGCATCTCGTGGGAATCTTTTATCAGAAGGCAGCTGGGAAACGGCGGCGAGTCAATCCCACGAAACCTGGTTTTTTTCCAGGGGTCTCCCTGTCAGTCTGCGAGCCCACACAAGACCCACGAGAAGCTATTTTCCTTCTCCGTTCCTGAAAAAAGCAACAGTGGGAGAAGTTAAATAATGGCCTCTGGTCCCTTCCCATGTACAGCATCACCGCGGCGGCGTCTCTATGGTGACATAATTACACGGCGTGCGTCACAGGCATCCCGCAGACTGAAGCGCCGTGTATTTTAGCGCGCAACTGATCATTTCCAAACTCAACAAACAAGCAGTTTTGTTTCGTCGAAGCGGGGCGAAGTGGAAGTCAAATGGAGTGTCGCCTCATTTAATGCCGCCATGATAATAAATGGATTCCGCTTCACACTTTAATGCAGTTTGGAGGAACTTGATGTGAAAGCTAAATACGGAGCCACATTCTCTGCTGAGGTTTTCTTAATTTCTAGTATTTGTGGACGCTGATTTTTTTTTAAAAAGACCACTGTAAGGCTTTCTGTTATCACTCTCTTTGATGATCATTATCTTTTTTGTTTAATCTTTTTTCTTTTCAAGCACTTTGAACCGCCTTGTTTCTGGACGCTTCTTCGCCGCAGTGAGATAAAAAGTGTTTTTTATCTGTTATTTAGCCGTTTAGATCGCGACTTCATGAGGAAAACTGGAAGAAAGTGCGATAACGTCACTCTGAGTTACTATGAACCAGTGAAACTGCGTGTGGCATGACGATGATCGCACTAATTTCAAAAGAGAAAAAAAACGGCTGATTTATAAGGTGAATCTATACCAGGACGTGGCGACTGTCTCAGAGTTTGTTTACTATACTTGGCTTTCCAACTCATTCAGACACAGGAACAATACATTAAGTCTAGTCACACAATCAAACTGGGATTTTCCCCTCAGCCACCAAAGACACGCCGGCTATTTTAATCTGTGACAGTTTTGGTCTGCAGATTTCTTATGAACTAAAACCTGTCAGGAAAAAGAAACTAAACAGCAGACGAATAAAATAGTACCTCTGTCTGAATATAGTTCGTCCTCGTTGATTTGTGTGTCTGCGTGTGATTTGTTTGTTTTTTTGGGAGGCTGTGAGAAAATGTTAGCATTTTCTCTATATCTAACTTCTGTGTTTTAACCACGAGCTAAATCGTTAGCACAACTTGCCTGCTGGCTCGCAGTTTGTTTGAGTTTCTCTGTGACATTTTGACCCTCACCTCTGACATGTTGATGGTTTGTTATCTAACCCAAAGTTAACCCAGAGTGTGGAAACAGTTCCTGCTCTGTTCGTCAGCTCAGAGATCCTGGAAGACATTTTTAGGCCAAGCGACGAGCAGGAAAAGAAAACTGCTAATGTCTTTTTCTCTAAAATAAAAGATTAGCTTCTCACACAAGACGGAAATATATATTTTTTTGATGTTTGGTCACATAAGCAAAGTTGCTACTGTTACATCCAACACACCCAGGGACTTTTACCAGAGTTACAACCTGGCAACCCAGGTCACATTATGAGGATACGACTCATTAGTATGGCTCTAATGGAGCGTTGCAATCAAATACACATCATGTCACCTCTGACGGAGCTAAGCTAGCAGTTCCCCACTGTCTGCAGTCTTTGTGCTAAGCTAGGCTAACCTTGACCCAGCGCTAAAGACAAAACAGTGTCTCGTGCAGCTGTTTATAAGTCGGGTTGTTTTGTATTTATGCCTCATTTATTCATAGTTTCTCTGAACACACCAAAGGTCACACAGTCATTAGTGATTCTGGTGGACACACTCACACACACACACACACACACATACACACACACACTGTCTAAAATGCTTTTTAAAATGAGTTTAAAGTCACGCACTCATACTTTTTTCTCAGATTCTGAGAAGGAAGCCTCTTCAGGACATCAGGACTCATAAAGCCTGAATGAAATCACATGTCGTTCCTTCATCCAATTCTAGGAAGAGATTGAATCAATAAGTAGCACGAAAATGGAACCACAGAAGTTACTAAAAAGCATCCAGATCTTACACAGTTTGTTCTCGTGTTGTTTGTAGATTTGAAACAGAAAACAGAAACTATCTCACCGGGCGTCTGAGGAGAAAGCGATGAAGCGGAGCGCTCACGGCTTACAGCACGGTGTCAGCAGTTTAGTAGTGCAGCACACTGACTGCATAATGTTCCTGTGAAGGTTTTCTCTTTTTTTGTTGTAATGAGAGGCGGCAGTCTTAACAAACGGGGGCCGGCCATCTCTCCGGTGTCCTGCTCTGATTTCTCACTGTCTACTTACGGACGGATCGCAGTATAATTAATGAGATCCGAGCCTCTTGTTCCCCCCGATGCTTTAACTCAAACAAGGTACAAGGCGGTGTTGTAAGTGCGGGATCATGTTGTGAAGTTCTGTAATTAATTTTAACCTTCAGATTATATTTTGCTTATGATGTTGGCTTCTTTACATCGGAAAGAAGTGCTTATTTTTGATGCAGTTACTCTTTAAGATGCTCAGAAGAAACGCGACCTCGTGCCTGAGCTAAAAATCTGGCTTTAAGACGTAAACTTTCGGCGTCATCAGTCTTTAATTTCCTTTCTTAAGTGCTTTTGGACAGTGATTTCTCATCGAGTGTCTCTGTCGGCTTCTTTAACCTCAAACATCTCTTTATTCGACATTATTTAACGCTCGTAACCCTTTTGAAAAACTCCCGAGCGATGTCTCTTTACACCGATCGTGACCCGTTGACTCAAGATAATCCACAGACCGCGTTGTGCAATCGACACCGGCCTGCTGTATCACTGCACACAGGGACGAGTGCATCTACTCGTGGATGCGATTCCAGCTAGTTTCCTGCAATTAAGCCGTTAATTTTTACGTCTCCCGCTGTCACATGGGCTTCCAGTCCATGACGCCTGTTTCCTCCAGCTCAATTTTCTGTAGTTAATTATATAAAAGTGGAATTGTTTCGGTCGGAATTCACATGTTTGCTGTTATCTCTTGTGAAAGGCAGAAGCTGGTTGTTTGTCTTGTTCTGCTGTATATTTGTGTATTCGTATCTACAGCGGCTTCATTTTGCTCCGTTTATTCATTTAATTTAACTTCGCTGGACTCTTTCAACCATCGCTGAATCCAGATCTGCCTCGAGTTTCTTTCTCACGACTGTCGCCAAGTGTTTGCTCTCTGTGGGAAATATTGGGTCTCTGTAAATGTATAAATAAGAGTATAACTCAGAATTACTGTGTCATGAGCGGACTTGTTCTGAATTGATGCTACAAGAACGTGTTGTATCTGCAGAAGCGCCGTTGACTAACTAGCTCTTGTATTCTCTGTGTGTGTTCTCCAGGTGGATCTTGGTTTTCTGCGGTTCGTCTCGGCCGTCGGGACGCAGGGAGCGATCTCCAAAGAGACCAAGAAGCACTACTACGTCCGCTCGTACAAGGTGGACGTGAGCTCCACCGGCGAGGACTGGGTGGCCGTGAAGGAGGGCTCAAAGCCGAAGGTAACGAGGAGTCATCAATGCTGTCGGCGGCGCGTAGATATGTATTATTGATGAGTAATGAAGGACTCTGCATTCCAATCAATGGGGACAGCAGCGTGGGTGGCTGAATCAATGTTTTTTCCAAGGCTGACAGCATTTTGGCAGCATCCTTAATAACGAGCCTTGACTGAAATGATGTACTGGAAGTCAGCGTTCCAGCCCGCTTCTCTCGTCAGAATCATGATCCGTTTTTCTTTTTTTCGGAGAAGCGCTGATGTGACAGCATCAACACAAATAAAAGACGGGGATACAAACACATCATCCCGGGGTCGGGCTCGGATGCTGCCTGATGAACAGCTTCGTTATGTCGACTCGGGTCAAACCAGATTCTAAAAAAACCACACGACTATCAGAAACCTAGTCAGCCGATTATCATGAAGCAGCAACGCTTTTGTTATTAGATTTAGACACGCTGCAGTCAGGAAAGTGTTGAAGTCGTAGTAGCACCAACAGGAGAATCGGTGGCAGAATCACTCAGCGTGTTCTTCTCTGTGTCCTCAGATCTTCCAGGGGAACCACAACCCGACAGACGAGGTCCGCTCCTTCCTGCCCAAACAGACTCTGGCCCGCTACATCCGCATCAAGCCCACCTCCTGGGAGCAGGGCATCTGCATGCGCTTTGAGATCTACGGCTGCAGGACGTCAGGTACGACTGAGCCGACACTTCCTGTTTGTCCTTTTTTTACATTCCCATTCTTAGATTTCATGCATTTTTTCTCTCTTTATTAACTTTGTCCGTCACCACGGGGTTCGTTCAAGTTTAATGTAGTCGAAATTCTTATATAATCCGACGTACATATGGACTGTGGGCTTGTGCTCACACCCACGCTCGTTTGATTCCTCTCCGTCACTTCCATTTTCTGATATATTATGAAGCATTCAAACGCCGCAGAGGGACGGAAGTTGGCAGGTCATTATGGAAAAATATCCCTTTTGGCTTTTGAGTTATTAAGATCGGTTTCCTCCGTTTTCCGTGAGAAACGTTTATTATTTTGAAACTTTGTTACGCAGCTCACCTTCTCTGTGTTCGGTGCTATTTAATGTAACATCCAGATTCAACAATAAGCTGCAAACTTTTAGATTTCCTTTTCTTTCGCTTTGTGGGAACTTTTCTAAACACTTCTCACGAACTTTCCTGAATCCAAATGCAACTTTCTTCCCCATTTTAGAAAACAATGTTCCTTTTGCAGACGTTGCGTGCACGTCCGTATACCTGATGCTTTATAAAACACTGAATGTGTCTTTACTTGGGGAACGTGTGATGATTTGAACTCTTCGCTTCTCCGATAAGTTCCTACCTGCTTCAGGAACTTCGTCGTCCGTCCTTTCCTTTTTCTCTCCGAGGCCATACATCCTCCCTTTAACGACATTTTCTCGCTTTTTTTTTTTTGTGTTGTTGCACATCGTGAATCAAACTTAACATCTTTTTGGCTGCCGCGTGAGAATCTCCTGCTGCTCTCTGTTGATTTAAAATAATCGCCGCTTCCAAGGCGAGCGCAAAAACTCCCACGGAAGGACACCGTTATTCATTACAGAGGAGCAGAGGAGAATCACGCCGCCTCATTACTCATCCTCCTAACGTTACATAAACCGTAGTCCTTGACGCGCTACAGTACAAGCAACTCTCGGCAGGAGAGCTCCATAAAGTAGATATTAGGCTCTTACTCATAGGAGAACAGGCTGCTGAGTGCTAGACAGGTGATTCAGGAGACATAATGGCGCAACTGGGAAACCGGGAAGGTGTGAAAGTACCGAACAGAACTCTTAAAACCCAACTTAATCCTCATCTTGACCTAAATTTAATCCTGTTTCTATTTTTAATCTTCAGCCAAACTCCACGAAGCGATCGAATGCGTTCACTTCGAGCTCACTTTTCGCTCATTTAACCTTTTTTTTTTTCTGTCCCTGGGAGAACATTTGTTTCTCATAAGCACAAGAACCCACACAGAGGCGCTGTAGGAGGGGGTTTCCATAAAGAACACATGGGTCGCTATAAATTCACATTATGGAGGAATTCACATCCTCGGGAGCTGTTGTTAAGCACCAGACATAACTCTGGAAGCATTCGTCAAATACAGATATCACACAGAGACCCGGATATTAGATCTACCTCGTTTGTCGGTAATGGACTAAAACTCTTGAGAGGATCGTCGTTAAGTTTCTGTAAAAATAACCTGAAAAGCACATCTCAAGCCTCTCAGTGATTATTCCCGGAATATTTCCCCGTACTTGTTAGAGAAAACAGACCGGCCTGGTTGTTCAACAGATTGTCTTGTAGCCTCGAGGCCACGCGTAGCCTCCCCTTCAACAGCCGAGCCCGTCGGTGTCATGTGCCCCCGAGACGAGACTTTGAACCTCCGAACATTTGCCAAGGACTCTGCTACCAGCTGCCTCCCGGCTTCTGACAACGTGTTCTCATGCAAATCTCAGATGGACGATGCAAAAAAAAAATTCTCACTTTGAAGCAGCAGAGGAGAAGATACAACTAGAGGTTTTAATTCATTTGAATCGAGGGTGTAAGACTTTGTTTGATCCAGGAAGTGTAGTGATTCGTCCGGGCACACCAGAGTTTAGCCGGGGTTAGCAGTGCGAGATCGGATGTTGGAACTACCGAGTGCCTGGTTTTATCGAGCATTTTGTCTATTTGGTTCCCAGATGGAGGCAAAAGATAGACTTACCTTGACCCCAAAGGGCAAAACCAAAGTTGGTTTATCAAGTTGATTGATAGTTCTGAAAAAAAATTGGTGGAAATGTGAGTTTACTGGATCAACAAGGATCCAAGACTCTTGATCACAACCGGTTCAAGAACCAGAGCTAATTTGGTGGAAAAGGTAAAAGATTGAGCAGGCCCTCGTCATTTCACGTTACGTTAACATCTACTCTGCTGTTTCCTGTTCATGAGCCTAGAAACTGATGAATCTTGTTCTCAAACTGGACTTGCTGGATCGTATTTCATTGTCTCGCTGCTGCCTGAAGCAATGCAGCCATTTAAAATTTGTTTAACTGGCTGTTTTTCTTTCCGAACACCACCGGGGGGGGGAAAAAAAGGCTGCAGATTCTGACGCAGTGCTGATCTTTGTAACAGAAGAGAAGCGGAAGTCGTAAAGCACAAAGCTTACAGTGTTCATACAGCTTCTATACACAGAGAGCTGCATCATGGTCAGTTCAACCAAACTCGTCCTACAGATGATAAATTAGTCTTCGGTGTTAAATACTGCAGCGGCGCCCAGAGGGCATCAACTAAAAACCGCTGACTAAAGCAGAGACAGGATAACGATGAAAGTAGTCTTTCTTATCACGCTGTACGCCTTTCAAAAGTTTCCTATCCAACACTGTTTCCTTCTCATTCCCTCTCTGCACAGACTATCCGTGTTCGGGGATGCTGGGGATGGTGTCCGGTCAGATCTCAGACGCTCAGATCAGCGCCTCGTCGTACGCCGACCGGGGCTGGGTGGCTGAAAACGCCCGCTTGTTGACGGGGAGGTCGGGCTGGACCGGGCAGCAAACCAAGCAGCCCTTCAGGAACGAGTGGCTGCAGGTGGGCTGAATACAGAACTGGGAGTGTGTAATCACGGAGAGCAGTGCGGTCAGTAAGGCCTCGGATCGACTTGTGTCACCATTTTGTGTTCTCCCTCTCAGGTGGATCTGGGCCAGGACAAGATGGTGAGCGGCGTGGTGATCCAGGGAGGGAAACACCGCGACAGGAACGTCTTCATGAAGAAGTTCAGGGTGGGTCACAGCCTGGACGGGGAGGACTGGACCATCGTCAAGGAGAACGACACCACCAAGACCAAGGTTGGTACATCTGACCCATGTTTGTAGCTGTAGCCGTCAATACGACCGGACCGGTTGTGATTTTCATCCTTCTTTCATACCTTCGTTGCGCCGAGGTGACGGCCAAGTCGATGATGCAGTTACACAACACTAAAACCAACAACATACAACAAATCTCAACTTTCCTGATATACAAAATGATATTTGAAAGGTGCAATTTGTCAGATCTTTTAAAGAATTAACCAAATTATCAACGGAATCTGAAAAAATAGCATATTTTTGATTTTGATTTTGATTTCAGTTTTCATTTATGTGTTACAGTGATAGCTGTAGAAGTTAGCATGCTATTCAGGTAGCGCTTCGCTAGTTTGTACCGCAGCAACATCAACGCGGTGCTAAAAGCTCAGCTGATGGGTCTGCTAGCAGTTAACTGAGCTAACAGTTAGCAGCAGTTAGCTACCAGAACATGTGCGTATACATTTGCATTACGAGGAGCCTAAATCTTACATACTGCACCTTTAATATGACGAACACGTGTAATGTATTTCACAGTTCAAGCAGGATCGAAGAATGATTTACCTCCTTCCAATAACCACCAAATCAATATAAGGTCCCATGAGGGAAACTGGAAGAGAGGAACCGATCTATAACATAGTTTATTCATAAGTAAATAAAAAATGTAACTAAAGCGTCTGAGTGGATGTGAACGATCTCATCTGAACTCCGTGAACTGATGTGGTTCTACACTTTCATCCACTGTTAGCTCATCCTCTCTTTCTGTCTTTCTTTCTTTCTTTCTTTCTTTCTTTCTTTCTTTCTTTCTCCGTCCATCCTGCTGTCGTCCGTGTCGTTCAGAGCCAGTGTGGCTCTGCAGCCCGGACAGATTAACAGAAAAGCAAATTACACAGGAGACAGATAAAAGCTTGTTGACAAGGAAAAAAAAAAAAAAACCCTCTCCTCTCACAGTAATCTGTAATTCCTGGAGAACCATCTCACCGGCCGCAGAAACACACACCGCTGCTGGAAGCGAACGTTTAGCGTTCCCAAATTACAGACTGCCGTTCGCGTGAGCTCCGACCGCGTTGTTTGTTGGATGCTTTTGGTCGGACGCACTCCAACGAAACCTTGACATGAAGCGAGACGGGAGCTTTCAAACGTTGGAAGTTGGGTGTTTAAGGAGTCACAGCAGGATTTATTCTCGACATTTATTCGTTTATCTATTCATCCTCCTTTCTGATTGATTTGTTCTTTCTCTCTTTCTCTCACAACGTATCAGAGGTCCCACGTGGTGTGATTAACTTCTGCTCTGGAGGTCAAACCTGTTTTTTTTAGTCTGTAATAAACTGAATTAACTGGATTAACTTAAATTTGACCAACTGCTATAATCCAGATAAGAGCAGAGCAGAGAAAGGAGCTGCTATAAAACCATGAATATGTTGACCTCAGCTGCCTTCAGTTATTGCTGTGTTTTTCATAATAATTATGCTTTGAGAGCACCGGGATCGATATTTTCCGGCCTCTCGGGCATCAGGTCTTATTGTGAGAGCTTGTTCAGGCTCAATGAGAGACTGCAGGCAGGACTGAGGGCTAACGAACTCCTCTGCGTTTTCCAAAAGGGGCGCGATATCAAGAAAACTAAAGAGTATTCAGGTTTTGTGAATAGAAATGGCAGCGACTGATGATGAGGAGACGAGAGCCACCTTCACCGTCACCTTCACCAGAAAGCGTAAAGATGTTTTAGTCCTGTTTCGTTTGACGGACAGCTGTCAGGGCCCTCATGTCTCCGAACCCTTCTGGGCGATTTTTGGGTTGCGTCTTTGATTCTGATCCTCGAGGAGGAAATTCATGTCACTGCTTTCAAGACTCGGGCTTCCTCCCCTCCCCGGGCCGGCCCCGCTGGTGCGACATCCTCCTCTATGTGTTCCAGATGGCGGGGCGGAGGACGAGGCTAGCCATCAGTCTCCTGCTGATTTACCGCAGACGGAGATCTAGATGCTCCTCCATCCCCTTCGCCCCGACGCTCCGCTCTGTTTCCTGCACACCAAAAAAAAAAATGCTTCAAGAGACGAAGGCAGGAAGGCTCGGTGAGGCCCGGGCTGGTAACGTGCACTTATACATGTCCTGCTCACATGTGGAGACGCTGTAAGAGCTCATGCATAAACACCAGTGCACTTATAGTGGCTTGTAGGTTACCTGACCCGAAGCAAAACAAGAAGGGACTCTTGTGCAACACAGTAGTGTCAGTGCTTTACATAACACTACATGTCACTTTCTAAACAATTTCACAACATGCCCTCTTATATGATGGATGATTTTTGATCAGAGGACAAGAAGCGCTCGAACCACGTTGTCTCGACCAATTTGCAGACGTTTTCAGTCGGTGTTCTTCTTCTTTGAGTTAGCTGCTAACCGCTGCTAGCAGCCCTGTTGCCGCCTCCACTGCCGGCTCAGAGGTGGAATAACAATGACCCGCCGATCCGTCTTTGTAGGGTTATATACAGAACGACCAGGTGGAATAAAGGCGCAACAGTTTCATCTTGAACAGGTGTCGTAAAAGAGATTTTAAAAGTTGAAGGTAGAGAAAAACGAAGTAGACGTTTCTGCAGCGACGTGCGATGCTAACGGGAGGTGGAAGGTAAAGACGGACGGCGTTAAAAACCTCAGATGCTAAAAACTCAAAACCCCTCGAGTGGAATAAAACAAAACATAACCTACAAAAAGTCGACTTGTTCACGGGAGCGTTAAAAAACGACCTCGTGCTCGAGACGGGAGAGAACACACACCATCGCTGAATAATGCAACAACAAAACAACGAGCAACAACCCGAGAGACGTCTTCTCTTTAGTCTCACTCTCTTCCTCTCCTGTTTACTGTTCACGTATACAGACGAACCCTGTTCTACTTCTTTCATATGATGTCATCACTAAGAACCTGCTGCAGCTTTCTGTTTGCTCTTACGGAGGTGAATGCTAAAAAGTTAGCCATCTGTGTAGGTGTTAGCACGTCGCTCAGGCCAAATCAAAACCTTCCACAGACTCAGATCTTAGTGTGTTCTGTATAAAAAATCCAGTCTTTGGCACATCCGAGCTCACGCCCGCGATGCCACGCTGCCGTCTGTAATAAATCAGGCCAAAGGAAACCTCAGCGGTTCAGACAGGCAGGAGCGCTTTCGGTGTTCGGTGTCCCGCCACTTGGCTCCCAGCGTGACGCAAACCATTTTCATCTGTGCCTCTTCCCACGTCGGACATTATGAAAGGCCGGCCTCTGGTTCTGATTTCCTGGCTTTAGCCTTTTTTTTGTTTTTTTTGTTTCCTCTTTTCATTTCATTCATTTTGTTTCAGTTTCTTCTTATCAAACTGACCGACGCTTGATCAGAAGCAGACTCCACGTTCGGAAACAGAAGAGGTTATTGTTTGTTTTGTTCTCGGTCAGCGCCGCCGACGGGATTCAGAGGAGGAGACTCTCTGATCTGTCCTGAAAGAAATACACCAGATTTTATACGATTCTTGGAAAAGCATCGTTTCAAGGCCTCAGGATTCCTTGTATTCAAAAAATATAACTAAACATTAACACTGTGGAGCTTAACTGGTCTGCAAACGCTGTTTTAATAGAATAAAATCAACACAAATGATTATTTGCAGCGCCTGTCATTCCTCATCTTTAGCTCTTCAAAGCCCTCATGTGTTTAATCTGTTTCCTGCCGCAGATATTTCCGGGTAATCAGAACCACGACACCCCCGAGCTGAGGCCCGTGGGTCCCCTCCTGACCCGCTTCATCAGGATCTACCCGGAGAGAGCCACCACCGAGGGTCTGGGCCTCCGACTGGAGCTGCTGGGCTGCGAGCTGGACGGTGAGTGCCCGGCTGAGAAGATGTCATTTCTACGCATTCGTTTTATCTACTTTAACTTATCTAATGTAATAATCATACGTAATGGAATGAAGAGCAGGTCGATGTGAACGCGCGGGCTTGCTTTATAATAATCCAAGACATTTATTTGTTGCCAACATCGCACAATAACAAGAAGAGCAAGTATGAAGTGTCGTCCCCGAGGCATTTTGTCTCATCGCATTACATTTTAATATCACAGTGTTACACGGAGGCTGATATTAAAGCAGAACACTCCTGTGGTTTCTGGCTTTCGGTCGAGTTGTTCTTGGAGGAGAAGAAGCGCTCAGGTAACAGATAACACACGGAACAGCTGATCCGTCAGCTTCAGCATCTAAACTCTATTTGGAGAAGCTTAGAATTAATTTAAAGTAACAACAGACGACTGTTATTCTTTGATTTAGTCGGTCTGCTTTCATTTCAGTGGAGACGATCGAGGTTCATCAGGAACCAAACTGAAACACTCGTGGCATCATTTTTCTGTAACCTTTTACGTTACGTCTTGATGATGCAACACAGCAACAAAGTGTAACTTCCTGGAGACAGGCAGCGCACTGAGGCTCCTCTCCAGGTCGTCAAACACGTGCTGGGTTTGGTCCGACCAGATCTTGCGACCCCAAAGCGTCCAGGGATGAGACCCAACACTCAACAGTCAGTCTCTCTCCTGCAGGTCACACGTTTGTCATCTTTAATCTTTAGTGTGTAGCCGTGAAGAGGGAATGATTTGACGCACGTCGCTGTCACGTGATCCATTTTTGCTCGTTTGCTCGTTCCGCTGTGAAAATGATGGAGCGATTCCTGTCATAAAATCTTCCAACAAGACGTCTGTGACGAGCTTCTAAACGCCACGACTCGCATTTTCAATGTGAGCTCACAAACACTGAAAGCATTAAAGTACATCATCATCATCATCATCATCATCATCAAAGCACATTCAGAGAGAAGATGAGTGAATCGTCTCGCCTGTCGCTGCATCAACAGCGGCCAGCAGCAGAGCTGCAGACATTTTTCTACCTTTCAGTGTATTTGAGGAAAACACTCAAAAACATTTAGTGCAGGAGGAAGAGAAGTGTTCAACATGCAAGCGGCGCTTTGAAGAAGCGTTGGCATTAATGTGTTCTCGGCCTCGCTCAGCCGGCCGCTCGGTCATTAACGAGTGAACTGCTGAACACTCCGGGCCGCTTATCTGCACTCTAATGAGAGCGAGAGCGAGCGCATGAAAGGCTGATGGACGCCACGGCAGGCTGCTATCTCTGCTGCTGCACTGGTCAGAGCTGGATGGTGTGTGCGTGTGTGTGTGTGTGTGTGTGTGTGTGTTTAAGAGAGAGAGAGAGGACTCGACCTCCCTCAGCAGGTGAGAGAGGAGCAGATGAAGGGAGGAGGGAGGCCCTCTGGAGTATCTGGTTGCCCTGTAGGGAGAACGATACGGATCAGCCAGAGCAGGAGAGATTGCAGAGTAGACGAAGATAGGTGTGTGTGTGTGTGTGTGTGTGTGTGTGTGTGTGTGTGTGTGTAAGAGAGAGAGAGTAGAAGTAGAGAAGAGGGTGAAATAATAAGAGCAGGAGAGACGAGGTGATGAGAAAGATGAGCGGAGTCGTGGCGTCCGGAGATAAACTTTGACTTTGCGAGGGTGGAACCTCAGGAGGAGTCTCAGACCCGTTAATTAACTCCTCAGAAGTTTAAGGTTGTGCGTGTCGTTATCTGTACTGTAAAGTTTATTTGACAGTTGAAAGCTTGAAAGGTGAAACGAACCCCTGAGTCCAAAAAAAAAAAAGGTTGCAGCGCTGAGGAAAATAAAAAGAGATTACAATCATTCTGTAAACATCCACCCGCTGCTTTCAATTAAGTACATGTCAATCGGCGACCGTTGGTAAAATGTCATGTTCGGTTATATTTATGTTTTACGCAGCGTCCCAACTTTGTTTTTTTGGAAGCGGAGTTGTTCTGCACAGCTGCTGGCACGGATGTAATTGCTGCAAACGTTAAATATATATATAAATATAACCCCGCTGCTCCTCCAAAAGTCCAATTAAAGTAAACCAGTTCATATGCAAAACACCGGCGCTCAGTTAACCGAAAGGAAAAACATGAAAAACGGTTCCTTAAACGCTCCCTATGTAATTAAACAGACCGAAATAAAAACGTATAAAAAAAGATGCAGCAGTGTTCAGAGGCAGCTCCAGAAACTTCATTTAAAAAAACGTTTTGATAATAATCACAGAGGATCTGAGAGTCAAGGTGAAGTGAGGGACGAGAACTGCTCGCAGTGTCTGGTTAGACTTTCAAAATAAAGCGTATAATGACGTGTTAATGCTGCATTCTTGTGCTTCTTCTTCAGACTCAAGTGTGTTTTCAGTATTCGACTGACGAGGAGGAGCAAAGAAAACGACTAGACAAAACATGACTCTGGTAAAAGATTCTTAGGCCATCGACTTCCGTTCGCCACGTTTCAGCGTCATATTACATCAGCTCATCAACGTCTGCACCAAAACGTTCAGAGTTTGTCCAACTCGACAGGGCACATGAAGGCCTGGTGAAGCTTTTGGACTGTTATAAACGTTGTCAAACCGTCGTGGTTTGGTTGGGTTCAGGAAAACATCCTGTTTTGTTGTGCAACACAACCTAAAAACAGATCGATGTTGACACTTGGTCACATGTGGGACACGAAGCCTCTTAAGGGGAAGTCCTGCGTATGAATCACCCAACCATCCCCCAACTTCGACTTCTCTCGCTCTTTGTACCAATGCATGAAACGGTCGCTCCAAGAACTGGTGCTAGAGAGCTGACAGCAGTGTCCGACTGTTGGCTGATTGACCAGCTCGCTGTATTTAACCCACTTGGACTGGAGGAGTGAGAAAAAAACAGGGTAAACAAAGACAAAAGGCAAATAGATGTACATGTACTCATGTCAAATTATCCAAATCGTATCTCTCTTGTTGCTCAGTGATGCTGTTAATCTCGTCATTAACGCACGTAATGACAAAGCTTTGTCCTCAAGAGCTCTCAGCAGCCAAACAAGCTAATGTCACGCCGCTGAGTGATGCAAACGAGCTACAGTTGATATTAAAAGCTCTTCTAATACAAGGCCGCAGACGTCGACGAGCCGTTCGCTGGGATTCTCCTCCTCCTCAAAAAAAAAACTGTTTTCTGTGGCGTTGGAGAAGCCTCCTCCTGTTTTTTTCCACCAAAACATCAAGACGCCGAACTGAATCTCAGGGAGACACAAGAGAAACTAACAAGCTCACAATATGCCTGCAGATCGGCCTCAGCAGTTTAATCAGGGTGGTTTTTTTTTGGTGCTTCGAGCTTTGAGTTAAATCATCCAGTTACATGCGCGCCGCTGTGAGAGAGCGAACCTCCATCCCACTCAGAAAAACGCTGCAGACACGTTTCCTTACAAAGTTTAATTACATGCGCGCCATCTGTGATTTTTTTTTTTTTTACATAGCCTACATATGCTAATTCAAGTTCAATTTGCTTCATTTCCATAAAAACACATCGCCCAGACACGGGCTGTACGGTACAATTTAACAAGATACAAGAGTTTTCTGTCGTTATCACTTTGGGCCTCGATGGGAAACGAGAGTGTCGGCTCTTGAATCTTCTGACAGCGAGAGTGTCTGGTGTTCCGGCTAATATCTCATGCATAAATAATGCAAAGCCAAAGGTCTTGTTAGGCTTCAAATGCTTTTACAAAGCTTGACTGTGACTTTGTTTGTGTGGTGATGCGCGATCGCTCCTCTCTCTCCGTGATTTCAGCGCTACTTTGATGCCCCGGCTCACCTTTTCTGACAGTTTGGTGCTACTTATTTCCTGTTTACGCCGCTGGAACTTACTGTCCTGTCTGCATTTCTAGCAGCTCTTCGTAGCTGTGGAGATCAGGTTAACTCCTGATAACGTATTAAAAAGCAGCAGCTGTGGTGGAGACATTTCTCCTTGCAACACTTTGCCCATTGAACACCTGTCGTCGCATCAACAGAGACCGGCTCAGCTGTTATTTTTAGATATAATCAGGAAATGAAAAGTTCCTTTCGCTTGTTCCGGTTTGCACCTTCGTCACAGTTTAGAAGCTTTAAATTTCAGGTTTATTAGACCGCACGTAAGACGACAAACACACAGAGAGATCTTATGGAAAATCTTGTCAAAGCAGCTCAGCTCATTTTCCTTCTGTTTGGAAAAGTTTCCTTGAGTTTCGCGTCTCTTCCTTCACTGCGCTCAGTCGATGACGTTTAAGGCAGCTCACGCTTCCCATTTAGTTACTAAACCGTCCCTGTGTTCCCTCAGCAGGGACTTTTTGAGGAGAGCACTGACTAATCTTAGATCCTGGTGACATTAATGGAAAGGGAAGTAAAGTTTGTGATCTTCAAAAAGTTTCTGCGCTTCCTGGAAAAAGTTCTTACAGTGGAAAAGACCATTAGTTAACAACCAGACTATAGCGACTGACAACATTGTGCAAGAAATCTTTTGAAACTGTCTTTTATCCATATTTCCATTTATAATGTATGCCGAATTAACAAATAGGCTCAAATAGTTAAGATTTTGTCGAGACAGTATTTCACAAAGTTTATAGTGTCTCTCCTGACGTAACTACTCACAAAATGTACTGATTTTTAAAGGGAGTCTGGTGACTTTTTACACGGCCGCCAAAGAAGTCGCCCATATTGGTCCAATTTACCGTATTTATAAAATCTGACATGTTTACACTCAGGAAAATCTTGTTTTCTTTCATAAATCTAGTGTAAATGATAAAATCAGTGGAAACATTGTGTTCAAACAGCCGCTAAACGTCTTTCTTAACTGATCTTTCTTTATAATCGACTGAAGAACAGCGCAAGAAAATGTGCAAACTGAAAATCTCTTTTTGTCTTGACACTGTTTTCTGTCCCTCTCTGTATGCAGACATTACAACTACAGCACCTCCCACCACGCCCATCGCCTCCACGCTTCCCATGACCACGTTTGGAGCGACCACCACGGCGCCGATCACCGTCCCCGGCTCTACGCCGACTTCGGACTGCGAGGAAGGTCAACAGGACTGCGTTGGCGAGACCGACGCCCCCGATGACTACGACATACCTACAGGTAAACCTCCCAAACTCCAGAACCAGTTTCTTTCCCTATCCTTCTTTATTCATGATTTATTTACATAGCGAAACTAAACCCGAAACTAAGTTTTAAACTCAAAAGTAGAAGAATTTCAGTAAGTCTTGTAGAGTTGCGATATTAGATGAAGCGCTCTTTGCTTTTTCTTCTGTCTCATCCTGCAGCACTCGTCTCTTTCATGTGTAAAATGTTGGTACTTCATGATTTTTGAGGGGAAAGAACAGAAACGTTACTGGACCGAGAACATGAAAAATTCTCCCTCATCTTTCTCTTTCCAGTTCTCCTTCTACTTTCACACATAATCAAAACCCTCAGCTCTGTTTTTCTGTGAGAAGTCGGACTGAGAGAGTTAAAAAAAAAAAAAACCTGCCTCCTCTGGTTTTCCTGAATTTGTATTATCTGCTGAGTTTCAAAGCTTCGAGCTGATTTCTCGTGGTGTGTTGAGAGCGACCCGCCCGACCTTTGACCCCTCTCTGACTGTCCCATCTGTCTCTAACAGGAGGCACCACAGCGGTCGACCCCATCATGGACTTGATGCCAGGTGAGGCCGCAATCTGCTTCCATGTTTACTCCTTCTCGTCTTTCATTCATCCGTCTCTTCTCCTCTGATCTCCTCACCTTTCTGTTTTGCCTGTTTCATGTTTCTTTCTCTACGCGCCGCCCCCGTCTCACTCCCTTCACCTCTTCTCCTCTCAACTTTAAAGTCGAGTTGAAGCTTTACAAGCGGATGTACAAATAAAATGTGCCGCTTCAGGGTTGCCAGATCAGTGCATTAATTCAGCCAGCGGTCCCATCATTCACGTCTCCGACAGCACCGGCCGCGGTCACAGAGAACAATGAAACCGACTTTCATGGGAGTAAATGGCTTTCTTTCTTCGCCCCAGTTCACAAATGAGACTTTAGCGCAGCGTCGCCCGGCCCTGACACGACTGGACTGCAGAGAGAAACGTTGATAGATCTGTTCTGAAATGCATCTGCATTTTTTTTTTTCCATCGGCCGTCGTGCTCGCGGACCCAAACCGAATCACACGGAGAGGAAGGAAAAGTAGAAAGATGGACGAAGAGAAACGTTACGACACAAACCTCTCGTTCTCGCCGTTAAAGCAGTAAAACTCTGTCAAAAGACAAACGGTTATATATTTTTTTTACCTCGTGCTCTACATGGCGATGTCTCGGAACAAATTGCGTCTACGTTGTTTTATGACGCTCACGACTGAACGAAAGCAGCAACGAACGACCTTTTTTTTCAGTTTTCTTTTTAGGTGACCCCTCACAACAAATCAATGTCCGCCTGCAGCTCCTCTTCGCGTCCAATTAAAGAAAGTTTATTTTCTCTCAGATTGCTTCATTTTAAAGATTTTTTTCTTAAGGCCAAATGAAGTGAAGGGAATCAATATTTAATGGAAGAAAAATTAGAGAAAAGACTTCAAGGAACAAGTTGGAACCAGCTCGGAGCATTTTGACATTCAGCAACACTTTCTAACAGCGCGTTCGTCTGGCGTGATTAACGCTTAACGACGACACTCATAAAAACACATCATGCTTTTTCTGATGCACTGTATCAACAGTTGTAAAACATTATAGATGTGTTATGTCTTATAATGCATCATAAGTTTAAGTGTCTTATGGATGCGTCCCACCAGCATTAAATCAATCAAAGCGGCCGTCCTGCTTCCTGAGTGATCCGATCACGAGTTGACAGCTTCACGCCTGTCAGTCACCAGCCTGACTGTAATACAAATCTACATGTACGTCTCGAGTAATATGAATTATCTTTATGTGTAATGTTTGCCGAATTTACAAGAAGGCTCGAATAGTTAAGAATTTGTTGTGGACAGAGTTTCACAGCTTTATAAAGTTTCTCCTCGCGCAGAAACTCATAAAATTAAGCGATTTCTAAAGGGAGTCTGGGGGAGTTTCTGCACGGGTGTGAAGAAAGTAGCCTTAATTGGTCGTATTCACTATATTTATTAAATTTGACCCTCAGTGAAATGTTGTCTTCTTCCAGCTGCTATGTTAACACATATGATGATAACTTACGAAACTACGTAGACTTCTTCCTACGGACGATTGTTGAGGTGTGCGTAGCTGAGTGTCGTCATTCAAAACTCCACCTCTCTTTTATATCAACTTAAGAGCCTCTGTAAGACACTTAAACTTTTAACTCACTTTAAGACACATCTTAAATATTTTATGGTGCATCAGAAAGCATGACGTGTTTTTATGAGCGCACCGTGAGCTCCTCCTTATCGAGCCTGATGCGCGGATCCAAACGCGAGCGCCATATTTTTGTCTCACTTTGCTTTATTTCTGCATGGGCATCTCAGATCCGGTGTCACAGTTCATCATCATCATCCCCCCTCGTGAATACACCAAATTCAATTCATCTGCGACATCTGCAACTGCCAACTGGAGGAGAGAGAGGAGGGATAAATCGGCGGAAAGGTAGAAAAATAGGAGCAGTGGCAAAGAGAGAGAGAGAGAGAGGAGTGAATAGACAGAAAGGAGGAGGGTGAGACGAATGGAGAGGTAGGCAGAGCGAAGGTAAAGAGAGAAAGAGAGAGAGAGAGAGAATAAAGCCCTCTTGGGTCTCAATTAGCCGAGTGGAGGCATCGCGTGAAGACAGCTCGGGGTTGGAGGAGGGTTACCGGCTCCACAGTCATCTCTGCATCCTATTAGCCTCTCAGAAACAACGTGTCCAGTGTTCAGAGACTCTCCTGCGTTCTGCTGGATGCCGCGGTCGAACCGCCGCCGACTGCTGGCACCGGCAGAACGCAGGCCGGGAAATGTAGGGGCTTTTTTTTTGTGTGTGTGTGTGTTTGGGGTTTTTTTGTTCAGGAGCCACATCCTGCAGCATGTTGGTGGCACCACGCCTTTTCTCTCTTCCCTCCGTTCCTCCTCTCTGTTTTTTTTCTCTCTCTCCCTCTGTCCTGATGTCCTGATCCCAAACATATGTACGTGTTGGCGCTGTGTTTCTATCGGCGGTGACGTCTCAGTTCCTGTGTTCCCGCCGAGCCCGCGGCTCTCCACCACGTTTACAATTACAATCGTCTCTCTTGTCTCGTCTCGGCCCAGTTCCATCTGCACCGGCTCTCTTGTTTGGTCGGTTTTCCACAAGCTACGCAATTTACACTGAGTGTACAATACAGCGGGAACAGCTTTCTGATATTGATGTTACAAGAGCTGCAGTTTTTTTTTCTCCCCTTCAGGCTGCCTCTTATTCTCCTCTTTAGCGGGTGAACACGTGCAGGATCGTAGTTCTTTTAGCCTGTGAACAGAACAGCTAATACGTTGGACAACATTTGATTTACAGGAACTGATAAAGGGTTCCGGGTAGGAAGACTCTGATCCTTACCTCCTCAAAGTTCAGCTCGTGTAACACAACAGTGAAACATCTCAGCAGAAAAAACCTCCTTTATGATTAAACCCTCCGTCCTCTGTTTCCTCTTCCCTGCAGCCTACGTCTGGTTCGCCTGCAACTTTGACTTCTCGTCTTTCTGCGGCTGGACCGGAGAGTCCGGGCTGGGCGCCGAGTGGCTCATCCAGACCAACGGGGCTCCCTCGGTCCACAGAGGCCCGACCCTCGACCACACAGGTAGGATCCTCGCGTTCACCTTTGTGTTGGAGCCAGCTGGCTGTGGGAGAGCCCTCTGCGGCCCGTCTTGTTACCACGCAGCTGGCGAGAGTCTTTTAGCCAGAGGATGGAATATTTTTAAATACTGTACGCTTTAAATAACACACAGCTACAGTGTGCGCTGCTGGGAATTCACAACAGCACCTCTACTTTTTAAAAAAAAAAAATGAGGAAAAGATGCCTACGATGGGATAAAAAACTCCCGTCGGACGCACAAGCCTCGTTCTGAAGGACAAAGAGTTAGTGAATGTGGAAGAACCGTGATAAAGTTGTGGTGTTGTGCTCAGCACAGTCAGGGGAAAGATGGAGGTCACACAGTTCAATAGTGTTTATATATTGATGGGAGGCATAAACATTGAATATATATACAAGAAACATTAATTCTGACGGGGATAGAGTTTAAATAAAGCTAAATAAAGCCAGATTCGTCTTCACATGACAGTGTTTTGCAGGAAAAACTGAGGCAAGATTAAAATCCAGGACATCCTGCGAAAATAATTAGACATCCTTCAAAAGAAAATGTTTTTACAGGACGTTTGCCTGAATTTTGAAATCAGAGTTCTGGATTAATCGTTGTCAAACATGTGTTTCAAAACATATAAGCGTCACTGCTCCCATGTGTCCTTCACGTCGGCATGGATGTCGAGCATTAAAACCACTAGAGGGCGCCGCTCAGCGACAGATCGCTCTCACACAGACCTGCAGTTTTCCTTCTCTGTCGTCCAAGTCGTGTTTAATCCCATCCGGTCTCCTCCCAGCTGGTCTTTTACTGGCTGCTTGTCTCTCTGCCTGACGCGAAGTAACATCATACAGATGTTTAAAACTTCTGACCAGCTCACATAACCTCTCCTCAAAACAGCGCCGCCATTTTTATAACTTCTTCCTCATATCCTTGTTTGAATTATTGGCCACACCGCTGATCTGCCCCCTGCAACCACTCTGTATAGATAAGCTTTCAGAAAACATGCAGAAATAAGGACACAAGGCTCCGTCTTTATCCGTATTCGTGTCTAACGTTGAGCAAAAACGCCGTAATAATCAGAATCGTAGCCCGGTTAGGATAAAAACATCCCTCCTTAATCTGAAGAGGCTGATCTGATCCAGCCCGACAGGAGGTGTGCTGTAAACCTTTGATAATCCAGTTCAAACAGGTAAATATCGGCGCCCAATAAATCTGATCTGTGTCTCTCTGATTGGAATATATCCAGTCTGCTCGCCTCATATTCGGTCACGTTGTTGTTTCCTGCAGGGACACGAACAGGAAGGTTGTGAAACAGAACCGATCCGTAGGCGAAACATCAGCTGCACTGCAACTAAGAAAAAGCATAGAAACAGAACTGTATCCAAGCCTGACTGTGAATATCTAATATATATATATGTATAAAAGTCTCAGCACTGAATAGAACAGAACAGAACCTACAGATGCTTCGATCCTCTTTTTGAAAAATACGAATGGACGGCCTTGATAAACTTGACTTCTTTAAAAAGCGTCCAGCTCTCAGATTTATCAGCGCGCCGCCGCTCTCTGGCCTTCTCCTCCATTCAAACCTCCTGTGATGGATGTTTCCTGTGGAGACAGCAGCAGCCGCTCTGAAATGAATGCTTTCACCTTGATTTCTTGACGTAACCAGATCACGAGTCTAAAAAAATGAGCCCGCCGTGATGTCGAGTCGCATCTTCTGTTGGAGCGTCGCTGATGTCGAGTCCTTGTCTGAAGTCTGCGGGAGTCAGAGGAGCCTCGAACAGAATCATTGACTTTGTTTTTAATAATCTTTAAGGTCTTATTTTGAAATCAACATATGTGCAGTGATGTGTTTAAGCTGTCAGGAGCCCCTCAGTGAGTCTTACCTTGTCCTCTGCCGCCCCCTGCAGGAGGACCCGGGAACTTCATCTACATGCAGCTGAGCGACGACGACACGCCGAGTAAAACCGGAGAGGACGATGGCGACGAGGAGCAGGTGGCGACGCTGGTCAGCCCGCTCATCACCACGCCGGACGCCGACCTGTGCATGTCCTTCTGGTACCACATGTTCGGGGAGCACGCCGGGGCGCTCCACATCAAGCAGAGGAAGGAGGCGGAGGTGGGCCAGATCCTGTGGACCGTCAGCGGACACCAGGGCAGCCGGTGGAGGGAGGGACGCGTCCTGCTGCCGCATTCCAGTGTCTCATATCAGGTAAGAGTCCTGCAGATGAGTTTTGTTTGTGATTCAAGAGTCATTACTTCATTTTTTGTCATTTTATAGGACAATGTGACTTTAAAGGTGTTAATTTAGCTTTTATATAAGAGACACCAGAGCTGATTGTTATTTTTAGGACTTTTTCACTTTGTATTTATTGTTTTGGTCGTGTGTTTTTATTCATTATGTTTTATTTATTGAGGATCTTTTAACATTTTCTTTCACATTCCAGTTCTGATGTCTGAATATTAAGAATGAAAACTTCAGTACTCTTTGACAGCGTGTACTTATGATATAATATCTTTACATCAGTAGAATAACATGGTCTTGAAATGATAATAGTTTCATTTATTGCATTTTTTTCTTGTGTTTGTGTGCTGTTATCTGAACAAAACTGATAAACGTCATCTGTAAAGCCTCAACAGGCGTTAGAGGAAAGGAAATAAAACAGGAAACAGGAAAAGAAGATCTTTTTGTGGTTTAGTTAAAGTTCCTGTTGTATGAACGTGCTTACTGACCGTGTCGTGACTCGTAGGTGGTCGTGGAGGGCGTCGCAGACAGACGCAGCGCGGGTCACATCGCTGTGGACAACATCCAGATCTTGGATGGACTCCGTGCCGAGGACTGTAAGGGTGAGTATCGAATGGTTACCACTCACTTACTACCCCAGATCTGTACTTACTACTCCTGAGTTTAATCTAACGGAGGCTGTTTGTTTTCTCCTCCAGATCCAGAAGCTCCTACGTCTCCTCCAACCGAGATCATCATCCTACGTGAGTACAGCCCCGACTCAGTGACGTTCCCGTGATGTTAGAATTGTTATTTAACCTGTGTGGAGCTCCGATCTGGATCAACACAAGTTTCGTTTCTCTTAAAGAAAACTGTCTGTCATCCCCCAAAAAAAGCTAAATATCTTTATACTTTTCGGAAGCCACGAGATCCCAGATTGATTTGAAAAGACGTTATTTAAGCGGGAGTGTTCGCTGTTGCTGCTAAGCTAAAAGCGTTAGCACGTTAACATTTTTCAACACGTTCTGAATTTTGTATTTGTGCGTGAACTCCTCTTTCGTCTGTACAAGTTAAATTAAAGCGGTTGTTGAAGTGTTGAAGCCTGTTCTTTGGTGCTGCGTTCACAGACAATCTGACATCCAAGATTTAAGAGGCTGAATCCAAAAACATTCACAAGTTATAATGTTGGGAAAATCAAACCCAGACGACAAGCTAGTAAAAGACAGGGTTGTTGAGAGAGGGAATACGTTTGGTCATTTCTGGGAGAAGCTGCCTTTTGTGTTTTATGATCCAGAACATGTGAAACCTCCAGTCTGCTCCTGTGAGCCTGTAATCACGTCTCATCTCGTCTCTCTCGCAGCGATGGACTCCCTCTCGCAGGACAGCAGCGAGCTCGGCGGCCCCGGCAACATGCTGAAGACCCTGGACCCCATCCTCATCACCATCATCGCCATGTCCGCGCTGGGCGTCTTCCTGGGCGCCATCTGCGGCGTGGTCCTGTACTGCGCCTGCTCGCAGGGCAGCATGACGGACAGGAACTTATCCGCCCTGGAGAACTATAACTTTGAGCTGGTGGACGGCGTGAAGCTAAAGAAGGACAAGATGAACGGACAGACTAACTACTCAGAGGCGTGAGGGGGAACGAGGAGACGGGGCCGCGAACGCTCCGCAAAAGAGACACGTGATTGCAGCCAATCAAGCGGGAGGAACACAGGGCTGAGGCCACCAATGGGACGGCAGGGTGGGCTGAAAGTGAGCCAATGTAATTTTTTTTCTCAGGAGCGGCAGTGGAAGGGACTGACCTGCAGGGGGCACTGTGTATAAAGAATCTGTACAGCAAAAAAAAAAAAAAGAAGAAGAAGAAAACTTAAGGATTCTATTTGTTTTTCGGCGTGCTTTGTTGATTTCACGTAATCACATGCTGGTGTTGAGACCAATTCAGATAAAAGTATTGTTTGTGTACTTTTATGGAAAGATAAGATTTGATTTTTTTGTTTTTGTTGTTTTGTTTTCAGATGTCATAATTTCACAGAGAGAGTGGAGTTTGTGAAAATCGCTATTCTGATATCTGGCTCTAAAGCTGGCCCATACGTCCCACTGTGTGTGTGTGTGTGTGTGTGTGTGTATGTGTGTGAGGAAGTGTGTGTATATGTGTCACATTCATATACATCTGCATTTAAGGTGTGTATGTGTCTCGCCGTGTGGTTGTACACTTGTGTTTATCTATATACATGAAGCATCTTTCTTTCAGTCTGTGTGAGAGTATGTGTGTGTGTGTGTGTGTGTGTGTGTGTGTGTAGGCGGGTACCATGGTGACCTGTGTCTAGTTCCGACAGTGCCTTTTTTTTTTTTCCTCCAGTTTTTCTGTTGCCTTGTTCTTTTTCTCATCGGCTGGCGTTCCGTCCAGGGTTCCTACACAAACGTGCGGGAAAAAGTCCTGAAACATTTCCAGCGTGGTTTTTTTTTCCAGATTGTGTCTAAAGAACTACACATTTGTGTCGTTGTAGTGCGCTGTCAGATGAACACGTGCGGTTGGTGTAGATCTGAAGATCGTCTTGCCTTGATGACAGTCGTTTTTTTAAAGGTTTTGGAAAAAAAACTGTGTAGGAGCCCTGAATGCCTCGTTTTCATGGCACATGACACATCCAACATATTGTACATAGGTTTTAATATATTTGAGCGCCCTTTTCTATAGAAAAAGACACACACCAGTGCCGCAGTATCCTTTCTGTGTCCAAATCAAACTCCACAATTCAGACAATTTACAGTTTTATCAGACGGCAGCACCGAGCTGCTGTTTGTGTTTCTGGTTGCCATTTTGTCAGCTTCGTCGTCGTTTGCTTTTCTGTTTTCGTGCTCTGGGAACGTGAAAGGTTTTTACAACGATGGAAAAATCGGCTTTTGAGATTTAAGGAGGGAACGCCTCAGAGATGCCTCATGGGATGTGATGTTTCTTTGTACAGGGTAACACAGACAAACCTCAGCACCCGCTAAATATGATGACGGCATGTCGGGGACGGATCGTCAGGATGTGGATGTTTTTGTATCACTGCTGACATTTCTCTCGCCGGCGCACAAAAAAGACTGTGAAACCTCGAAACAGAAGCGTGTCCAGCCGCCCGTCAGAGAGACTTTGAGCGCTTCTCCCTCGTGGAGGCTCCGAATGCTGACCGTCTTGACTGAAGAAGAAGCAGGATTCAATGTTTGCCATGACAATTCTGTACTGTGTGTCGGTGTTTTATCTCCTGTGTTGACTATCAGAGGAAGGTTCAAAACTGCAGCCGATCGTACCGTCCAAATCTCGCTCCACATGTCCATTTCCGTTTCAGCTACAGCGGCCCGGACATAACACACACACAGTTCATACTCATTCTCATAACAAAGATGAGTTTACAAGCTAATCAGAGCAGAGACCCGACAGACCTGCATCGTTAAGTCACGGGGCTCATTAATGTTGTTGTGAAAGATGGAGGGGATAAGTTCATTTGTTTCGTTTGAGTGTTTTCGCATCATTTTTACGTCTGTGGGATTCAATTGGCATTTTCTCCACTGTCATCATCACAGACGCATCTTATTTCCTGCCACCTGCAGCCATCAGCGTCCTCTCAGAAGCCTTCAGAGTCTGTGAGGACGTCAGATCCTGGATCACAATCACTTTTCATGGATTGCTTCCTTTTCTTTAAAAAAACATTTGGGTATTTTTCAGTGAGGCGTTAGCTAAAAACTGAAAAGGACGAGCCTTATAAATACTGTACTAATATTAACTGCTTTGTTGTGTTTAAGCTTTTGTAGCTCAATGTGTTGTGATACTGGTCACGTGCTCATAGCGCTGTACAGTTCAGGAGGGAGGAGGGTTTAGTTTTGACAGTCTTGAAATGACAGACAGAGATTTAAAAGCCATTAAGCAGGTTTAGTGCCGGTCGACCCGTCGCGAGAACGAGTGGTTGTGATTTACGTTTCTGCAAACTACGGATGTGTTGAAGCTTTACATTTCTTTATTCTGTATTTTGCAACAACGCTGGTTCAGTTAGGTTTGGGCACAAAACAATACTAGGGTTAGAAAAAGAAGGCCGGAGAATCAAACAGAGGTCTCCTTAATACGGTGGCCCTGAAGGTCTAAATGCAACAACATGAAAGAAAACACACATATATGATAGAAAAAACACAACAACTGGACAGAAAACAACATTTCACAAAACACAACAAGTGTTTCCTGGAGTGAAATAGTGAAAATGTTGCTTGCTTTTTCTGTATTGGTGTTGTGTTTTGACCTTCTGGGCCACCGTACATTTTAAAAATTGAGTGGTGTCACACTTATAAATGTTGAAACACTCGCTCAAACCTCCTGAAATCAAACAACATGTCTGTGGTTTGCAGAAATGTTACATGCGAACATTTGTATTCTGGTGGCTGGGCAGGACTGCCATATTTTCGCGGGCCCCCGTCGTGGCTCCTGTTGCGCGGCGGCGTGGAGGTTAAATCTGCCCATTTTCTTAAATGTAGCATCGTGTGACATCGTGTGAGCTCAAAAACGTGAAGTGAGAATGTTCGTCAGTAGTCGAAAACGCGTCAGTTCTTTAATTTAACAGTTTAGCTCAAATCAGGAGAGGCCGTCTTCAAATCAAACCGAGGTGCACTGTTGAGATTATCAGCTCTTGTAAAATCACACAGCTTCAACTGGCTCCGTTTGTTTCCCTCGAAATATCAACCGCGGAGAACCAGAGAGGATTATGGGTATCGACAATGTAATTTCAGTCTTGACAGAATGTGTTTCTAATGTTTTTTCAGCCAGATGTCCACAAATCTCCGTCCACCCCCCTTTTTTTCAGACAAGAAAGGATGCTGCGGCACTCGATGTGAAAACAAATGTTGCACTGATATATTTAAAAAAAAAAAAATCTGTGTTTATGATGTTGATTTATGAAAAGAGAGAGAGAGCGAAGGAAGGAGAGGACAGTGTTACCGTTGCTTCTTTTTAACGCGCTTTCAGACGACAATGTTATAATTCTGAAAAGTACAAATTTACAGAGATGTTTTTCATTCTGGAAAAAGCTTATATGCGTCTCTTTCGAAGCGTAACAGTTTTATTTACTTGGTATAATATCACCTTGTGTTTTTTGTCACTAATGTGCGTGCCATTCGTTTATGTTCTTTGTTTGTTTTTTTTTTCTTTGTATGACAAGAAAAAAATGTTTTATTTTCAATACTGCTTCTGTAATTTCTTTTTTTTCCTGTCTCTGATCCAGAAAAAAATCTAGGAAGGACATAAGGAAGTAAAAAGAAAAAAAGAAAAAAAAAGAAAGGAAAAAAGCAGTGAGGCCTTAAGTGACTAAAAGTATTGTTTGTACTTTGACTTTCTGGTCAGCACCCAGACTCATCCGTCTCTGTTGTCTCAGACTCTGATCATTGACTATTACATTCCAAAGAATTGGATCAAATAAATGTTTTAAGTAAAAAAAAAAAAGAAGAAAAAAGCTGCTCTGCTGTTTCTGTTCTGTCTCACAGGGAGAATGGCCTGTTTTAAAGGGTCAGTACACTCAAATTACAAACCATCTACTGTCACCTGCACACGACAAAAATATAAACACGAGGCGATTTTTCACGAGGGCTAAAACTTCTTCTGTGGACAAAACAAAAGTTTAAGCAGATATTCTTTAAAATCAAAGCTAGCTCAGATGACCTGTTCACCTCAAAGGAGCGGCGTTTCAAGATGATTAGAGCCCCGGTGTGCTTTGGACTCGCCGCGATAAAAGGCCGCCCTGAAAGGTGCAGTTTTATCACACAGGGAGTGTCGATAATGGCACGCTGCCTGCTGGAACATCGTCAGAGCTGTTGCCAGTGAGCTGTATATTTATGTCACCACCATAAGTCGTCTCCGAAGCGGTTTCTGAGAATTCGGCTGTACATTCAGACTGGCATCACGCCAGGTGACGACCACAGCAGCCCAGGATCTCCATGTTCAGTTTCTTCCCCTGCAAGATCATCTGAGACCGGCCACCAGGACAACTGATTCAACAGCTGTTTGACCAGAGAACTGTCAGAAAGCCTCTCAGGGAAGTTCACGGCTCAGGCTCCTTGGTCTCATCTGGTCTTCGGTGGTTCTTGTGAGGCTTCAGGGTGTGTTCGGGCCCATTGTGCAGCTGCAGGACAACGTCGGGTCACGCAGGTCGAAGTCAACAACATGTTGACACGAGGCCAATGATATTCACACATGATAGTCTTCTGCCCCCATACATATACATAAATGCACAACACCAGGACCCTGAAAGTGAACCAGTTAAATAGAGTCCAGCCATCATTCAGTTACACACCTTGAAGTGAGAATTTCTTTTCATATTTTGCAGGAAGGGGTGGTTCCTCTGCTGTGCACTGCATTGTGGGTCACCACACTCTAAAATCATCTGAATTCAGACTTCTTGCATTAACTTATTAGTGTGAGCTACATGCTCAGTCTGCTTGGAAGTATGAAGTGTGGCACTCTGACCTGCACCAACACCGAACATCACTCTGAAAGGCACATTAACATTCACTCATGTAAGCAATGACTTCACTGTCTGCATGCCATATCATGCTTGACCACACAAGGGCAGCACAGCCTCTTCTACATTTAAGCATGGCAGGATACATGTGGTAGACACAACTATGTGTTACATTTGTCATAAAACTGTCTGCCTGAGCTCAGTGAATATGTTTTATGAGCGACATTAAATTCAGCTCTGCTCTGCTCTGCTCGGCCTGCTCTGCTCTCATGTGCGCTTCGGTTCAGATGAGGTTTCCTGCCCACATTGGTGCCGCTGCACCACCTTCACACGCCGTGCTGTCTCATTGTTGTGCTGCAAAGATTTTACCTGACTCTAAGAGATCATGAATGGCTGGACTATGCAACAGTCTTCAATCAGACATGTTCCTCAGTCTGTGGAGGTTGTAGTGCATGAAGCAATACCTGAGGTAAGAGCAGCTCTTGCAGCAGTCAATAATTTACCAGAACATGAGATAGGCGACACAAAGCAGTGCAAACACAGACTGAACTGTAAATGTGCATTAAACATAATGAGTAACACCGTGAGTCCTGTGCTGCTTCCTGCCTCCTGACGCTGCACACGGCTGCTAAACTGAGCACATCAGGGATTTTTCCCTCAAGATTTCAGTTTTCAGACATAATAACTAATTCCTCTTGCATCAAGTCTGGATTATCAACAGGTTGCTATTGGCTGTGTGTCAGCTGGTTCATGCTAATTCTATCAATTATACATTTGCTTGGGAATTTGCACCACTGAAGCACTCTATCATTGGAAATACATGGCACTCAATAGGATTACACCAGTAACTAAATACAAGTGCTGTATCTAAGCACAATTTTGACAAAATTAACTTGAGTATTTCCATTTTCTGCTACTTTATTCAGCTTCTCCTCTGCACTTCATGGGCAAATACAATAGTTTATACTGCACTACATCTATCTGAACAATTTAGTTGCCAGTTACTTGCACGTTTAGTATAATAATACAAAATAAAATTGACAAAAAATGATGCTGTATTATAGATTAAGATAAGACTTAATTGATGCATGAGGTGAAATTCACAGGCACAATAACTCATCAATATTTATAACTCAATAATATAATAAAAAATGATTCTCTAAGATCTGAGGACCTGTTCCACCTCTGATTTAAACAAACAGGTGGAAGCTACAGATCATTTTTTGTCCTTTAGCAGATAATCGATTAGCATGAAGATGTGGACACGCATGCAGTAAAGCTTGTGTGTCTGGACTGGTGAGGAAACCTGAAAGGGGAAGTTGAAGACAACAGGTGCAGAGCGGTGCACAGCCACCTGTCTGTGTCACAGAAACAGATCACTCAGCGGATCACCTCAGGTATGTAACAGGATGCCTGTGCAGTGACGTTGAGGTACGCAACGGACACGGTGACTTCACGCGGCTGGCGGCATCTTCATCAGCTGCTGCATATTCATCACACAGCTCACAGTAATTATAGGAGCTAAATATGGGAGGAGGGCTTACGTATACATCGGGTTTTAGTTCCTTTGCTGCTTCACTGAAAGAGGGAAGTGTCTTGTTTTGGGAAACAACTAAATGTGTTTATGTTGATGTTACACCGCGATGCTCTTAAATGGTTACTTTCAGTGTCGCTTTATGCTTCTCCTTTTGATTTCCAACCCAATGGCATCAAGGGGACACTTAATTACAGCACATCATTGCTTATCCTTGTTAGATGTATTCTGTTATAACTTTTGATTGGAGTTGTTGTTTTAATGCAAGCAGGTGACTGGAAACTATTTGTGCTCTGCACAATAAAAAGGTCAAATGGGCATCACGAATGACTGAAAGTGAGTTTTGTAACAGAGACGGCTGTCTGATGGTGCACAGGAAGTGGAGGTGACGGGTTACTTCTCTGCAGCGCGGCTGAGAACGCAGCAGATGAACTTGTGGCTTTTTACCCAGAATAGCTCCTGAAAACACTGTTCAGAGAAACATTCAGATACTTTACCTGTTTTTCTCATCCATTATCAGCAGAATCTACACAAAATATTAAAATAAAAGCACTTGGGATGTTGACATTATGGTGTGTGTCGATGTTTATATTGTGTTTGTACTGTAATCGATGCTGTAACATTTCAGCAGCATTTTGATGTTGCAGGTAGTTACAGGTACCTCAGAGGAAAAGTTCCTCCAAAACATGAAAATTTCGTCATTTTCATCTCCAAACTCATGCTGATTGAAAGCCAAATGAAAAGTTTCGTAGACAACAAAACATTTCTGAAGCTTTGCGGCAAAACAGTTCTTCTAAACCACTGAAGTAGCTGGAGACTTGTTTTAAAGCGGGAAATTCACCTGGAAATGGAAACATATAATGGATCCAGTATTTACACCTTTATTCAGGCAGAAATCTTCACTGTGGCTGCTGAGCTAAAAAGCGTGAGCATGCACCCGGCGTGCCGTGCGTGGTGCAAAAACTTGAGGGTGTGAATAACATATTTTTCTATCCCAGTTTGGGATCTCGAGACTTCTGGAGGGGTTCTGAAACGAGTCCCCATCAACTTGGATGTTTTGTGGGCTGTGAAACTTCACCTGACCGTCCATCAACATGGAGGGAAACTAAATAATGACTGTATTTTCATTTTTGGGTGAACTGTCCCTTTAAGAAAAAAAAAAGAAGAAGTTAATTTTAACTTAATTTTATTTAATTGCCTGAGTTGTTTTCCTATGTTCTGCTCATGTTAGTAGCTTATTGATTACCTGTAACACCTGTGTGTGTGTGTGTGTGTGTGTGTGTGTGTGTGTGTGTGTGTATGTGTGTGAGCAGGGACCGCTAACCACATCCGAGGTGACGAAGGGTTCACCCCCGATAAACCTCCCCGGTGCGTTAGTTCCTTCGCCGCGGCTCTTCCTGTGTGGGCGGCGTCTAAATAAGAAAAGGGGTCTGTTGAGCTGGGGCATTAAAAAAACGACCCAGTAGCGGCTGTAACGTGTCCGGGCGAGCTGGGGAGTCCTCGTCTCTTATCTATTTTTACTTAACATCTTCATATATAACAAGAAAAGTGACAAACGGTAACCGTGCGAGGACACGTTACGTACAGGGCACGTCGTAGCGGTGCGGTTTATTAGCTAAAACAAAGCGGACCCTTATAACAGTTTTAGCTAGTCTTCGCCTCGGTAACCGTTAAAAGAGGAGACTTTTCTGGGCTAGATGTTACTTTAAACCGACCGAATCGCCAGAATAACATCAAGACAAGGTATGTGTTGTTATTTTAACCCACATGTGTCACATTTAAACCAAGTCTGCTGTGTTTAGGGCGACTGGAAACACTAAAAAAGACAAAAGGGGAGAAGCGAGGAATGCTTGTCTTCAGGGGCAAACTTTGGGTGTGGATAACGATAACTATGCTATGCTAGCGGTCGAAAGACAGTGATGTTAGCTTATTTCCTTCACAGTAACACGGTATGTTTTTTTTCTTCTTTTTTTTTTTTCGTATCTTGACACGTCAAATGTTGTCGTATTTCAACCTACACCTCACGTCTGCCCCCTCAATTAATCTTAACGTGGGGCTTTGTACAGAAAGTAGGCCATTGAGCCGCTTTGTATGGCCGAGCAGGGCAGTATGGGTGGTGAAAGTGTGTGAGGATGATTTATGATTTATCTGTAACCTACTGGATAACTGTTCAACACTTTTTTTCAAATCATGTCAGCTTTTAACCGAAAATCAAAACTGCCAAAGAGGCTTTAGCATATCGTACTTTGTGTTTAAAGCCAATAAAACGTGTTTTTTGATTTTGTTTATTGTGTCGGATCAGTTTAGCACTGTTGTCATGTTGCTATAATGGACCTACAGTGGGGTTATGCTTTATTAATTAAAGTCACCAGAGGATAAGTTGGACATAGCAGCCATTTCCTGCACAAGACTATTGTGATTTATCTTTAACATCTACTCATCTAACTTCTTTTTTTTGTTTTGTGCTGACATTTTTCCAACTCTCCTCAAAAAAATCTAACTTTGGTTCTATCCCCCAGAGAAGTAACGGCTTTTAAATGTGAAAGAAAGATTGAAAAGTAACACTTATCATAAGAAAAAGGGCAATTGATGTGGCCCTCTTGATTGTCAGGAATAATGCCTTCAAAATCCTAAATTAGGATTTCTTTTGTCTTTTACTGGAAAGTGAAGTTGCCACCTGGTTTTCTCGAGGAATGCCGTTGAAACACTTGGGTCCATTTGTCAAAAGAAAAAACCTTTTACATATACAAGATGAGCATCTCCGCCCAAAGTTTGAACATAACGAAAAAAATCAAACAACTTTCCTTTGTAAGACAAAGTCCTGAAACAAACCACAGCTGGACTCCAGTCTGGTCAGCTGCATTATGAACTGTACAAACCTGTGGTTGAGGATTCAGTAAGACCTAGGCGTCTTAGAGAAGGCCATATTGGTTAACCAGAATCAAGAGTCTCTTGTTCAGCCATGCCCACAGCTCAGATTCAGGACTGTTGACTGTGCAGTATGTAAGCCGGGCAGGATTGGTCTTGTCTCCCTCACTCACTTCCTGTAAAGGAATTGTAGCCTGAAGGGGTGTTTTTTTTTCTCTCTCTTGTATATCAACGAGAAACTTGATTTGTTAGACTGATAATCTGTGCTCACCAAGTTCTTGCTGCAAGGCCTCATTTAGCGAGAATGGGAAAAAAAAATGCCTTGGGTAAATTACTAGCTTGCGTTGCCTTATAGGCAGCATCTTAATGACATAGCAACGACAGCGTATCGAGGTGCTAAAACACATATGTGTTTGATCTCTGACAGCGTGTACAGATCACATGGATTCTTATAATATACACCAGGCCTGGTAATTGTAGACATGAGGAGCGACGCGTCTGTTGACTCCCTGTGGATCACTGAGTCACTTCCCGTAGTTACATTGTTGTGATGTTTAAACACAGTGAGCCACACTCGGATAGGAGCTAGGAGTGTCCGGGGCAGTTGGAAGGGTCATTCAGCATTACTCAACAACAAGCCCTTTACCCCTACTTGTCAGATATGACTCATGGGTGACGGGCCTTCCAGTGACGGCCAGACAAAGCATGAAGGAGGGGGGTATGTTTGATGATATATGATCATGGTTTAAACATTATGCTCTCATGGCTCCATCCCTCAGTGGTAAAACACTGGAACTCCTCGCAAACCACCCGAGAAATGCAGCCGGTTACAAGGAGGTTGATGCGCAGATTTTAGGTCGTTCTTAGAAGTACGGAAACAGATGGCAGAGGAAGTGGCCTAAATAGCACAACCCTCTCTACAAAAATGGGAATAAAGGATCAAGTCATGTAACTTTGGTCAATACTCGACTATCTAACACCAGACTACAAGAAAACCTACATAAAGGGGGAAGTAACGATCGCTAAAACAGTTTTTCAATCAAGATATTCCTTGAGTGATAGGAAGTGATAGTGATTAGTAATCTAAGTCATGCTTTTAGCCTGTTCATATGTGTGGACATGCTGCTTTTCTCTGTTGAACATCAGTGGGGCTGCAACTAACGTTTAGCGATTAATATAATCAACTAATGGATTAGTAATTAAAGTTCCAGCATGGCCCTGTCTCTTACAGAGCCAACTATTCAAATATAATTGCCTATAGGTCATAAGGGGGACAAAATAACTTCTTTATTTGGCCTTTGTAAATAACTTTATAAGGTGATTGAAATGAAGTCCAGCCTCAGTAAATTAAAAACGCAGAGCTTTTAAAGAAGAAAAGTCCAGGTATTGTCTTCCCCAGTCTCCACTGTAGGGATTTCAGCAAGGGCCAAAATTGTCTTGAAACTGAGTGATCACTGGGTTCACGTCTGGAAGAAGTGGAAAAAGCACCCCATATTTCAGTTACATAGTTTTTCCACGACATAGTATGGAGCCAGTTCAGAAGGAATGCGTTATCTCATCTCTCTAGGGAGAGCAGAGAGATCAGGATCTCCTCCATATGACAGACAAACCTCAGACAGCTCTTTCAGCTCTTTCAACAACTTTTAACTCTTTACAGAATCGGTCTGCTTTATCTGCTGGGTGCAAAACATGTAGGGCAATTTGATGTGGAGATTTCCACGTGGCTTTTAAATGTTAAAACATATGTGAACCATGTTAATGCATGTCACACAGATCACTATTGCTCTTAGTTATCGCTGTAGTTGTTTGGGTTTGGCTAGGTTTTTTTTGGCATGCTTGTAATGTTGGATTCTTGGTTGATAATGATTAATTCACAGTTGATTAATCACATAGAAGGATTTTATCAACATTATTTTAACCCATAGACCTTAACTCAAACTGTATTTGGCACCCCTTCTCCTCCCTTAAACTGTTAAAGAAGTGCAAGTGTAAAAAGTAGATGACACTTCTTTAACTTAACATGCCAGCCAAACATTCATTATTCTGGGAATGGACAGTAAAAATGTCAACTTATCCTTTAAACCATTTTTACAGTCAGCTGGATGTCAGCTGGTCAAAATGTGAACATCAAATCGACCACATTCCTGTTCTGTTTCTTTGTCTTTGTCACAAAGAAGTAGATAAAGACACAGACCTCACCTGTTAACACTCCTTTAGTATGACAGCACTTTTAAGTTCAGTGTCAGCTGTTTGCTAAATAAAGGAGATATTTTTGTACGAAGGCTGGGTTTCCTTCAAACAGGCTGTGTCTGCACTCAGAAGCAGGGTGTTCTTCCTGATCCTTCAACAGCCTGTTGGAGAGAAAAGTGGTGTCTGGGTGTGGTTTTAATTAAGGAAATGGATGCAGACTCATGCTGTGTTGTTTGGGGACCCAGTGGACTTAAAGTGGACTGTGACTTTCCGCAGCAGGTGTGGGCCGGCTTGCTGACCGAGTGGCAAACAGAGCAGGGGGGATGGGTACCCAACTCATTTTGTGGACTAGATGACCCACCCAGCTTGAACAATGCTGACTTGTGTTGGACGGCTACCTTTCACTATGCAGGAGTCTCATAGAAGATTTTGGTGTTTCAGTGCAGCGTTCATGATTTGATTACACAAAACTGTATTATTTGACACATTAAGTTTTCTTCTCCTTTTTCTTCTTCTGCTTGATGAGGAATGTATAAACAATTTTGAGGCCAAATGTGAAGCTTCGTGATTTCACCAAATCACATTTTTTGAAACATTTCTCAGAGATGTTAATAAAATGCCAGTTGAAACAGTATCATGAAGTGATCATGGCACATTCTGCCATAAAACAGCCCATAATCTGTTATATTTTTGGTTGCCGGGATCAATGAATGATCATTATATATGATTATGTCCATTAGATGCTGCAGATTTATTTGGCATTTTGTACCAAATGTACACATGGTCTTATGTTGTTTTGGTGCCTAAAGCAAAGTGGATAGATTCAGAAACAGTCAGTTGATTAACTGATTTGTAGATTGACAGAAAGTACTACTATTTCAGTAATTGATTAATTGTTCAGTTTGTCATTTAGGCCATTCTCCCAGTTTAAATGCCAGATATAATGTTTTAATTTCAGTGGATTTGCTCATTTCTTTGTCTCATGTGACAATAACAATTATGTCTGAAGACCTTATCACGAAGTCGTTATGACAATTTCCTGATGTTTTGTAGGCTATGCAAGTAATTGCTTATAAAGTCATTTTAGTTACAACCCTGGTTTGCATCTCAGCATATTTCTGTTGCAGCAGTCATGTAAGATGAACAGCAATATGATAACAAGGTGTCTTACTAGACTGACTCTTTTGTTTCCTTATCCTGGACATTGTGCCACTTGGCTGCATTTAACGAACTCTGTGTGAGATAAAAATATAAAATACAGAAATCATGTAGAAGTTACCTGGAAAAGCTGCAGCATTGGAAATACTGTATAGTGTCAGTATGAGTAGTGGATACAGTTTGAATCAAGTTGTGGGTTTGTGTGGGATGGTGTTGAAATGATAGACAGTATTTAAGCAACAACATGCAAGTTCACACATGTCCTGTAGGGGCTGTGTCACTGATCACTTCTCTGTTCATGAGAAAGAAGTGAGCTGTACATTGGGGTTAGAGATGCACACTGTGGTTAACCTCTAAAATGCATGAAACAAGAAACCATTGGGAAACCAATTGTGGTAGCTTTTGCAGTCCCTTCCAGTTAAATTTGTCTGATGCATGCACACAAAGAGGAACAATGAGTAGTATCTGTTCTGTGTTTGTACTGCTGGCTAATGTAACTTGCTTGTTTACTGACAACTTGGGACAAGAATCCTATTTGTTTTGACACCTCTCTCATTTCTGTCTGCCTGTGTTCAGCAGAGGAAGCTATACATCAGCTATACTCAGCAGGAAACACTTGCTGTAGTTGCTCTCGTTATGAGACATTTGTCAGAGGTGGACATGAGGGAAGGAGCTGAAATGTCATATTTTCTGACCTATTCTATTGTAATACATTTTTGGCAAGAAACCTAAATTCGAACAGCACGTACCATATACCATAAACGCAGCCATATAAAGGAGCATTATGAGGCCTGTTTGTTGAAGTGTGGTCATCCACAGTCTAAACGTGGACTTTGTTAAATATTACTAAACATTCACAGATGTGACTTGCCCCACCTTCAGATAAACACCAGGCTTGTCTGTTCAAAGCCACATGAGCTGCTGCAACAAGTCACAGAGGGTTCAGGAAGGCAGGTAATCTGTAGAGTTTATAAACATCTTCTTCAGTCAGATCATACAGCACTTTCACAGACGTGAACACCACATATAAGCCTAAAAACCACCAGTTACTGACACTTTTTTCCTGGTTGCTTCCAGCTGAAGACAATTCTGTGTCTGTAAGCTTAGTTTTTCAGAGTTTCAGTGAGTGGCTCCATCAAGAGGAAGTCTCCTGCCCCAGACTGTAAATGGTGAGTTTCCTGAGTAAATGACAGTCATTAAGTTAGTACACCACCGTCAATGAACAGAGGAAGGGGTAAACAAAGAAGCAGTGGTGACACATGTCCGCACAGTCTGGGTCAAAGCCGCTATGTTCAACTCCTGTTTTTAGGTGTGACTGAAGCTGACCCTAGACGGGATCAAATCTCATTAGCCTCACTGATATGGGCTGGACAAATAATTAGAAACATGTCTCAGGAAAACACAATGCTAGGATTTCCCCCAGGAAAGCGGTTAGAAGAAGTGGTGACCGCTGACCAATATATAACTCCGTCTAACCACAGTTATTGACGCAGACTCCACTGAGTGAAACATGTCATTATCAAACTAACTTCAGCCTGGTGTCCGAATTGGGGAGAGTTTTTTTCCAAGTTTACACGGATCTTTAAATTGTAGAGGTTATCTACAGCTGGTTATCCTTTCACCCTTGTTCATTTTCTGTTTGTTTTTTGGTTGGTTGGTCAGCAGGATAACTTAGAATGGCAGAACAGATTTCCATGGAACTTGTGTGGAGGATGGATTTCCTTAACATCGTGAGATAGTTCGTTTTCAACATTTTCATTAAATTAAAGGGAATAACGCATTGATACTTTGGGGGAAAATCACGTGTATTTTGGTGACTGCTTAGTTAGCACCTATTTGTGAACAAAATTACAAAATGGGGATTTGTGTTTCTGGCTAATCCGGAGAATCAAATACTTGTGCTTTATCACATTGATGTAAAGTATCTTGTGAGTCAAACGTTACAACATGGTAGTCTGATGTCCTTATTTATGTCTTTGCGCTGCCTCTCTTTCACTGAAGGCATGCCACTGACAAGTTGGCGGAGATGTCACAAAGGGAGTCGATTATTTGCCACACAGCTTCTTCATGTGTGAGCAGTGGAATGCTCTCCGTGAACTTACATCAGACAGAGTGGTTCTGGTCCCTGAGGCGCACTTTTAGACAGTATATTGAATCAGAACGCCTCTGACCTATCTGAGACTGATGGCAGCCAATGGACCATAACAAGGAGCGTTGTGGAGGATTGGGTTTCAGTTTGTTCTTCCCAGCAGCTGTTGGAAGAAATTCTTGATAAAACATTTGTCTGGGTCTGTTTCAACACAGGTTGTGTTGAAAAACTGGGCTTATTGTATTGGTTTTCAGTAATGTTTACATTCAGACTACTCAATAGAAAAGCATTAAAATGTAGTCAAAAGTGAAGACAATGGATTAACTTCATCTGTGCTTTTGTGGCTGGTTTGATTTGGGCATGTTTTGATTCAGTTGGTTTTACTTTTCTGTAAGTGCATGATACCAGTGAGCCAACACCAGACATTTGGAAAATACAATAATATACATGTTTTGGGGCAAGGGTGGTCCCTTTTAAGACGGAGCACACTACATTGTATTAAGCCAAATTCATACAACCTCACCATGCAGGACTTTCAAGTTAGTAAAGAGTTTAAATTTCAGTCATCGTAGAAGCTGTGGAAGCAGTTTCTTTGAGCAATTTTTCAAGTTGAAGACTTAAAACAACCTGTTTTGTCAATCTCATGCACACAATCCAGCCTGCAAATGTCTGGTTGGCTTTGTTTTTTCTGCCTGGGCAAACAGCAACCATAACTGTATTTGAGGATGTGGGCAGCGAGTGAGAGGTCAGAAAAGCCACCAGCAGATATTGTCTAGTGTGCAGTTTTGGTCGGAAATGTCTAATTTCATCACATTCTTATATTTTTATATTTACAAAGTTGAAAGAAGAGAATCCTAAAAACCAAGATTGAATCCCATGGTCAATTAGTAAGAGGTCTTCCTGGTGTTTTTCAAATTTGGGGACATTCCTATACCTACAAATCTTAAACCTGTTACACTGCTGAAATGTTTGTATGCTCTTACTTAGCAAGTTGTATTGGAGAGCGCTGAGCGGCTCTGGTCGTTACAAACAGACATAAAGTGATAAATGAAAAATGAAATGACACTTACATTGAGCATCCCGAACACAAAGCATGCGTCGTCCCTGTCTTCTCCAGCCTGACCATACAAAGTCATGATTCGATGCGATGTGCTCCCGTTACTCTAAATATTAGGCTCTCAGCGCGACAACTCATTGGCCATAGTTTCTGGTTGATGATGGAGAGAAAGGGGGGGTTAAAAAAGGAGTATGACTAGACTCAGACTTTGTAAAATAAAAGTAAGTCAGTTGTTTTAGGTTCATCATGTAGCACCTCATCAGCGTAGACTTGAGATACTGTTTACTAAATTGATTCAGAGTATCTGGCCTCTATCAGTGTTCACAGTGGCTGCTAGCACGGAAATGACATGTAGTCACTGATTTTATCGACTGATTTGTGGGACAGATAAAGGCCTGCAGCTTCAACTCTGTGCTTTTTTATAGGTTACGTGTCTGCTATTAAATTAAAAGCCAACTATTTTGATGAGCATTTAATATATTTGAATATTTTTAGGTTAGTTTGCTTATCTGTGGCGGTAAACTGAAAATCTTTTAGGATTTGGACAAAGCAAAACATTTGAAAACGTCATCTTGGGCTTTGGGAAACACTGATCATCATTTATCTCCATTTTCTCATACGAATTGTGATAATATTTGTAAACTGCAGTCCTAGTTGATTCACAAACCCGGATTGACTTTTGCTAGAGGAGTTAATTCATGAATTCCCTGTCCAGTGTGTAAAGGGGATTATTGATTAGGGAGGCTACACTGTGTGGTGAACACAGACCAGTATGTATACTTGTTGACTGACTGGAAACTGACCGAGACACTTCTTTGACCCCTTCTCTCTGCAGAATTCACTACACACTAGTTGGTTTTCTTTTATCATGTTTCACAGATGAGGCCATCAGTCTGTGTCTGCCGGTCGTTGCTATCAGCTCTTATCAGCTGTGACGTTCACTGGGTGGAAGCAGCACAGACTTTTATCTCTCGCCATTTCTAGTGAACCATTGAAGTCTCCCCCCTCAGCGGCCATAATGATTCAGATTACTTTTGAGATGTTCTCAGCTGTCCTCAATGCTTTGGAGCTGACAAGACAATGAGATTCTTCTTGAATATCTTTTATTAATTTCTGCTAAAGCTGAGGTAACAATGAAGAAGTAAATAAAGAAAAGTAGATTGGTTAAAGGAAGATTTTCTTTTGGGGAGATGTCTGAAATAGTTTATTAAGCAAGCCTTGTTTCTCAAAGTTATCATGCTCTGGGGGTTCCCATGCCTCCCTGATGCCATTTTGTGGCACACAGGCCTTAGAGACTCCAAATGCCTCCCAATCTGTCAACTCTCTGCAATTTGCAGCCCTGTCCTGGCCAACCCCTTGTGCGGTAAACAAAGCTGGTCTTCAGGAATGTTGGGGAGGAGCCCTAATAGTGTAGCTTGCTTTAATTTCATGAAGCATCTTGCTGGGTATGTTGCGTGTTAAAGATTTTATCCGTCTTGCCACAAGTCCTTCTTTGTGTCCGGGTTCAGTTAGCAAGTATGTGTAAAAGGAATCATTCTTACTGATCTACAGAAGAAAGTCAACAGAAAATAATTCCCACATGTTGCCCTGTGTCCAGCTGTTAAAAGGCATTCTAAACATTCAAATAAACATTATAGTCTGTTTCTATCACGTGTCAAACTTTATGAATCCCACCACTGTTCTCAAAATGTTTCAGTGTGATATTTTTTTTAATCTAACATGCTTTGCTGACTCTGTTTCCCACAGAAGTATGATAACTATCTCTAAAGCACTTATGGGAAGCTCGCATTTAAGTTGGCCATTAGACCTCATTTCACAGGATGTGGCTTTTTTGTTGTTGTTGTAGAAGCCTGTACCCTCTGACCCACAGCACTGCAGTATGCATATTACAGCTTTTCAGAGAGCGTCTACTGGATGATGTACAGCCACTAGTTTTAAATCTACTTCTCTCGTAGTTGAGTGTTAAAATATCCTTTCTTGTTTAGTGTAAACATAAATGGCACTTTTATCCATTGCCATTTGTAGAATTGTCTGAATTTGCTATTTTGGGACACAGCTGTTGACTTAGAGACACTGCCTGATTCCCTATGTATATTTAACTGGGGTAAATACACAGACTTTCTAAGTTTGAGGATTGGGCAGACAGTCAAGGAAGTGTGTCACTGGAGCTGTGGGGAATGGCAGACATTCAGGATGAGGCAGCTTCACCAAATATGGCAACACACACACACGCATACATGAATTTGCTAGGTCTTCTCTCTGTTTTCTGCTACGGAGTTGTGATCTTAACTTGACTTTCATTCTGCGCAAAACATGCTTAGTAAAGGTCATCTTCGAAGTTGCTGACAAACTAACAAACATAAGCCACTGTGAAGATTTCAGTCTTTCTTTGGTCCTGTTTTTGGTTGGTTAATGTTTAGCAGATTTGCTCAGTGATTGTGGTGGAGAGGCATCATTGGACTGCTTAATAAGCCACAGTTATTCCTCCTCAGTTTGCATTCTGTGGCAGCTTAAAATGTCGGTCATCTCAGTATTAAAGCCTCTGCTGCTGCTCTGTTGCAGTCGTTACACGTCTGCTGTTAGACTCATTATGAGTCACTTTGGACAAGACCAAACAATTCCAGTGTAAATGTGACTATTCTCTCATTTATGCAAGGTTTTTTATACTTCTTCTGAAGCTGGACCCGTCTTCCTCTGTCTCCCGTGTCGAGTCTTATCTGACATGCCCTGTCAAGATAACCACCTACCTGTATGTAGGCCTATCACAGCATGAAAGTTTCCAAACCGCAGTCAGAAAGCAAGTAACAGCTGAAGCCAGCTGAGTGGGGGCAAATCATTCCTCCATATATGGAATAGGCAAAATGAAAATCGCTCCTCCTCTCTGCCGCCTAACTGGAACTGACGTATTTCACCTCAGCGGGAGAATGGAGCGTTAACACACGGCATGATGGGTGATGGGAAGACAACACTGTAGAGGTGTTTTCAACCTAAATGTTTTCATTCTGGTGGTCTCATTAAAATGAACACAACTGTTTTAAGAGTCGCGAGCCCATGAGAACCTTTTCGGGGGGGATATCTATGTTAATGGTGCACTTGGTAGTTAAATAGTTACTCTAAGTGTTTTCTAACTTACATGTAGGCGAACTTGAAGTGTTCACTGTGCAGCTGTGTCACATAGAGAAATGTAAATATTTGATCAGTTGACAACAAAAACAAACTTTTTTCACGCGTGCACGTAGGAGGAATGAGTCTGACTGACTTCGAAAAAATGTGTCAAGCATTAAATGTTGTATTTCTTTCATAATGATGTGTCTCCTGGTTTCAGCTTCCAACACTGAGGTTTTTTTTCCATTTGTCTTGTTACAGATGGATCTGCGGTTACTTTTAATAGCAACGTTATCAGTCGTCCTTGGTGGCAGCTGGGCACAGCAAGGTAAGAACAAGTGTCATACGTTTAGCCAATTTTCTTAACCATTGAATATTAGCTAGGCCAAAGCATGGCATGTTTTAATGCTCTGTTAACACACCCTCCAGTGCATTGCACCTTAGCAATCGTTTATGTTGATTATCATGGTTTAACTTTTTGGTTATCATGCTTGCATTGAGCCAAATGTTGCCCTTCTCGGTTAAGGACTGACCAATTGATTATCTGACTATGTGGTTTTTTTTGTTTTGTTTATTTTTGTACAATTGAGTTAAAACAAGTTAATTTTTTACTCTGGCTCTGATGCAGCCACCTCTCAGTGGATACCGTCTGTATTCACCAGTCAATCAATCAGATTGTCCAGACCGTAACATTAGCTGGTTGCTTACTTGTCTCAACGCTACTTAATTGTTGAAAGGCCATAGAAGGGCCAAGAGAAATGCATTTGCAGACTGCTGCATACTCCTGGGTTGCTTAATCTATAAAAATAAATAATAATTCTTCACAATAATTGATTAATATTGTATTTATAATCTAAATCTGTGAAAGAAGTAGCACCTAAATTTCTAAAATAAATGTAGTGGAGGAAAAATTACAGTGTTGGACTGGAAGTAAAGTAAAAGAAAATTGAAATGCTCAAGGAAGATACAAGTAGCTTTTTAAAACGAACAGACGTTCTTTAAATTGTACTTGTAATTTTCATTATTACTGAAAATGTATATCAGATCCAAATATTGTTTATTTATTCCTTGATTGTTAATAGTCTGTATCGTAATCTGCACTAAGATCGGTCGTTCCATGCTCTCTTGTTGCAGACGTCCATTTCTTAAGCACAGTGCTCTTCAGCATGCTTTTATCTACTTTGCCCTACATCTTGTACTCCTCATTCATGGTTTAATGACTGTGTGGGTCCTTTTAGCTAGTGGAGGGAGGCTTTTTTTACAAGGTGAAGTCATCTCTTGGGGAGCTGCCTAGAGCTTTTCTCAGCATGAGTCAATGTTCTGAACTGGAAAGGGGATGTGACTTGTGGCCAAGGACTGAAGCTGGTTTGAGTTAGTGAACTAATGGAAATTCTGTTTTGTCATCTCGGCTAAAATAGGTTTTTTGTTGTCTCTTACAGAGGGGAGCATATGCATCAAGGCAAACGCACAGTCATGTGGGGAATGCATCCAGGTCGCGGAGTCGTGTGGATGGTGTGCAGATGAAGTGAGTTGAATCACACAAACTGTCAACAAATAATTTTATCTCATGAATGAAAAATTATCTTGAAATCTTAATCTGTGGGTGTGGCACATTCAGTGTCTGCTCTGTGATTTGTGTGGCTGCGTTACTTAATGGTTGAATTGTGCAAACACAGCTGGTAGTCATCATCTTGTGCATGGAATAATGCAATCTGTAATACATATAAACAATACATTTTAACAATATCGACTCTGAAAGTTCCAACATGTCAAAAAGTCTGCGTGGACCAGGCTGAAGTCCCAGTTATCTCTATTTAAAACACACAAATACAATCCAAAGATACTTTAATTTGCAAGAATGACAAAATATTATCATGCATTGTGTTCATTAATCTGAAAAAGAGGTGGTATTCATAAAGTAAGGAAATAGTTTTACTTGTTCTTGAAATTCATGCCATGTTAACTGTGTATACTAGATAAATCCTTATGTATACATGCAAATAAACTGTACTTACCCTGTAAGTACATGTACAAACAAATGCAGAGTAGTACTCAAGAGTTTAAATATACTTGCTGTCTCTTGCCTTTCAACCAAAGACAAATAAACCCCAACTTCTCCATTAATTGTAAACTTGAGTAATGCTGCTTCTTGTCTTGCCGGGTAAAATAAAATGTTTGTTCATCCATTACATTTTAATACGTTTTAATGAGGTATTTTATTTATTTCTTAAAATGTGTTCTGGTGAACAACATTTTCTGCAGCTTTTTTATTTTCGATCTGCAAGACGAGGCAGTGATTTGTTTCATTTATACTGCAATATGAAAACACAAGATCCCTGCTTTATTATTATTATTATTATTATTATTATTATTATTAATTCATACACAAGTTACTCAGTGCAAAAAAACTAAAAGTCACGTAGAAACCAGGCTTGGCAATCTATTGGTGCACTGCAACATGTGGTGGGACCTGAGGTCACATTGGCTGATGGTTGCATGAAGACATTTTTTGGGTCTTGAAAGCTGTTTTACAGTTTGATGACACCCATTTCTGTGCTTAGTCAACTTTGGTTGCCTCAACCCATTTTGTTAATCGCTAACAAATTATGGTCTCGAAAAATGTTTGTTTGAAACCATCAGCAATCTGTAACTGAATGTCAACTGACAACCTACCAGTTATAAAAAATATTCAGTATTCTGACATTTGCTGAACAACAAAAAACATCCCCCAGAGTTTAGTGTTTTTGTCACTGGGCATCTGTCAAGACAGAGCTGCATTCCTGTTAAATCTTGCCTGTACTTCTCTATCAGACGGCTCAGTCACTGCTATCCAACCATGAGCTTATAAAATCACAGCAGCGCTGCAAGTTTAAGTCCAGTCATGTTTGGTTGCTTTGCTTTTCCACCAGAAGAGGTGATGCTTATCTGCAGCGCTGAAGCACATTTGATTGATTTTAGGCTTACAGGGCATTTGATGTTCCAAATAATCCAAAAATCATTCAGGGACAGCACTAAAGAACAACTCGTAAATACTCCATAAACAAAGATATGGACCTTTACAATCTGATTTCACTGCATGGATGAAAACTATGAACGTTGTGTGTGCTGCCCACTGCTGACAACATTATGTGCACTCTCTCCTGTATGATTGAGATTGACTTTCGATAATTCCTCACCTACTCTTTTGTACATTCTTACTTTATTCACCCCATGAGCTCAATCATCTTCAGAACAATAGATGTCTTTCATCTCTGTGGTTTTCAAACTTTCAAACACATTTAATCTGATGTGTACGGCGAGATGCAGGGGAGGGAAAAAAGCCTTTGTGGGTCATGTGGTTATGGAAGAATTAGGTCAAAGAACTATTTTTGTTTTGACTGCGTTCATTGTCTCAAGTTCTCCACCACTAAGCCTTGTGGGATATCATGTGCATCCAATATATACTGTTAGCCGGGATCCCCAGTCATCTGTTCCTTCTCATCTAGTGCCGCCCAAAAACAATGGCTTAAAGAACAGACGGTTAAAGGGATAGTTTGGGTTTTTTTGAAGTGGGGTTATATGACATACTCATCCATAGTCAGGGTATGATTTAGAGTAGATGGCATTCAGCACAACCCCAGTTTGGAGAAGCAGCAGGAACACTGGTATAGGAAGCTAAAGCGATAACTGCTTCAACAAAACACATTTAGCCAAAAAAATCGATATCAAATGTGTACACTACATTTGCAGTATTTTCTCTGCGTAACCTTGCTATCTATTTATGCTCTCTTTTAAGCCATCAGACTCCTTTTAACAAAAACAGTCATTTTTCCTCATGGCCACAGGAGTTCTTGATCTACTTTGGATTCACTGAAGCCACACAATAACACAACCAAACTAACTGAGGCCAATCCTGTGCTCTGCACGGTAAAATTATTGTTTCTGTCAAAGGAGTCTGGTTGCTTGTAGATATAGACACAATAGTTTCACAGCAGTACATTGTTGAGATCCACCATCTGTACTCCTGCCGCTCCTCTGAGCTGCTCTCATGCCCACCACTGTCTGCTGTAGGTAATACACTGATTATGGATAACCCCACTTCTAAAACCCTGAATGTTTATTTAAAGTACAGGAAAGTGATTCCCTAGGTTTCATTTTTATTCTCAATGCTACTTGATTTCATGTCAAAGATCCTGTAAATTCTCTCTACTGCAGACATAAATGACTCCAAAACTGAACAAACTGATACTTCGGCCACCTATTCCCCCCGAAATCTCTTTCTAGTGAGTCTGTCAGCTTTTCAAAGTAACTTGGATTTTGCTGTCGTCCCTGTAACATGTTGAAATGTTGGTCAGTACTGAACTGACATGTACTGTTTTATCGTATTAGTTTGTCAACATGTTTCTACGTGCTAGTCCCAGCCAGACACATTCCTTTACATTCACACGACCCTTCCAGATGTTTCTGCATTAACATCCCCTGAGAAATTATCCTATATGTTTTTGTCTTTAGGAATTTGAATTGGTTAAAAATACAGAAACACTATGTAGAAAGTTAATTAGGTATGCATAAACAATTGGATCCTCACAAAAACTTCTCGTGCTATTTCACAGGACTTCCTCACTGTGGGTGAGTCCAAGTCAGCTCGCTGTGATGACCTGGAATCCCTGAAGAAGAGAAAATGTGCTCCGACCAAAATTGAGAACCCACGTGGAAGCATCAGCATCAATGAGAACAAGCCTGTCACCAACCGCAAGAAGGACACTGCTGACAAAACCGACCCCAAGCTGATCACCCAGATCCAGCCTCAGAAACTCACCCTGACACTCAGAACTGGTAAATATCCATTCATTTTAATTGAAAGTATCCCAGCAAAGCTTCTGTGTGAATAACAGTAAGTTAAATTCCACTTAAAACTGTTATTTTTGTCCTTAAGGTGAGCCCCAGACTTTTGACCTGAAATTCAAGCGTGCTGAGGACTACCCCATCGACCTGTATTACCTTATGGACCTCTCCTTCTCCATGAAAGACGATTTGGAAAATGTCAAGAACCTTGGGACTGACCTCATGGCGGAAATGCAGAAGATTACCTCAGATTTCAGGATTGGTAAGCAAAACACATCCCCAATCCCCCAAATAATAATAATAAACAGAACAGCTTTTTTATTATCGTTAAAGATATTTTTACAATCCTGAATAACACACGTTCCCCTTTTAGGTTTCGGCTCATTTGTGGAGAAGACGGTCATGCCGTACATCAGCACCACACCAGCCAGGCTCATCAACCCCTGCACAGGGAACCAGAACTGCACCAGCCCCTTCAGCTATAAGAACGTCCTGAAGCTGACGAACGAGGGAGACGAGTTCAATCGGTTGGTCAGTCAGCAGCAGATCTCAGGAAACCTGGACTCTCCAGAGGGGGGTTTTGATGCTATTATGCAGGTGGCCGTCTGTACGGTGAGAGGAGGCTGAAGAGCTTTTCCGTGTCTAATGCTGTTTAACTCTATTAAGGCCACAGTGTGTTGCAAATGTGTTTAGATATTATATGATTATATAACAAGACGGCTCTGCTGTTCATCCCAGGATCAAATCGGCTGGAGGGACGTGACTCGTCTGCTGGTGTTTTCCACTGATGCTGGTTTCCACTTTGCTGGAGACGGCAAACTTGGCGGCATCGTCCTTCCCAACGATGGGAAGTGTCATCTGGAGAACAACATGTACACCATGAGCCATTACTATGTACGTAGTTTATAATTTATTTAAAATGCATAATGTTTCCAGGGAGAGTTGACTGAACATGTGTGCTGTTTTCAACTTGACTCTCTTTAACTCATTGTCTCAATTTCTTATTGACAAAATGTTTTTCCTTTATTCAACAGTGTAATTGTGCTCTCACTGATAAGTATTTATTTTGTTTTTTACTACCTGTGTTGTTGAATTGTTGGACAGGACTACCCCTCCATCGCCCATTTAGTTCAGAAACTGAGTGACAACAACATCCAGACCATCTTTGCCGTCACCGAGGAATTCCAGCCTGTTTACAAGGTGAACTTCTGCTTGTAGCATTAAAGTATCACGAAAATGTCGACTTTTTAATTAATATCATATAATTCAAATGAAAGATGCATATTTACCAGGTGTTCACTCTGTTCTTACCTTTGACCTTTGTCTCTCTTTCAGGAGTTGAAAAATCTTATTCCTAAGTCAGCTGTTGGCACATTGTCCTCCAACTCCAGCAACGTGATCAAACTCATTATTGATGCTTACAACGTGAGTCCAACTGCACGTTTACATGATGCCTGTCTGTCCTTGCATTAAGAAATAACTTTTTGTATTAATTTGATTACTTTTCATCATATTTACTTGATTTATTTTACAATGTAAGACAGGTTTGCTCACAATTTTGCATAAGTCCTGTGGGAAAATATCCTACATCGTTTTTCCCCTCAGTAAATAAAGATTCAAACATATCAACCACAGCAGGTTATGCACTTAAAATAGTTTTGCCAAGACAAATTCAAAGTTATAAATTGAAGATACTATCCCCTTGATTCACTATACTATGCACACATTTAGGTTATATTAACCATTCCACTCCCTTACAAGCTTATTATTGAGACGAGGTACTGTAACGTCTCTCACTAGCAGCTGGGTTTCTGGGATCCAGCTGGGATCTGTATTGATCAACATGTTTTTACACACAGGTGCACTACTGTCGCCATAAAACTAGAGCTTATAGTGACTGTATGATCCCTCTTGTTTTGAACAGTCTCTGTCATCTGAGGTCATTCTGGAAAACGGCAAGCTGCCTGAGGGAGTTTCCATCACCTACAAATCCATCTGTAAGAACGGTGTGGAGGCAACAGGGGAGAATGGCAGGAAGTGCTCCAACATCTCCATCGGGGACGAGGTACACACGATCATTTCTGTTGCAGTGTGTGTGCAGGTGTGAAAAGATACAACTGAAAAAACATCTCAGGTCTTGGAGAACCTACAACACCACAACATGAGAAATGCAGTGCTCGTGAACTGGCAGCAGTGTTACTTTATGGCCTGGACGGTCTGTTTCTGTGTATGGCGCTGGTAACGATATCCTTCTTGCCAAATCGAAAAAAGTTGCTTCAAAACAAACAATGATGAGAAATACATCACAAGCTAATACTGGAACAATAACGCTTCAAGTCATCCTCCTTAATAGTTTTGTTGACCTTATAAACTCTCCTCTGGTTTTCAGGTGTCTTTCAAGATTTCTGTTGAATCCCAGAAGTGTCCGCCTAATGGCAAGACTGAAAACTTTACAATCAAACCACTGGGCTTCTCTGAAGACGTAACGATAGTTCTGAACTTCATCTGTGACTGTCAGTGTGCCGCAGAAGGAGAGCCCAAAAGCGAGAAGTGCCATGAAGGCAATGGGACCTTCGAGTGTGGAGCCTGCAAGTAAGATTGACATGGATACATTATTCAGACCGGTGTTTTGTCTTTAAGTTCTTGCGCCCCAAACATTTAGTATACTTTTTTTGGAGTGTTGAATTTGATTCTGCTTATAAAATTTGACTTTGAAGACACATATTACTAATGAAAAGTTTAACCTCCTGTATTCTGTCAGGTGTAACGAGGGACGTATTGGGCGTCTTTGCGAGTGCAGCAAAGATGAAGTGCGGACTGAGGACTTGGACGCCAACTGCCGAAAAGACAACGGTACAGATATCTGCAGCAACAATGGTGACTGCGTCTGCGGCACCTGCGAATGCAAGAAGCGGGAGAATCCTGCAGAGATCTACAGTGGGAAGTACTGTGAGTGTGACAACTTCAACTGTGACCGCTCCAACAACAAGCTCTGTGGAGGTGAGGATTGTAAAAATACAATATTTTGCAAACCTTGCTGCAGTTTTATTGTTAACTCTGTGGTAACCTTTGTCAATGTCTATGATTTACCAGGACATGGGCGCTGTGACTGCAGGAAGTGCATCTGTGATGCCAACTACACAGGCAGTGCCTGCGATTGCTCCCTGGAGACTTCCACCTGCCTCGCCAAGAACGGGCAGATCTGCAACGGCCGTGGTACTTGTGAATGTGGAATCTGCAAATGCACAGACCCCAAATTCCAGGGTCCGACCTGTGAGATCTGTCCCACCTGCCCAGGCGTCTGCGTTGAACACAAGTGAGTCTGAAGCTTGCATGCATGGCTAGAACTAGAAGAGGTTGTTCTGCCTTCTACCAATGTATGCCGAGACTCAACTGAATATAATGCAAAGCGAAGAAAGACTCAATACTCCATCTATTTTTTTTCGCAGAGAATGCGTGCAATGCCGAGCATTTGGGGCTGGTGAGAAGAAGGACACATGTCAGCGGGACTGCAACTACTTCAACATGGTCAAGGTGAAGGATCGCGATGGGCTGCCACAGCCCACAGACCAGAGCTTCCCTCTGACTCACTGCAAACAGCGTGACGAAAATGACTGCTGGTTCTACTACACCTACGCCATCAGGAACCAGACCAAGGAGGTCTTCGTAGTGGAACAACTGGGTATGACTGGAATGCGCATTTCTCATTAACTGATTTCCAAAATAAAAACCAGACAGCAAATGCTGTTAGTCAAAAACACACCTTTTTATATTTTGAAACTGGGCTATCTTGTCGTTTAAGATCATTTTTCAAGAACTTCATTAATGGATTTCATTTGTTTTCTGTGATTTAGAGTGCCCGGCAGGACCTGACATCATCCCCATCGTGGCGGGTGTGGTAGCGGGCATCGTGCTGATCGGCCTCGCCCTGCTGCTCATCTGGAAGCTGCTTATGATCATCCACGACCGCCGAGAGTTTGCCAAGTTTGAGAAGGAGAAGATGAACGCCAAGTGGGACACGGTAAGTCAGTCACAGTAGAACACCTGGAGTGATAAGTCATGGGAACTTTATCTGGGGCGCAGGCTTTACTCTTTTCAGTCTTTACAGTTCAGATAGTGTTTACCTGAAGCCCTCCAGCTGGTGTTATTTCAGATGTATATCGGTTTAAGATTAGAATGTGTACTTGGGGCGGAAAAAGTATTGTGGATATCGTCAATGATGAAAAGGATCAGCTTGGAAAAATGTTCAGACTTTCCATCTCTTTAACTGTACGAAAAATGCATTAATCAGAGCATCTATAGATGTCAGTTCTGAAGTTAAACGCGAAATAATCAGCAGGAAAACGTCAACAAGAGAAAAGTGATTTAAACCAGATTAAAGTGGAGGTCTGAACCACACCTTCAGCTCTGTGGCCCTCAGTCTGTCCTTAGTCTACCTCAATGCAGTTTTGTTTAGTCTTGTTCAGTGAGGGAGCGGCCTTCCTCCTCAGCTGACAGTGCTGCCTCTCACCGTCCACATGCTACAACTGCACGACCATAAAAGGCAATGAAGCAGAGAGGAGGACTGCTGGGTGACCACCGATGGAAAACTCCACTCGTGTGGAAGTCACAGCAGCAGTGTTTACGGGCTGAGGGGAGGAGACGAGCATTCATCACAGGCAGTGTTTGTGGGCAATGTCAAAATCATAGCTTAAGTAGGAAAATGGTTAGTTTATGTTGAAAAGGAGAGCTATTGTATCAGACGTTTCCCATTTTTATGTTTTATTTTAGTTTAGATCATGAACGAGTCTTTTTAACATGAAGTAAAAATACTTTTTTATACTACTTTTATAAATCTTTTCATATTATTAAAGGATATCGTACTGAAATGTAACGAATCCCAGATTACTGGAAATAAGAAATAACCTGTTATTAAAACAGAAAATGAATCTTGTGTTGAAATTTTCTTCAGTACTGAAAAGTATTTTTGATCAGTACTTTTGAAGGGGAAAAAAAGGGAAAAATGTGTTGAGAAATGGTGAGCATAGCAATACCACAATATTTGGTTACTAAATCAGTGACTCTACTTTCTGGCCTCTTCTGCTCTGTGCTGCAAACTTTGTGTCTGTCCTTCACACCTCTTTTTTTCCAGCTTCTCTTCATTCCTTTTTCTTCTCGTTTCATCTCCCCCTTTCCTTCTCCATGTTAGCAAGGGAACCCCATTTACAAGAGTCCTATTAACCAGTTCCAGAATCCCAGCTATGGGAACAAAGACGCCGCTCTTTAGGTCAAAGTTTGTATCACCTGTTGGCAGTGTGTACTTGCATGTACTTTTCTCTGTGCAGAGAGTCGAGTTACACCTCGACCTAAATGAAAGGTTCGGTGTCTGCATGTTATGAAATTAGCATGGTTACCCACTGGTGGCAAGTGGTTGTTACTAAAGCTGGTGTGATGTGTTGGATGTTTACCTTGATGTTATTTAGAAAACTTCCAGGTGAACAACTTGTTGGTGGTAACAAACTAACAACTTACTAAACGAGTGGGTTTTTATTACAACTTTCTTTCTCTAATGTTGATCCTACTCCTTATATTTAATGCTTAGTCATATGTCTTGCTCTCCAGTGAAATCCATGTATCTTCAATTTGGTGATATCTGAATTTATTAGATTATATAAAGGATTATATGTCCCTTCCTCAAGTAAAATAAACCATTTGAAAAGAGTTTTTATGAATAACTGCATGATCCCGTGCATAACACTACTTTGAGGAAAAGCTTTAAGAAAATAGTTATTTAGTTACTGTAAACAACAAACTATTGAGTATTAAATCACCATACTGTCATTAGTACTTGATAATGTCCACTTACCTAACTGCTTTCTGACACTGTAAGCTAAAGAATGCGAATTTATGCTCTCAACTTTTAATGAACTGCTCTTAATTTCAAATATAAATGTAAAGTTGACAATTTGCGTTTCTGTTACTATAGTCGCCTGAAATATGCAGTCTGATTCCTATCGCAACAGTCTCAGTGAAGATTCTGGCTACTCGAATAAGTTTACAAGAGTTTACAAAGAATCTTTAGAGAAAAGCCAGGAGGGAAATCAGGGAAACCAAATTGTTCTTCATTTCAGAAATGATTATGGCATTGTGACCTCAGACTGCACGACACCCAGATCTGTACAGCGTCTGCCTGACTCTTCCATATGTGTCTTGTATAAACAAACTCCACGTCAGCGAGCTATGTGTAGATTGTAGTCGTTCAGGATTAGACTTGACAGAGTGGCACTTGACAGTCGACTGCAGCAGTCAGACTTGAGCTGCTAAAACCAGGGCAACTGTCAGCTCCCAGTTCATGTAACATGTTTGACCAAACTGTCACAACCAGCATAATGGTGAGAAAGACAGTGTGACCGAACCCTCCCTGCAGGCTTTTCTTATGTGCTTTTATACTGTACAAATTAATCAAATGTTGAGGTCACTGCTGTTGAAATTGTGTTACTGTGTGTGTGTGTGACAAAAAGTTTGACAAGTGCTCTAATTTGTAATCCCGATAGTTTAGTTGAAGATCACACCTGTTGTACTGACGCTTGTTCTTTTCTGTGTCTCAGGGTGAGAATCCGATCTACAAAAGTGCCGTAACAACTGTCGTCAATCCAAAGTACGAGGGCAAGTGATGGAGCCCAGCCTTCATCGTGACAACACTGTATGGAAAAGAATTTGGGCTGATTGGACGGGAGGGGCGGGTTTTATAATGCTCTCACTGTTTGTTTGTTGTTGTTGATGTTGTAGTCACCAAATGATAGCGATGCATTTTGCCACTATGTCAGTTTGTTTTACTAACGTGTTTTTTTATTTTCTATGCATCTTCTGAAATGTGTACAGTCTGTGTAAATGTGGGGTTTTGTTTTGTTTATATTCCTCTGCGGAACTTGAGAGAATGTGTTGAACTGAATTGTAGTTTTTCCGCCACAGGACTGGCAAGATAACGGAGAGCCTAGCTGTGCCTTTTCTTTTTTTAATTTTACATAGAACCATCAAGCCATCAGTGTTTTGTTGACGGTTGAGCTGGATGTTGATAATGGGCAACAAACGAAGAGTTCCTCTCCAAATAACGGCAGCCTTATCAGCCGATGTTTAGAAAACACAGAAGGTTTTGATATTGATCTGTCGGAGCAAAGGTCTTACTGTGTCCGTAATCATTTTTTTAAATGTCTCTGGATTGAAACTCTTCAAGCGTTAGCGCCAGTTGGCCGAGTGGTAGCAATGAAATGTGTACAGTATGTTTTGGTTTCTGTGTTAAAGCCATATATGTATTCACAGAACAGGATTGAAGGCGTTTGTATGCGTTTTTTCTGAATGACTTAATCCCTCTGAACAATCAATTGAAATGTATCTTTGTCTAGAAAAGATATTTTCTTGCCTTTCTAGAGTAAAGGACATCAGTGTACAGTAGTGTTCTGTTTGGCTCCAGGTTTTACTTGCTTAATTTAAAGCCAACTCAGGTCCTTAAATCATCACAGCAATGCCAAATACACGCAAACCTGCCTTATTTGCTAACAAAATCTGCTTATGTTGAAATGTGTTATTTGTAGGATATGAATTGGAGATGGGTCCCACTTTTTTCCTATATGTCAGTAATTCCACCCAACTGTCTTGTGGTGCTTCGATCAAACATTTTTTTAATGAAAAAAAAAAAATGGTGACAAAGTCATTTAGTTTTAAAGATCAGTGGTAAGGGAATGCTCTCAAGATCTCTAGAATATTTGGGTTTTGTAAAGAAAAAAGAGAAGAAAAAAAGGTTACGACTATCACCGATCTTTTTAAGTGCCTTTTTTAAAAAAAATTTCAACACATTCAACTTTGCAATTCTGTATTTCTGAAATTATTTATTGAATAAACATTGAAAACAATTTTACCCCTATATTGTAAAAATGTTACTGTGGAATTACTATTTTGTGGATTTGTTATTCTACGTGCTGGTGTGTTTTAACGTCAAGTGATTACTGAGTCATGCCTTCCTCCTCTCGACACATGGACGCAGTGGAAACTGTTGTTTCATCAACAAGATGACCTGTCAAAAGAGTTAAAGCTATATTTGTGCATGTCTTGCACTCAATCAATTGTTAAAATCCTAGTATTAGTTTTATAATGGAGTTGTTTACCATGATGTAGTGAGTTTGCTCAATGTTGACACAGCTATGAATGTATTTAATAAGGGCATGGCATCTTTCCAAGCTGATGTTAGCTACTGTTGCTCTGTTAGCAGAGGAAGCAGGAAGGTCTGACTTTTCATGTCACATTAAGAAAAGTGAATTATACATGTAAATTGTTACATAGAGCCCCTTTAAAGTGTTATGGAAAGCTGGCATCTGTTGAGGAGTTACAGTTGTCCATCTGAAAACAGGAACACATTGGAAAACTAATTTTTTTTCATTGTTAATCAATTAATCGAGTGCTCTATAAGACGTCAATGTTGAGAGATGTTCATCACAATTTCCCAGAATCCAAAGTTATGTCCTTAAATTGGTTGTTTTAATCCAACCAACACTTGGAAAACCCACAGATTCTTTATTTATACTTCTCAAAATGAGTCAGGCATATCGGGATGTTTTAGTGTTTCACTTGATTGTTTATTCTGTGACATACATTTAATATCAAAGTAGAAGGCAACTCATTTTCTTTTGATTTGACTGATTGTTGCAGCTTTAAGAAAACCTCATGATGAGCTGAAATTAAGTCATTTTGGAAATGGTTTACCCAATTTACTGTGTATAATCTGAATTGGACTAGCATGACATTGATCCAGGTCTGATCTGTTAAATATGTATGTCATTCACATTTTGAGGTGGTCCCTGGGTGAGTTTTACACGCCCATTTTGATCGTAAAAACAGGCATAAAGAAGCAATAATTCATAGTCGTTTCAGTTCAAATATGAGTGTTAAGTCTAAATCGAAGGTTGGGTTTAAAACATTAAACACACAGATGTAAAAATGTGACTGGAATGGAGCATTAACGTGATTAAAAAGTGCTGCATGCTGAGGAACAGGCTTCATCGTGACCCGGTCAGCCAATCACGTTTCGTCCCATCCCTTGTGGAGCGTGACGCCACGAGCTCTGGGCTCTCCACAGGTGATTGGTGGCCCCGGCCGTCCAATCACAGGCCGTGTTTTACAGCAAAGTTGTTAACCCCCAACAGTAGCACTTTGGTTGCCACCTCTCTAGTTTCAGGCTGCTTTACATCGACAGGACAAACACAAGACTTTTTCATCGAACGATAAACGCCGTTTTGTCGAGGTGGATGTAAAGCTGACAGCGGCTCTTCCTGCCGGTTTACCGGCTCAACGTTTTTAATTTTCACCCCCGAAGCCAACTGGAAGAAGTAGCTGTGGCTAACGTTAATGTTAGTTGGCTCCCTCTGTGGCTAGCTGCGTCGTGTTGCATGGCGTTTTTTTTTTTTTTCCTCTTTCCTTTTTTTTAAAAAAAATATTATTTTTGTAACTTCTGACTTGCATACACGTTTCCCATCCTTCTGTAAATCCCCGACGTGTGCTGAATCATCGACTCGGTGAGTATTTTCTCGCAGTTGTTTGTAACTTGAATCGACGGTCGCCAGAAAGGCCCCATCGTGAACAGTGTTTCTGGCATCAGATGATTTCATACACGCAATCAAATTCCTGGCTGGTCAGCTGGATGCAAATTCAGCACTAAAAGCACAAGTTCCTCATCACTTTTATCAGCCGCCGAGGCGAGGAGACTGTGTCATCGATCGATCTTAGCAAAAAAAACGGGATGTTGTTCATTGTGTAAAACACAAATCTAGTTCACTGCTTGTTAGATTACTGGCAAGATTTTGTGTAATGTCGGAAACCTGATCTGGCTAACAGGGAGAGGAAACACCAGCTCGAGGCGGAGATGGAGACTCGACGACAGCTTAAAAGATAATTTTTGACATATCATGTGGACGTTTGTCATCATCTTGGCTTGGAAATGTAACATTGTTGGATCATAGGCTTAGGGTGTGTGGCTGAACAGTGCCAGGCAGCTCCTGTGGCTCGTCGGGGAACTGCTTGGCCCTGGCCTGCATGGGTCTGGATCCCTCTTATCCCTCTGCATTATCTACTGTAAAGCCACTGTAGCTCCCTTCACCAAACGCCCACCTCTCCCTACATGGACTCATAAAAGATACAAGACCTCAGGAACTTGATTCCCTGTGAAGATGAAGTCTGGAAGGACCTGCATCCAGCCAGCCAGGCAGAGATAGAGCTGCCTCATGGTGACTACTAGCACTGGTTGTAGTGACCATTCTTGATAAAAGCCTGTTTAGGATACCAGATGAGTTAGGTGTACCACCAACTAAGCTATAAATCAGAAAAAAGTACAATACATTAGGTCTCCTGTGCCTTCCTGTGATTGTGTAAACTCTTTGGGTATTGTAGGACAAACCCCACCCTCATGGGACATTTGTAGGCCAGCACCAAGTATGTGAGGTATGAGAGGACTGTTTGTTAGGTACTGATGCTCTGTGAGTGTTTTACAACACTTCTAGAAGCCTAGATCTCAAGGTCACGGATATTAACTCGGGAGACTAAGATATTTCACCCAGCCTCCCGTCATTATTTCATAATCATGTGACACAGAAGCCCCGATGACAGACATCTGATTGCCCTTTTTCTAATGAATAGCCTCGCTGCTATTTATATGGACATATAATGGGAATATTTTCAAGACGCACATCTGCAGTACAGCTTAATATCAGTGTAATTGAAGGGCGGCCAAACACTAAAATGGGAGGATACCTTATCAAAAAGCAGACATGGATATTATAAGCACTATATTACATAGCACTGTTTTCCCTATACTTGTGTGGAGACCTGAGTGCTCATATTTTTACTTCTCCCAAGTCACTTTTAGGTTTTTTCTATGAAATACATCATTTTGGACCATTTATTATTACCACATCTGTGGCAATTCATTAAATCTGCAAAAGGTCGTTTAGCTAGGTTTGATGCTCCCCACATTGATTTTACTTTCATTCAGCGTAGGTGGTGGCCTAAATGGATTACAATGCGCCTCAGCCTTACGATGGTAGTTAAAACTGTGTATAGTGCTTCAAATGCTACATAATTTAGCAGAAATGCTGATTCTTAGCATCTTTAACAAACCTCATGGCCATACTCTCTGCTGCCAGTAAGAACAGATAAAAGCACATTATAATATCACTGACACTGTAGTTATAATGTATCAAATGTAGGGCTAGGATGATGTGGAATCAATTAATATGGACAAAAATATTCAGTAGGCCAAATGTCAATAGTTCTGTCCTGACACATAACTTCTATGTTCATATTTGAACGTGACTGGGGATCTTTGCTGGATTTATTCATGTTCTCCACAGATCATCTTTTCTCCACATTTCCCATGTGCCCATTTTCATCCCAAAACTTAGTTTTTAATTGGCATCCAATTATGTGGATGAGTGAGGGAAAAAGCAGCTGTTACACTGGTACTTGCATGATACGAAGATGAAGGAGCGATGGTGAGAATGCAGTCAGCGTTTGGAGATTAAACATTAAATGAAAACGGCCAAGATCCAACACATTAAAATTCAAATACAGATCTGTATCCTGGGGTTTAATGTGCCTCAGCGCTCATGGTCACAATGCTGCTTTGCATCATGGAACTACTTCCTGATAATAAATGTATCATGTAAATGTAAATGATGAATTTGTTGGATTGTCCATTTGAGAGTAGATTAGGCTTCTGTACAGACATGTTACAGCTGAGTTGTTGGAAAATGCATGTCAGCAGTGTGTTTAAGCTAAAGGTCCAATGCGAAGGATTTAGGGGGAAAATGGAACATGATAAATTATGTTTTCTAGAGCATAAGGCTGGATATGTTTCCGTCACCTGATTGAATGAGCCTTTTATATCAACAGGGGGCGTGGTTGCTCTTCCATTGAGTATGCCATGTTGCACCAACATGTGACAGTGGCCTGGAACGGACAAGCCAAACACTGGCTCTATACGAGGCCTTTATGCCAGTTTACAGCCACCGCAGGATCTCCTACACTCATGGAAGTGAAGGGTTTTTCAATTAATCACAATCTGCCACTTAATTCTACAAACTGGGTCCTTTTTAAAACTTAAATTCGAAGACAACTCAAGGTATTCCGGTGCAGCCGTGGGTTTGTCACTATTTATCTTTTGACCCAGTGTTGACATAACGGGCCAAAAGACTCTACAGCGACTCTGTGAGGCTGAACTTGGCAACCGCAGTTGTTCTAGCCAAATGCTAGCATCAGCTTACTAACATGCTCATAATGTGCCAGTGCTAACATGGTGAAGTGTGGCACTTATATTGGTTACCGTGTTTACAAAATTAGTTTGGTGTGCTAGCATGCTAATGTTTACTAAGTAGCATTAAAAGTGAAATGTGTAAGAACATTTTAAAAAATCACCTGAAATATCAACAGACTGTGAATAACAGTTATGGTGTCTGGACTGCTAGCTGCGTGGCTAACAGAGCTAATTAGCTAATGGCAGAGACAGTTACCAGTTACGGTCACATCGGCCATTTTTAAAATGTGTAGCACGTAACTTCTATGTACATATTTGAACGTGGCTGGGGATCTTTGCTGGATTTATTCATGTTCTCCACAGATCATCTTTTCTCCACATTTCCCATGTGCCCATTTTCATCCCAAACTTTAAAGTTTTTAATTGGCATCCAATTATGTGGTTGAGTGAGGGAGAAAGCAGCTGTTACACTGGTACTTGCATGATACGAAGATGAACGAGCGAGGGTGAGAATGCAGTCAGCGTTTGGAGATTGAACACCAACCCAAAGCAAAAATGCTTCATGGGAATTCACCAAAGATGAGTCCTTTGGTGATACCTATGAACACAGCCAGGTGTGGAGGGCCAGAACAGGCAGCACTACTGACAATTATGATCAGGTGGTGGTCAAATGTTTTGTCATGGCTCCGCCCACACAACCCTCTCCTGAACCTCCTCTTAACGAACAATTGAAAAATCTTAGTTGAGCCTCTCTTTAATCTGACTTGCATGCCAGTTTAGTTTTGTTTCTTACTTTTAAAACCTTTGTTGTCTTGAATTCTATCAACGGTTTTGGCTAAATATCCTTGTTGCTCTTGTCAATTGGCCCCTCAGGTCCTCATGAATTACTCCATGGATTTAACGATGAAAAGAAAACCTCCGTTCCCCTGGGTGGACCCTGGCTAAAGCCAATGTCATCAACAGGTAAGATGTTTAATGATTCCTGAGCTTTTTATGTCTTTGGCTCCTGTTTGTAAGCACGGACCCATCAGTTCTCAATTCCCCAAATCCATGGGCTCATGGAAAAAAGCTAATTTCAAGCCCCCTGCTACTAACATTATCAAAAATAAGGATTTGACCTGCTGGTGTCACCTTAACAGACACATGGTGTTTGGATACAAATATCCAGCAAGTGGTGTGTGTGCAGTGTGTCTTTGTGGGACATGCTGGTGTCCTGAAAGTCAGATTCTTTCTCTGTCAGGCCAGAAGAGGGCGACATTGTTCTTGTGTTGAACACTTCTCCATGAAGCCTGTCACCTGGAATAAACGTTTCTTTACAGAGGGCGGTTTGTGCTCACCAGTCAGAGATAAGGTTCAGTGAGTGGATGTGAGTAGTTCTTCCAGGTCAGTTAGTGGTTACTTCTGTGGTTTTTTTGGGGCGTTGGTCTGTAGCTGTCGATGTGGAATTTGTTACTCTGATCTCTTATGAGGTTGCTGTTCGTTCAGTTTTGCACCAAAAACCTGCTATAACAGAAGAAACGGTTGTTTGTCACTGAAACTGGGAATAGTTTTGATTGCTAAATAAAATTCAGGGAATCTGCAACAGTAAAAAAAATGCCTCAAACAATTCAGAGTAATTCCTCTATTTCTGTATTTGTGCTATTGTTTTGTTAAATTGAACTAGGAACCAAACGTTTTTATTATAATGTAAATGCATCAATGCGGCAAAATGAAAAGTTGCACAACAGAATTAAGTAACATTTATCATGATTTTATGAGTCTTGTTATAAACATAAGTGGGTTTAATGTTATTGATATTTAATATTTAGATGTGAACATGCAGTTATTCTTAATTAGCAATAGAATTGTCATTGATCCACTGCAGCAAATTTAATTTTTTTGTTACATTATAACTTCATTTTTTGTTAGACACACGTGTCATCATTTATAAATTGATTTATGCAATTTGGCTTATTTTGTAAAAAAAAGTAAAAAAATTAAAAAATAATAATAATTTTTAAAAAAAAATAGTTATTTGTCTATTTTTCTTTTGTGCGGCAATGTTGTATTTTATTTATGCGTTTCATTCATATAAATCCATTTTTTCGATTTTATTTATTTTTTTTTTTTTTTTTTTTAATTTTGCAATCCATATTTCGTCCATGCGTAATGTTTATTTCAATAATTTATGTGCATGTTGTGGAGCGGAGTTAGTTTGCGAGATGTGCCCCCTTCCCCCCACCCCCGCAACGCGCAAGCGCTCGGGATCGTGTGGGAATGGTCGGTCCGCGAACTGGGGGTTGGACCGCTCCGAGCGAAACAGAGCAAAAGAGTTTTAAATGTCCGCCATGTTGTCCATGGCGCACTGAACCAACGATAGGGAGCGGAGCGTCGGAAAAAAACAGTCCGAGAGAGAGCGACCAAGATCCGGGCCTTCCCCCGGCTCCGTTGGCGACGCCCTAAATACAAGCTACAACCATTCGACAGTAGAATAGAGAATAACCGCACAGAAACATCCATGAAAGCTCTACTCGGTACCGTTGTGAATATTAGGAGATCCGATAGATTTATATTGCATCTCGAATTGTGAAAAATGAGTAAATTGTCGTTTCGGGCACGGGCGCTGGACGCTTCCAAGCCACTACCCGTCTTCCGTTGTGAGGATTTACCCGACCTACACGAATATGCATCCATTAACCGGGCCGTGCCGCAGATGCCTACGGGGATGGAGAAAGAAGAGGAGTCGGTATGCTTTAACCGTCCGAAAATGTTAAAAATTATGTGCTTTGGTTTTATTATTTTATTTTTTAAATGATCTCAGGCGTCCCTCTTTTTTTTTTTTTTTTTTTTTTTTTTTTTTTCCTGCGCAAGCTTTCACAAAATGGCCGCCAGTTTTCTCAGGAGAAACACGACGGATTTCTGTTGCGAACGGCTCGTATGTGAGACCGGGACGAACGTTTGGGTAAAGCGGGGACGCATTGTGTCGTTATGGGATAAAACGAGCCGGTTCTGCCGGATTATTTAAACGTGAGGTGATTTTCTGAGTACAAAGGAGTCATGTGACTTCAGCAATTCCGACATTTTGTCTTGTCTGTCAGGATGGGGGCCTTGTGTTGGCGTAATTGCGAAGGACCAGGGCAAGGGGGAGCTAGCGATTTCAGATTATATGTGGCATCTGTGCTACTTCCAGACAGAAATGTCAACACTGCCGCCATGCATTGAGGGAAAACTGTGTCGGCCATAATGAACGGGATCTGCTGATTTATAATGTGTGCTGGCATCGTTTCGAGAGTATTTTTGTTTTAGTGCGGGGTCTCACAGGTGGCTGACAGCACTTTGTCATGTCACCGTGTTGTCTACATATGAGTCAGCCCTTCATGTTTATTTCATGTGGCTGCTGTGGTTGTGATGCTTCTCTGTATGTTGTAATGCAGCTGGTGTCAAGTAAAGCTATTGTTTGAACTGTCACTGTTTGTGTAGCTGTCAGAGGGGTGTAGTATTTAATCTCCAGGTTTATGCTCCTAACCTGGAGAGATTTCCTGGTGTATTGTAACCACACTTGAGGGTCACAGTGTTTTTTCATGTAAACTATTGTCACTATAACAACCGTCTGTCTGGTGTCCCTGTGTTGACATTTGATTTTATTCCTTATAAGAACATTAAATCCCATCCACAAACAGAATTCTCCAGCGCGTGCACATTTTTAAATGAATGATACTTTTTTTTTATTAATATTAATATTTTGCAGATAATTGGCCACCCTTTCACTGAACCCTAATAGTATTCTGACAGTTTTGTCAACCTGCTCTTGGTCGTGATGCCTCCCACATGGGTGGTTATCTGCGTGATGTAGGGGGTTGTTTATAAACTAGATGCAACCCGGGGGTGCTTTTACTGTTTTCACCTCCATTCTTTTCATGTCATTTATTACATAGCGGCACCTATTCTGGGTCCCCAGAGCCAGATATCAGTGTTTTCTAGCTGACCCAGCAGTCTTGACTGATGTCTAAATATAAGGGCAGGTTAATGGGGAATATCACTCCAGGCACCTGTGGCAGTTACTGATGTTATTCACTGAAAGTATGTTGCAGCCAGTCGGTGTCCCTGCTCTTGCAGAGGCTGGGTGTCAGGGGTTCAGTGTGTCAGATGGCACAGCAGGCTGGCAGACCAGCAGCACGTGGCGCTCAGGAGGAGATCAGGGCAGCAGGAGGAGGAGGAGGAGGAGGAGGAGGAGGAGGGGGGGTTGCTGTCACTTCAAAGTCTGTGCTCTGCTCAGCTGGAGTGCTCGGTTATGTAACAGTCATATTATCATAAGAGGTAGGCCAAGGCCCGCTGCATGCCAGCCGCTCTGTGTTTGGAGCAGTCCGTTATGAGTTTTTACATCAGGTGTTGGGTTGAAGTGAACAATTTTTGGTAGATGCTCTTTGACTCCATCAGCACTCAAGGTGTGGTGCTGTTGCCTTGTTGCACTAGTTTTGTGGGCCAACGCTTGGTTTTGCGTCCCTGCTTGTTCACTTTGTTCTACACAGGGAAAAGCTCTGACATTATTTTGGAGATATGCTTGACCCAGTGAGCTTCCCTCAGCCTCAACCACAGTCTACCCACTCAGTGTTCAGTGGTCTGCAGGGTGAATATGTGGTGTCCCTGTACTCCTGACTCTCTGCTAATAGAGAGCTTTTAGCAGTGAACTCAGACCACAGGTTTAGGCCTTTCTATACGCCTCATTTAGGGCTTCTGGTTGGAACAATTTTGGACAAAACTAAACTCTTGCTTTCTCTGTTGCTTCTGGACTTGCCTTTCAAAAGTCGTCGCTCAGTCCAGCATGTGGTTTTGTAATTTACAGGCGGTGTGTGTTTGCATGTAGGATGGCTTGACTTAAGATCCGTCATCGGTGAAACTCCCTCAGCACGTGTAGCTTGTTTGTTTTGGGACAGACACTTGGTCTTGTGTTTACATTTGGGTGAAAGTGAGGTCAGTGTCTGCGGCCCCGGTGGGAACCCACAGACATCTGTTGTGTTTGCGTCTTTGCCAGACACAGTTCTTGTGCTCACACACACACAAACACACACACACTCTGGCAGACCACCAGTTTGTCATGCTGTGACCTTGCTGGGTGGGAATGTGGGGCATGTCACCTGTTCAAAGTCTGTGCAGCCTCCACGCTTTGCTGACAAAGGCAACTTTCACTTTCAGTTTCCCTGCTTTTTTCTTTCACCTCGGGGGTTCGTGTTGATATGTTCATGTGCAGCGTGGGAAATTAACCCCAGCCTTCAGGCAGGTTCTTGAATCCACGTCCACACCAAGTTGCGTGACTTGTAGGGCTGCAACTAACGGTTATTTCATTCTTGAGCCGTCGGTTATTTTCTTGATTAGTTGTTGATGGGGCTGCATGAAATGGTAAAAAGGAAAACCAAAAAATGGCAATAATTTTGACAGACATTACCGGGTTTACAGGTGATGTTCTGGGCTATTTTTATCACCCGCTGCAGAGCCTTCCTGTCCTGGGCTGTGCGTGAACCATGCCAGTTGTGATGTCTCCAGTCAGGATGCTTTCTAATACTGCTCTTTTTAAGTTGACGGGAATTTGGCTGTGTAATCTAGCCTTCTTACGTTTCCTCAAGAAATGGAGCGCTTCTGCGGCTTTTTTTGTGTGGCGCTGTGTGAAGATCATGATATATTCTCTGTTACGCTAATTTCCAGCAACCTTAAGCCGTTCACCTGCCGCCAATTCTGTGTCGCCATTTAAATTCTTACTGAAAAACAAATCTAAATCATGTTGTGACATTTATTGGGGTCTGTACCAAGCAATATGTGTTCTTAGATTTGGAGAAACATTTCACAGGCCTCTGCAGCACAACAGAACTTTCTCATAATGCTGTTTAATTACGCGTTTTACCTTTATCAAAATATCACAGCTTCAAGGCTCATTGATTTGGATATTGCATTTGGCCATAATGCGATTTGAATAATGTTTGGATTAATTGTGCAGCCCTGGTGTTCAGGCAGATTCTTGAATCCAACTCCACAGCAAGTTTGCCAGCTCTGCAATCTTCAGCGAAAGTAATTTCTGAGAATAACATGTGAATGTAGGAACTTTCCAGTCACTGACACATGGATGGAAAACTATGTGCATTTTGTTTTTTTTCCACTGCATTATTATGCAATAGTAGGCCTTCACTTAAGTTAGAAACCCTTTTTTGCCTTGCAGACGCTGCTTCTGTCTTATTTTCCCAGCCATGTTCCCTTGAGAAATGGAAAGTTTCTCAGCTCATGCTGACTTACTTTACAAACTGCTGGGCAGAGTTAGAATCCAGCCGCAGTCAAAACTGCTGTCTGAGATCTGCTGTTAATTTCCCACCCCACTTACGCTGGGTGTGAGAAACCATCCTCTCCCATGCAGTGCATAAAACTGCTTTGTACTGTAGCTGCGCATCCCTCGACAGCCCGACCAGTCCATCCCCTGCGGCTGTCCATCATGTTAAGTGGCATTTACAGTGTCTGGGACAGTAGCTGTCAGAGGCGAGACGGGTGTAGGTGGAGGAGGCTGTGGCTGCCTCAGCAGACTTGACAGTGATCGATGTGGTCATTTTAGAAGGCTATTTCTGGACTCCTGTGTGTATGTGTGAGAAAGCGAGACCCGGAGGAAAATTGTGTGTGTGTGAGGGCACCAGCTAATGCTCTGTATTCTGACTGTTCACCTCAATCCAAGTCTATTTATTCTCAGGCAAATGGCCATGGCCGGGAAAGTAAACAAACACATTGCTTGATTAGGTTTGGCAGCCAACGTGTTTTTGCTCAAGGCCGTTTGATTTTTATGAGTTTTTCCCTCATTGTGGAATGGCCTGAGGAAGTTGATGCGGGGGTTCAGGCATTCGCTGGGGAAATGATTCAGTGGGAATCAGATAGGAACATGAAGGTTATGCAAGCGTACATGCACAGGCGGGGTCGCCGCAAATGCTGCGAAGAGGTTAAATGTGTGAGAGTTTTGAGTTCCATGTGCAGAAGCCTTGGGGACGCACTGAGAATAAAACTGAACGGCTTGTCCACAGCAACTTCTGTAGCTGCTGAGAGAGCAGCTACATCCACAGAACACATCGCCAGAGCACATGGTGATTATAAATGTAAAATACAATCACTTGCCTCGGGTAAAACAGGCTGTAGAAAATCATTAGGCCAAAAAGTCCAAATGGTGTTGACGAACACGGCGCTCAGGGACACAATAAAATGGATTTAACGGTTACAGATGATTACAAACAACATGATGGTATACTGAAGGTCGCGCATTATAAAGTTTACTTTTCTGCCTTCTTGGGCAGAACTGGGTGAAATGATTAGTCACAACAAATGAGTCCAATTTTGCCTTCATCACTAAAAACATGCTGTTTAAAACCCTTCAGAAAGAGACTTCACAAAATGTGGACACGCATTTGAAAATGGTACAATTATGCTCTGTGGGTATGTGTTTTTTTTTTTAAGGCACCGTTAAATGTAATGAGCATTATCTTAATCATTCAACATGTAATTTAAAGTTGGAATAGGTGGATAGTGGAGACAATTAATTATTCTCTTGATCAATCTATATGTAATTTCTAGTTGAATTGAATAGATTGTGTTTCTGGCTAAAATGATGCATTTCCAGGTTTTTCAGTCTCAGTTTCGTGAATGGCAAAACTGTTTTTTTATTTATTTTTATTTGTGACTGTAGACCTGATTGAACAGTGTGGTACTGCTTTGTGTCTGCCAGGTCTCAGTGACAGTGTCAGGGCTATCTGGTTGAAATCCTTGTAGCATTGTTGAGCCTGCGGGTCTGTGCGGGTACAAAGGCACAAATTGATCTGTTTTCAACTGCGATCAACTTGAGTTCTGCTGGATGTCTTTCTGAGAAGCAGCACACTTGCCTGATTCAACCCAGTGAAAACCATTTGCTGTCCTTATGTTGCCGTTGTAATAAGCAGTCATCCTCTTCTAGTGGCCATTATGTGGTGCCATGGGAGGCTTGCTTTATAATATAATGCAGCTGAGCTGTAAAAATGACCTTTAAACCAGCTTATATAAATGGTAAAGTAGAAAATTCCATATTGTTATAATGGGGCTGCTCAGTGGGATCCCACGCAGTGCCAGACGGCCAAACAACTGTTCTGAAATGGCATTTAAATAATGATACTGTTTAAGACTTACGACTCAGAACACAGTGCCACTATACTGTTCTGTTGGTTTGGAAAAACACATTCCCCAAGAAATCAGCAAATACATGGGACAGATACACAGTGTAGTACGGAAAGATTAAAACCATCTATGAGTTGTTTGTGTGGATCCAAATATTCCAGCACCTAATGGAAACACAAGAGATTGATTGCGCCACTGTGGAGTTGTTGTCGTGTGTTGATTAATATGTGCTGTGAGCTGACTGATGTTATCAGCCCTCAGGGATTTTGTCACATCATTTAAGCAACGGTATCTTTTCCAATTGTGTTAGATCTACACGACGTTGGCATCAGTTTGATGAGCCACCTTGATTATTCACGGGTTTGATTCATTGGATTGGCCAAAAGCGTTCCAGTGGTATCCCATTGTTATTTTATCTGTATATGGGTTGTCAATGGACATTTCATGGAATTTCCAAGACTGTGATATATGTGAAATGAAATCACATACTGGAAAAGATTAAATCCTCTTTTCCTACTTCTACGGAAACACTTCAGCAGTAATTATTCTAGGGCTGAACATCAGTTTCAGCCGATGATTGCCTACTATTGACAGATAAGAGGACGTAAACTGATGGCAGTAGCTAATGTCAGTCTGAAGTGACACGTCGGTTTTGTGCTGACATGTTCATGACATCCCTGCCATGAGTATTTAAGTCAGTCTAACCACTGAAATATTCTCAGCGTTGAGTAGATAGATGTATAACGGACTAATAAGGCTTTTGAAGTGGTTACTTTTCCAAAAAATCTTTTTCGTGCAAAAGGTTGTATTAAAAGTTGTTCAAGAAATTTGTATGATTTGAATTTGTGCCCTTTCAAAATGCTGTTATGAAGAGCTGAATGACCTCAAAACAGTTGGGTTTTCCTTTGCTTCCCTGCCACAATAGGGGAAGTGAATTACAATAAAACGTTATCATCAGCTTATGACATTGTTAAAATACAGAAATGTGAAATTGTCAGTTATTTTGTCGGTGTTGGCCATGAGAAGCAGGGGATTCTCAGTTATCTGTATTGGCTGAAAAACAACCAGATTATTTATCTGAAGATGTGCATGTGTTACACAACAGTGTGCCATGTCTGATTTATTGTGGTTGTTGTTGGCAGTAAGCAGAAGTCAGTTTCTTTCCATGCAACTATAGCAGACCAGTTGTGCATTTTTCTTTTACACATTAGACTCATTCACTCCGTCTACCTTACCCGGGCACAGATACTCTGTCCCTGCCCCCCCTCTACTACCCGTGTGTCTCGGACAGCCACAGGGAAAACAATAAACACACACCTTCTCTCCAGAGAGCTGCTGTGCGAGGCCAGCAGCACGCTGCCTTGTTGACAGACTGCCTGCCAGTGGCACCGTGCCCAGCTCCGGGCCAAAGGCTCTGCTACTACGACTGACTGGGACGGTTCAGACGAGCAAGCCTGCCAGCAAACCAGTTAGTCAGCCATCCAGCCTGTCTGCCTTCCTCCAGGCACATTAGCTCTCAGCAGGCTTGGCAGCATCAGGCTCTCATCACGTTTGTGGCGGGTAGATAAGGCCAACCGACAGCGTCGGAGACAAAACAGTGACAAGTTTTCTCCTGTGTGTGCTCCTCAGATGACAGGTTCAGATTCAACCTCTCATAGCCATTACAGGTGTATTCTAGGGCTTGGAGATGAATGATCTCTTTGAAGTATCGTGCTAAAATTAATGGCCAACAATGAATGAATGGAGGAAAGAGGAACAGAATGAGTGGAAGAGAGGAGTATAAAAGAAACAGTGGAGTTGAATTTGTGCTGTTCTACTAAATGGAATGTGTGAACGATTTGGACATGCTGAAAGCGCCAAAGCCAACATTAGGATTGCCTGCAAAATAGAGCTGCAACTATTGATTCAAAGAGGAAAAGCCCAAATTCTCAGACTCCATCCTAAATGTGACTAGTCTGGTTTCTGCATGTCTTTTAGATTGTGGCCAAATAAAGACATTTAAGGTTATCGTCTTTGGCTCTGGCTGTAAAATGATCATTGTGTGAAAGATTCAATATTCAAAACTTCGTCTTGCAGTGTGGATTTAATTAAGGATGTTGTAATATGGCTTTGTATCACTTGGCAGTCCTGTTCGTGCCTGTACATGGTGTTCTTCTTGGATTGTCATATTGTCTGCGTGCCAGATGTTGCTTAATGTGTAACTGGATAATCGTCAGTTTCCTCCCACTCAGTTTGCAGGTGTACATTTATCTTGTAACTGCATGAGTCAGCTTGTTGTTCTTCCCACCAGCATGGCAAAGTTTACCAGGCTTGATATCATGTTTCAGTTTGGGTGTGAGTGTTTTTCTCATGCTACAATAGTTTCTCACACGGGTGTAAAGTTGTGATCTGTTTGAGCAGTTTCTTGGATTAAGTTTGTTGCAGCCCCCTCTTGAAGGTTTCGCTATTGGGTGTTCTTTTTTTAAAGGACCAGTGCTGTTCAGTCAACTCAACTCTTTAAATTCAGCCATCAAGATATCCATTAATGTCAAAACACATAGGTGTTTGCTTTCACTGTATTAGAATTTAAATGGAAATGAGTTACTGATAATGGCTGCCAGTTTAAACGGCTTGGAGGACAAAAAAAAACACTGTAAATGAAACTGCTGCTGCACACGGATAAATGGATCAGTGCATCAGTTAAGTCACATTGAGTCAGTGATTGACATAAGCTGTTTCATTCATGCTTTAGAGATCACTGCCTCATTCTCAGCTAACTATTGACATCCACACATATCTATGGTGATGTACAGCCAAGCCTGATCCATACTGGATTATTGAGGCTGATGTCAATATTTGTGGGTCCTGATGAAGATGCATCAATAAATAGTGATTTCTCCTTTTTAATTAACCCATAATGTAAACAAACAACTTTAATTCCCATCAGATTTCTTTTTTTTTTCTTTTTTCCTTGATGTGTGGATAAACTATAATGTTGACACTGTTTGTAAATGATGTCAGACCTATTTTGCCATTTCCTTGCTGCAATATCTTGTTACCTATTGGGTTAGGGTTAGCATGGCAGCAATAAGTTTATTAATCAATGAGTTGATGTTCCAGCAGAGTCTTTGGGTTTTGGACTGTTGGTTTGACAAAAGAAGCGATTTGAAGGCGTCACTTTGGCATTTTATAGACAGCTAAAGAAAAATATGCAGATAGATTGAAAATGAAAATAATCAGTTGCACCCCTTGCACTGACACTGACACCTTCTCTTTGCTGCTTGGATTCTTTGAGAGCTCTTCAAAGATCAGAGTCAAACCAACAATTTTCTATAAATGGTCATTTCTGGTCCAAGTGTGTCCGATTCAGCTAAGCAGTGGAAAACTGTACCGTGTCACATCAGCTCCAAGCTATTTTTATTACCTTTTTTTTTATCGGTTAAAATTGTTCTTACAAAGTCGTTCAGCTGTTTGGCATCAGCTTTGATGGTTTCTAATTTCATTTGTCCCGGTGGTATGCAACCACACAGTTTTGATCTAATCTCTAGTAACATGAAGCACATCCATCCTCAGTGTTTCCAGACATCTCACCTCCGTCTGTGTCTCTGTAGGAACACCATCTCCAGCGGGCCATCTCGGCGCAGCAGGTATATGGCGAGAAGCGGGACAACATGGTCATCCCGGTCCCCGAGGCAGAGAGCAACATCACCTACTACGAATCCCTCTACCCTGGGGACTACAAGATGCCAAAGCAGCTAATTCACATACAGCGTAAGTGGGCTTCTCTAATGGCAAATATGTGATGCAGAAAGCAGAGAAAATGAGTTTGATGCAGTAGATTAAGGACCTCGGTTTGTCTCATTAGATCGTAATAGCGTTTCCCTCAATTATAATGAATGCATTTAATGACACTGGGGTGTTGTTGATCAAAATGAAGTGGCAATTAGTTGAAAATTCACATAAGTGAACCATTTTTTGGACTTTTTTTGGTTGGTAAACATCACTTTAGACCTGATACTCAGCTTTAGAGTGCAAAAGCTTCCCACCCACAGAACTCCCATGACTGAAATGACATTTAAACACATGTGGCATTAAAAGTGAATATATGAACTTGGCTATGTTGGTTGTGTAAAAGGCTTTTGCTTCCTGTCAGTGACTGCTGATTATAAAAGCGGGTCTGTTGTTTTTTGACAGTTATGCATCCATTTAATGTGTGTCATCGTGTGTGTGTTTTGAGCTTTTACTGAGTCGTCATATGTTTGTCAGAGTAAATGAGTTTGTGGGATTGCCTCATTCAGTGATGATATCAAAGAAAATGAGTTTGTTCGATTGCTTAGTTTCAGTAGCCATGTCTGTGTCACAAGTGGTCTCTGTGATTGTTTCTCTGAGGAAAGCAATTTGCAGCACCCTAAATAGAGACACCGTTATCAGTCGAGAGCTGAAATGACAAATGTTTGGTTCGGTCAAATTGCTGTCGGACTAATTTCAGGGTCTCCCAAAAGGTCTAGACACAGTCTGAGACGTGTGGAGAAAAAGGCAGTATTGATCAATTCCAGGTCTGGAAAGGTTAGCGTTTGTAGAAAAATATCTAAAGAGTAGAACAAATGTTTGTCGGTTGTGTAGTTCATGCAGCTGTTATTTTTCAAGGTGACGGCAGAAAAGCGAAACCTGTAACTCCAGAAACAAAGATATTAAGATTTTGAAATGAAAAAACCTCTAAAAATTGTTTATAATCCCCCTTGTGAGCTTTCAGTTTCATTCAGTAACCATATATCCCATCTGTCGCACCCGGCTGCCTTCATTGTAGCTCACTACGAGAGGAATTTGCTTTATTTATATCTGGACAGAGGTTATCGTTTCACAGATGCGCATCACATACCTTGGTCTGTACATTGGTTGCTATTTGATGGTACACTAGCTGTGCATGTCTGATGGAAGGCAGGTGAATTAGGTTTCAGCAGATGTGGCAGTGGTCCCTGCTGTGAGTTGCTGCTGATGTAAAACACAAACACACTGCTCGCTGTTGAGATCCAGAAAAGAAAAAAGCATTGCTTTGATTTAACCAGACGTGGGTTGAAGACTGTGCGACCGGTCACTGGGGCTTGAGAAACTCAAAGACTAAAGCAAAGTAAGAGGATGGCTTTTATATTATTCCGTCTCTTGAGTCAGAAATATGCTCACGCTGACAAGACCATTAGTGAAGGGCAAAGAGTCACATTTTATGCTTCAGCTAAAATGATACTGATGCATCTTTGACCTGCAGAAACTCTGTGTGCATTATTTAGCTTTTATATACACATAAATGCAGACTCCATTAAATAATCTGATAAAGTGTCAGGTCAGTACATGGTTCACTGGGCTGGGTGGGACTGAATGTACCAAAGACCGCACAAAAAACAGCCAGATATTCTATTGTGGGTTCGCTCCAGTCACCCCTCGTGCTTTCAGTCGTCTGAAGTGCAAATCTGCTGTAATTATGCCTGATAATCATCTGGTGTGTCCCTAACCTTGAGATCCAACAGATGCTGGGTGGGCTGTTAAAGCACCTATTTATTCCTGATAACTACGGGCCATTAGCTCTGTGTAGTGTAATGAATATCATATCTAATGTAGAAAGAAACTGCATCAGGTTTATATGAATTTAGACTCAGGACGTGCACGATTAGTCCATTAAATGTTAATATTTACTAGTCAGTTAAACATATAATTTTAATAATGTAAAGTTTTTCATTACAAAGTGACCGTATTTGCATTGAAATGGCATGTTTTCTGGTCAAATGTTGATTAACGCAGAACAAGCCGCCATTACTAAAGTTAACAGTGCAGGTTTTTTTGTGTCTAAGATGTAATTTATGTTTCGTACAATGTCATCCTTTTTATAGATTGCAAAAATCCAGTATCGTGCATCCCTACAAATATCCACTATGCTGATATTTTCCATCTTTCTCATTTTGGTCGTTATGGATACAATCTCTCTTGCAGTGGAATTAATATTTGTATGCCTACTTTAATTGTGGCGGCCCACAGGTGCAGATGTACAATGTACTTCAAAATGTACACAAATGTATACCCACTGGGCAAAATGCCAAAGACTACTTGGTCAAAGCGTCCCTGTTTCATATCAGTCGTATCAGCAGGAATGCTCATTTAGGGCCAGTGCAGAAATTATCTGTTTTAATTTAGACATTAGAGGATAAAACTATCTATACTATTATGTTTTGGAATCCTGCAGTTCCTGTGGTTTGTGTGCGGTCTTGGTCATATTCTAAAATGCACTGTGCATTTGTTTGTACATGGTTATGTCACTTTTCCCCTACTGTCTCATAACATTACATCATTGTTTTGTTTTTTTCCAGCAATATATTTTCAGTTTCTGAATCCTCCGTTTCTTTCAGTGTAACCCCGGTTTTGTTTTGTTATGATTGTGAGTCTGCAGAGTTGCCCAGTTGTTTTTTATTTTCTTAACATGGCACAGGTTTGTCTGTTAATCATTGTGTAGCAGTAGTAGAACAGTTTGGTCAGCATCTGTCTAGTAGAGTGATGTTCTTAATTTTCTGTTCAGACTTTATTTCAGGCTGCATGTAGATTTCTGCGACGTAGCGCTGCAGAACACCTTGTCATTAAAATTCTTAATCATTGAATGCTAAATAGATCGCTGTGTAGGTGTTACCACAGTGTTCCTGAGTACACGATGTACGTATACACCTCTTTGTGCTTTGATTCTGAGGAGTCAGTCATTATACATTCAGTGTCAGTTTGTGTTTGCTGCGAAGTCAGATTTCTTTTAGATCCACTCGAGGTGAAGAGTGGCCTTCACAGTCTTATTGCCAAGCAACCACTTGTATGTGTTTGACACAAAGCCTGTCATCATCTGTACAAAGAGGACATAGCTCTTTGTTGAATCTTATAAATGGTGAAAGTAGATTGGGAGTTCTGCTCATAGAAAGAATCTGGTGTGCTTGGCTCCATTTCAAACAAAAACTGAAAGTTTTGTTACGTGGAAAGTGTATTTTTTCAGTGATTGTTCAGCAGTGAAGTTAAGTGAACCTTGATGGAAACGGGCTTGATGATGTTTTGTATTTCGGTGCCTTCAGTCATTATCAGACCATTTTAAGTTGAATTTTGACTCTCAGTTTTTCAGTTCTGGGAAACATAATGAAGTTGTGATTAAAATAAATTCTCAAACTGATTTTCCCCTCCACCCCACATACCAGTTTCACTGATCACAGGATAACTAAATACTGTAATGATCCCCTTTTTTAAATGAAGTTCAAATCCTGAGGGCACTTCGACTAAATGCTTATCTAAGATTGGGATGACATGTGATAAGAACAGTGGACATGAACACCAACAAAAGTTTGAAACAAGTAGTTGTGTGTTGCCGGGTCCAGATGAGCCAAAGAATAAAAAAGTCATAAAAAAAACTCCTGACCAGGTCACGAGTTTATTTTTTGTTTTTATTCATATTTACAAGCAACTAATTTGTCCCCCTACAAGTTTAAGTTAAGTCTACAAGTTCTTCAGTAGTTGTTGTTGTTGTTTTCTTAGCCCGTAGACTTACCCATCCCACCCTAAAGCTTGTTTGCTTTTCTTGACCTCCCTGCAGCTTTCAGCTTGGACACAGAGCAGCCCGACTACGACCTGGACTCGGACGACGATGCGTTTGTTAACAAGCTGAAAAAGAAAATGGAGATCAGCCTCCTGCAGTTTGAGGAGATGATCGATCGGCTAGAGAAGGGCAGTGGGCAGCAGGTTGGTACAGTTTCTGTCTACTAACACACCAATGCAGAGACAAATGCAGTGAGCTTTTAGAACTGTGATGTCCACATGAAATGGAAAAAAAACATTTTTGCTAGCACAGCCTGAGGGTAAAAGTCACAACTGTGCTCACAACTGTGTTAATCTTGTATTTATCAAATGAAACTCTGTCTGTATTTCCTAGCTGGTGAGCCTTCCAGAGGCCAAACTGCTGCTAAAGGAGGACGACGAGCTTATAAAGGAGGTCTTTGACTACTGGAGCCGCAAGAGGAAAAACAGCAAGGCCAACTCGCTCATCCCCACTGTCAAGCAGGAGAAGCGTGACGGCTCCAGCACCAGTGACCCCTATGTGGCCTTCCGACGGCGCACAGAGAAGATGCAGACCAGGAAGGTCAGTAATCTTTAAACTTGAATGTTGGTTTGTAAAGAAATGGTTAAACATCAAACTAGTTGCTTTGTGATTCAAAAGTTTAGCATTACATACCTTGCACTGCAGTCAACATCGCTCTTAATGTCTGCAGGCTGCCATTCTGCTTGTTTTTTTATTTATGGATCTGAGCGCATATTTGTGTTGCTTACAAAAAATGTCAAGTGTTAATATAGAACAGGGTCATTGAGTTGGACATGCAGTCTATGTCAAAGTGACTACGACAGGGACATAAAAAGAGGTGCTTTGTCATGTGAGACCGACTTCCTCCTTGCATCAGATAATTTTCACACAGCCATTAAATTTCACTTTGTCATTGTCTTTCGTGAAGCTCGGTCAGATTAGCTCGATCCAGTTTGCTGTGTTGTAAAATGCTGCAGGACTAACCTGTGCCGCAGACTGTCAGTACCTCACTCTGACAGGCTGACAAAAGAAGAATGCTGTCAGGCACCGTAACCACATTTAACAAAGCACATCTTACTTGACGTACAGAGTGTATTGTGTCGGGACATATCTTTGTGTCAGTCAGTCAGTCAGTGCAGCGTTTACAGAATGGAATTGAAGGTCGAAGATGAGATTTAGTCTGCTTTTGAATTCCTCTCCATTTGTCTCCTCAACAAGAGCAGCTTCTGTGTGAAATGGTGATTGTTGACAGTGCGTTGGTTTATTTACAAAGAGACTAAAGTGCTCGATTGTTGTACGTCAAACAATCATGAACTTTGTGTATTTAAATATCTATGTGGTAGTCGGATAAAAATACTCTGCAGATCCACCAGATAGTTTGAGAAACACTGCACCTGAAGATAGCTTAATTTTTCATAGACTCCAGAAGATTATTCCTTAATTTACTGATGCACACCTGCTGAACACAGTGCACTATGAAAGTGTAGTTTCACCTGGACCCTCTTGTGAAGCATGTGTGTGCCACCAAGTGGTCATTTGATGAATTTAGCATTGATCTACCTTTTATGATCTTTGCAATAAGCCTGCTTTCATCCAGACAACTTTATAAATGTTCATCAAGAGCCTGCCAGAGGCCAGTTTTGACTCAACGCACTACTGCAGCTGTTTGTAAAGTTTAAATCCAATCATTTGAGCTTATATTCTATGTTTTTCACCCACACTCAGAACCGTAAGAATGACGAGGCGTCCTACGAGAAGATGCTGAAGCTACGCAGGGATCTCAGCCGAGCCGTCACCATCCTGGAGATGATCAAGCGGAGGGAGAAGAGCAAGAGAGAGCTGCTGCATCTCACACTGGAGATCTTTGAGAAGAGGTGAGCCTGCCTCCGGGGCTGCACACACAATGCATCAGTACAGAAATGAAACAGAAATAAGTTAGACAGCAGGGAGACGTTAAAAAGGAAAAGTTGGGTGACTGTTTAGAGTTTAAACTGAATTAAAGATCATTAAATCTACTTTTCTTTTGGGAGGATACGCCACTATTGGTGGAGTTGGAAGAGGGGAAAAAGTTTGCTACAAAATGAAATGGTTTGTGTCTCCCTGTTTTCTTTTCCAGAAACGTCATGTCAGACTACGGCGGAGAGGTGATGGCAGAGGTGTTAGCTGAGCGGGCACTGGTGAGGCCGCAGATCATTCCCCTGGTCCCGCTCACCAACCAGTACCGACACCAGGACCACATGGACCTCAAGGACTATAAGTCTAAGGTGAGGCTCTTGATAAATGTCTAATATTTGTCTGTTATTTGAAATGTGTACTCAGAACATGCACAATGTGAAAGGTGTTATTTATCTACACAGTAGAGGGTGACATCATCAGTCACATTTTGAATCTCACTCGGAAAAAAAGTGCTTTGAAAGTGTAATGTTGAGGATGTTTTAAGAGGTGTCTTTTTAATGTGCTTCTAAATCTGAGTTGTCTCCTCTTCGCCCCTGTTAGCCCGAGAAGACAGACGTTCCCCGGCAGAAGAGGAAGTATGAGAAGAAGCAGAAGGTGCTGCCGATCTCGTCGGGTCCCCCCCACCATCCAGGTCCTCTCGTCTTCAACGCCAAGGACCTCAACCAGTACGACTTCCCCAGCTCGGACGACGAGCCCTTCTCCCAGGTACACGCACAGCTCGTACAAACACGGGCGCTCATTCATGCAAAGCCAAGTAGACGACTCTGACCAAGCATGACCGCTCGTCACAGACTTGTCAGTCATCTGTAGACACGTCAGCTGGATGTTTGAGTCATTTTTTGATTTTTTGGGGAAAAAAATGTATGATACCTTTCTTCATTTCTAGGCAACTCAATTCTGAAATGTTTTTTCTGACAGTGTCAACAGCTGATAGATATGGAAACTCCTAAAAACTCTTAAAGCTTAAAAAAAAAAAACTTGAACAAGAGGAATGCCGGAAAACCACTTTTCTACGGTCTGTTAACTACCACAACTATTAATTGGTTCAGTCACTGAGTCTGTAAGTTGACATGACGTGTATAAAATTCAGGAGAAGCTGATGCAAGCGTGTGTTTGTTTTCCCAAGCTGACCACTAATTGGGCTTGTGACATTTCCTTGAACAAGTTTTATTACATGGCAACAAACTCCACACCTCCGCTGTCAGAGTGATTTAAAGAGGCAGTCAGCTCCACCACAGTGCTTTGTTCTAAAAAATCCACTCTAAATTGCAAAACCAGGTGGAAAATATATTAAAACCAGAGCCCCGGGATTCGCTGTTATAAATTCAGCTCCTCAACTGACCTTTGACTGACCTCTGACCTCTGTGTCCACAGCTGCACTCAGGCTCCTCAGAGGCAGAGGAGGAGAACGACCCAGATGGTGCCTACGCCTTTCGCAGGAAGGCAGGCTGCCAGTACTACGCTGTAAGTACTCTGATCATCACACAGTTTCTATAAAAAGCATCGTGGAGCTTTACTTCCATACGGTGATGTAATGTCCCAGCAGAGGAGCCCTTAGGTTGTAGATGCTTTTAAATGCTCTTTGCAAACCCTAGTTAAAACTGAAACAATCATCCACATTGTTGTTGTATTATAACATGCTGTGAGAGTGATACGTGTGTGATGTAGCAAAGCTGAAGTGATGTAAAGAGTTGGCTGTAATGTCTAAAGTTCACACTCAATAATTGACCATTTTAATGATTTATTTTTAAAAAACTCAACCAGTCAGTTTTACAAAGACGTCAAAATGAACTGGGTGACACTGAGCATCCTTTCTGCTTCCAGGCTCATCAGGACCGTGTGGGCAGCTGGCCGTGGTGTGGACCCTGGGACGACGGTTTCGCAGAAGCTCGCTTTCGCTACAGTCTCACCACGCTCACCGTGCCGCGGCGCTGCCTCGGCATGGCTCGACGACGCGTGGGACGAGGCGGCAGGTCAGTGGAATTCCCATTTCTCAGATTTGCATTTTTCTTTTTCACTTTAACATTCTATTTATGGGTCTAACGCACACCTTCTCACAGGCAATGGTGGCCAATAGTTAAGCTGCAAATAACTTCCCCTCCTGCTCTTAAATCTTGTAAGATGGCTGCTTTGATACATAAACCTCAGAAAGCAGCTGTTCTGAGACAAATCATCTATATTGACTTGTCCCACTGTTGGTGCACATGACCTGACCCTCTCTGTCACTCGCAGGGTGTTGCTGGACAGGGCGTACACGGACTATGACAACATTTTCCACGGACTGGATCCAGAAATGCTCGACCTGCCTCTTCCCACCTCTCCACCACCTCCTCCTCCTCCTACAACTACTTCATGCTCGCCGGCCACCGACAAGTTTGCCAGTACCTCAGAAACAAATACCTCAGACAGAAGTTCCTCCACCTTCAACTCCTCTCTTTCGTCTCCCTCTTCCACGGACCTCAGTCAGATACTGTTGAATATAAAGTCGTGCCGATGGCGGCACTTTAGACCACGGACACTACCACTACACGAGCTGGACAATGCCCATCCGCTTTTCAGGAAGTTGAGTCGAAGCCTGAAGCGGCCAGTCTCGGCCTCCACAGCTGGGGGACAGCCCTTCGGCTTGCAACGCCCGGCGAGGGTTGTCCCTGTCCCCGCACCCACTGCTGGTGAGTCGATTGGCTGCACATGGTGGATTCATTCTATCTGGTTGTCATCACTCTGTATTCATGGCTTGGAGTTGGCTTTGATGATAAGAGACTTGATTGTGATGATTAGAATTATTAGAAACAAGACATGCATATACTCGCATACACAACCTGCAACACTTGTCTTCCACCTATGAGTTGAGATTGTTACAAAAGAAATGTAATGTAATTCCTCGGCCATGCCAACAGTTTGGATTTAATTTGCTGAGGTGATGACAAGCGCACAGCTGTGATTTCTGCCGTCACCCCACTACAACAGAGGTGAATAAAATAATTTGTACTTAGAAAAAACTTTGAAAAATTCCTCAGCAGTGTGTTGTTCCCAGTGACTTTGTCCCAAGTACTCTGGGTAATGAGTTTATACGTGGAATGTTTGTTCTGTAAAAAAAAAAAATCAAAATTAAAAATTAATTAAAAATACCTCTACCATCACCTCGCCAAGTTTCTGGAAAAGAAAAGGACAGAATTAACCTCTGCAGCTCAGACTAACACAAAGCATTTCATTTGGTAAAGTGAGAGCGTTTCTGTGGATTATGGAATGAATTTCTTTTAGGAGGACACGAGGCTCACCACTGAAGGTGGAATTTAATCTTTTGTTAAAATGGATTTCATAAAACTGTCAACGAAGCGTTCATGCACCGACATTGAAGTCAAAATATCAGCGCTGGTATCTACTTTTTTAAATTATTTTTTTTTTTAGAATGCCCAGCCCGAGTCTCAAACCTGTGCACACAAAACCCGACCACTGCTCATAAGCACACACTGCACAGAGTGGTCCAGCATGTGCAACAGCTCAACACTCACTGAAACTTGGTGAGGGACTGGGAATATATGCTAGTAAGGCTCCGAAGCCCCAAAATGTGATGCCATGGAGCCGTAAATTCTTGAACCACTCGCAACTTAAATGAAAACCCATTCCGTCTCGATTGTGTTGGAGAGGAGATGTGACCGGATACTACTGTTTTGGTTGAACTGACACTTTAAGAAGCGCGTTAGTTCGTAGAGGTAATTGGTAACTATTCATCCGTGAAATTATTCAGGACAAACATTCGCCGCTTCTTTTGTACGTCCAAATCGTCTGTTTTCCCCCGTTGTTGAAGTGATCATTGTTTCTCTCGGAGTGTTTTTAATTGCAGGACCAATCTCCGTCCTGTCACTCAGCTGCATTGTGAAACAGTTTTTTGGCGTTCATCAGGTGCAGCTCTCGCTTGGCATTCACACTGCATCACCTCACACCCCACCCAATCCACGAGGTGTCAATTAAGACCGGGCTTGATGAATAAATTCATGAGATGCACAGGATTTGTTGGGCTGTGTGGACACCGGGGCGCGGAGCATTGAATACAAACTAAATGCCACAGGTCCCTGGTGGTGTTGGTGTGAGGGCAGTCAGGCGGGTGGTGTCTTAATGTTCCTACAAGCGGTTTACAGGAGTTGTGTCTGTTGGATTTGCATGAAAAAACAACTGCCTTTTGATTAAATCTTTAAAAAAAGCTGATTGTAAGCAAAAGCGCACTGAAGTAATAAACAAGAGATTCTGCAAGAAGCCAAAACACAGCTGTAGTCGCTCTGCACAGATGTGTTCAGTGTGCAGAGAGAAGCCGTTAAGGTGGATTGTTATTAACAGGTGGAGTGTTTCTGATTAAATGAGACGGTGTCAGATTGCATTAACATAAGCGTGACGGCTCTTCCTGATGGAGGCGTGTCAGAGCACGATCTGCGACTTCCTAATGAGTGAGTCTTGTGAAGTGGAGAACCGAAAGGCTCACAGGGAATGAGAATCAATATTTACACTGAGGCTCAAGGCCACGTAATACCTTGAAATGTGGGAATAGGACTTCATAATCAATAGAAAGCCGGTAAACAAAGACTTAAGACCAGGTTATTTATAGGATAAATGACTGGGATGTAAATCAGACCATGAACTTTGACATGTACGGAAGAAAGCAAATGTCTTGGAGGAACTGGAATAAATGACAGTAATCAGGTTTTTTTTTCTACCCAGTGTATTATTTAAAGCTGGAATATGTGCTAAAGTGCATAAAAGCAGTGGTTGGCAAGCACCAATAAGTCTGATGAAGCACCACCTCTTGTTGTGGCAGACCAGACAACACAATTATGAAATTCTCATTTTTAGACAACAAGTGTAACGATACTAGCGGTGTATTAGTTCTTAAAGACTTTTCATTTGTCTGAAAGTACACAGTAACATCTCTGGTCTGATAATAACGGCTCTGACAAACCATGCAGGCGTCCGCCAGCGTTTGCTGCACTAGTTGTTGGCAGCTTCTTGGCCAACTTAGCATGTTGAATCTGTAAAATGAATTTGTTGTTCAGCTAAGCGAAACACTGGGAGAGAAAAGGAAAAAGGAGGCAAATTGCCCTCGAGGCTGTTGCTGTATCATCTGTGATTTCATTAATTTAATGCAGTTATGTGAGCAAGAGGGATGTTTGTATATCCGCGCTTCTGGTTTACTTTAATAACAAAAGGCATAGAACATAGGACGTTGTTGGTTGTCGGCTGCAGTCTTCGCGGTGTGTTCAAGTGCAGCTTTTTAAATGAGATGCAAGCGACATGAGGCGATGAATCCGTCAGCCACTCGCTCTTCCTTGTCGGATTGTTGTGTGGAGGCCCTGAGGGGCCAGTTTGAGCTTTCAGACATCACCAATGAAGTCTGTAGTTTTTCTTCCCATGTTCGATTCCCTTTCATGACAGCTGCCTCATCAATTAAGGAAGTATTGGCTGGATGTGGGTTGATTAAAGTGCTGTTTTGCCTCTGCATTATTGTATGGATTCCTTTTACAGCTATTCAACTGATATATTTATATTTATGAATATGTTTACGATGTTTTCTGTCATCGGATTCCCCTCATGTTGGAGGAAAAACAGGAACATCATGGCTTCATGTAACAGTCATGAGATTTATGTTTAACGTTGAGTTTCCGAGGGCTTTACGTGGATCTCGTACTACTTTAGTCACCCCAGAGGCTGCAGCAGGTGAAACCACCAAGTCTTAACAATAAGAGCCAAAAATATTTAAGCGCCACGTCAAATTACACACACGACCTTTGCATGCCACGTTCAGAGAGTGTTCCTGGTCCTCTTTAATGGCTGAGTGCACCTTTTTACAAACCTCATCACAACCTGCCGATCATGTCTCTCAGCATAAGAGTCCGTTCAGTCTCAACGCGCGAGTCTTATGTTATCTATGATGGTATGAATCTTAATTTTCCAGATTGGTAACAAACTCTCGTCTCTCTCAGCTTTCACAGCCGAACAGTACCAGCAGCATCTGGAGCAGCTGGCCCTGATGCAGAAGCAGCAACTGGAGCAGATCCAGCTGCAACAGCAAGCCAACAGCACCACCACTGCAAACAGCACACACGTCAGTACAGCACCGTCACTCCAGGTCGTCACACAGAAGTTGATTGTCTCTCTCTTCGGTGACTTTAACAGTTTTCCTTCTCCCGCGACAGGGCCTGGCGAATACGTTGGACCAGGCCAGCGCTCAGTTCGCCGCCTCGGCCCTCGTCACCGCCGACCAACTGCTGGCTCTCAAAACCAAGGAGGAGCTAGCCCTGGGAGGCGGAGTCAACGGCGTCCTCTCCCCCTCAGGTAGGACAACCCTCCCACAGAGACTCAAGTCTGAAACGCCGAAACGGCACTAGTGAAAAAAACAGAAGTTACTTGACACTTCGTTTGACAAAAATAAAAGGCAATTGCACGTTTCTTCAACATCTACACAATCAATCATGTAAATATATTTTCAAATACATGAAATACAATCATACAGCTGTTGAAATAATCAAGGTGATGATATACATCGATTGGTGAGCGTTTTACAGGAATTCTGTTATTTTAGTCCTAAAATCCTAAAAGCTTGAGTAATTATCCTCATTTTTTTCAATAAGATGGTCATTGGTCTCGATTATTTACTGCATTGTTTCTCTTTTGACCATGTTGAATATTCACAACCACAGGCAGCATTGGTAGCCTTTTATTACCGTCAGCATTTAGCAACACTTATTCCAGCGTGTGATTATTTGAACCTCCCAAAATCTAATTTGTTTTGGAAAAACAAATGCAGCCGCAAAGTTGTGGAAACTAAAAGCAATTCAGATTTATAGAGAGCACTTCACCCGAGAGCTGCCACACAGTGACACTGAACAGACAAAGCAAACAATGAGAGTAAAGTAATTACAGTCCTAAAACCCATAATGGAGTGCAGTGAAAGAGCAGATAACAGCACAAAGCACACCGAACAAAAACCTGCAGCACTAAACCCCCGACAACAGATGTCATTTCAGGCAGCGGGATTTAGGAGATAACTGCGAAAAAGTGACAAAGTAGAATTTCCATTTGAGATTATTGTGCAGATGAAAACGGCACGGAGGATCTGCCCTTCACAGATAACCAGTGTTAGAGAATTTTAGCTCTGACTGTCTTGTGACGGTGGTGAAAAGAAATGAATCCAGCTCATAAACGACCTTCTGTCTGAAAGAAATGTGCACAATATTAAATATCTGCTCAGTTTTAAAGTTGAGCCGTGTGTGCAGACGTTTGGAAGATGTCACAGCAGCTCGATACATTTCCAACAGCTGCTTTTGATCGGTTGTAAAGGAAAACTAATCACACTTTCAAAAGTTTGAGACATTTTAGAAGCTTTATATACTTTAACCTTTACTAATAGCACTCAAAGAACAATTGCTAATGAAAATCCTCCCTCTCCAAACCTCAACTCCACCCCTGTCACCAACCATGCTCCCCTCCCCCACCACCGTCCGGCCTCTTTTGACCCCTCAGGTGTCTACAAGGGCTTGCACCTCTCGAGCACAGCGTCCCCCTCCCCCGCCGCCCCGGCTCCTCCCACCACTACCCCGACACCTGCCTCGCTTCACCCCTGCACCACCACCACCAGCAGCAGCTCCGCCTCCGCCACCAGTACCAACAACGGCACCGCCCACCCTGCCAACACCACTACCACTACCGCCACCACTCAGGTCCTGCTGGGGAACAACAACAGCCACCGTCTGGGGGTCCCCACCGGCAAGCGTGTCCACGCCCCCCGGACGCTGAGCGCCACCATGTCTACATCCGCCTTAAAGCTGGCCCATGCAGCCGCCGCCACCGCCAACTGTCAGAAACCCAAGGTCACTACGGCCTCGGCCTCGCCGCTGGACATAGTGCCCAGGTGAGAGAAAGACCAGGTCGGCCGTCTGCAGACCAGAGCCCGTCATAGTGTACGTGTCAGCATCAGCTATTGGAGAGTTGTTTAGCAAATATTAGTGTAAGACAGAACAGTCCAACTTCAGATGTTATGAGTCTGAGTTCAGACTCTTTTCACAGCTGCTGCGAGTGAAACAAGATATCCTGTTTACATGTTCTCACTGTGGCCAGAATGGTTCCAACAAACACAACAATACAACAATAGAAGATGTGTTGAGCTCTCGGCATTGTGTTTAGCCAACTGGTGAACTTGTGTATCTGGTAAAATTTGCCTCAGTACACAACTGCTGGAGTTACTAAACAGAAGAAAAGCCTTTTTGTTATTTCTCCCATGAAACTAGTTAATATCAACTTTACCGGCCTTGTTTACAATTACTTAAGGCTTTTCGATGTTCCAAAAACAAAAACAGGCTGTTTTTAAATTGGAGATATCACCATCGTTTGTCAAAGTCTAAGCCAATTAGGCCAGTTGTTCTTTATTGATGTTCTTATGTTTAAGTAGAGAAGAAATGCAGTTAAATATTGATCTTGTTCTGTTCTGTAATGGATTGTTCTGTTTTGGATCAAAACTTTGGCAACATCAAATACAACCTTGATTCTAAATGAAGTGTGGCCGCCACGTAAAACATTAAATTTTCCAACAGTACAAAGGCAAAATTAAATCACTGATGAATCATTGAGATGTCAACTATAAAATTAATTGACGAGGAAAATAATGAGTTACTTGCAGCCCTGTTGTTTTATCTCTTTGTGTAAATTGTTGTTTATTTTTAATTTGATGACACCAACAGATTTCAAACAAGTTCAAATGGCCGTGGGGTTTTTGTTTGTTCTCGTTTGGAAATTATTCTCGTACTGCACACCAACTATTTTATGATTGCCGTTGTGAAAGTGCCTGGTGTGAAGGCTGCAGAGTGTTTGTGTTGGCACACAGAGCCATCCAGGTGTTCGGGGGAAAGCATTGGTATTGAACTCATTTTGAGTTGGTCACGACTGCTGCGTTTTTTAACAGCATTATATTCCAAACGGCCCAGTTTGTAGAGGACGGTGAAAACGTAGGTTAGGACATGAGACGCCTCAAATTACGGGTTTCACTTCTTACATAAGAATCTATTTGTACATTTGTAGATTTAATTATTTAAAATACCAGCTTCTCGCCGTAATCTTGCCATCTTTTGTCTTCTTTTCCCCGCAGGGAGAATCACGAACAAGACAAGCCAGCACTGAACAGTCTATCAGAGAACACAATGGCCATGGAGGTTACGTAGCCTCCCGTACGCAGCACGGGGGAAGCGTGACTCCTTTGTCATCGTTTTTTTTTTTTTTTTTTAGGTGCTATGCATCGTTCGTTAGTCGTGAAAGCAACGTGGTGGCGGAATGAGCACGGCAACGCTGGGTTTCCATGGTAACTGTTTCGGGACTTAATTGCAATGCTCTTCTCGTACAAAACAATTTTTTTTTTTTCCTCCCCCCCATTTCCCTATTTGTTACTGTTAATAAGAGATCGTCTGTAAATTCTTAATATGGCAATTATATGTACAGTACTGCATATTTGTAATACCCCCTCCTCCCACTCCCTGTTCTTGTATATAACATTACTTGAATACAGAATTGTTCATTTGTGATGTTTTGCACTCGAAGATATTAAAAAAAAAAAAAAGAAAGAGGAAAAAAAAAATCAGAATTAAAAAGAGAAAACGACAAACTGCAACTGGTGCGAGTGTGAGGTGTGAAAGTTGTACCACAGAAAAATGTATGTCTTCACATGCATGGTGCGGAACCTGCTGTTTGATCTATTTATTGTGCCGTGTTTACAAAAGGGTTTTTTTTTTCTCAGTTCATGATTTTTTTTTTAAAATCTTTTTTTTTTTTTGGTTTCTTTTTATACACTGTACCCCTCACCGGTTCCCCGTGCTGTAGTCAGTGTTTAGCTAGATTAAAAAAAAAAAAAACCTCTGTATTCTTTTGGATGTTGTGAACATGGCCGACAGGGAGCTCGCCCCGATTCTGTCGGCGCGTTCTTCCACGATGTTCCCATGTGTCATGTTGAATCCATGGAGACATGCGTTCATACAGATTCAGGCGCAGGGCGGTTAGAAGAAGACGACGGGTGTGAATTTGTTTGTCGTAGGCATCAGTTTGTCAGTGGGTTAATCAGTTTCCACAAAGCTCTTCCATACATATATTATTCCTGAGACAAGTAACAAAATAATGGGGATGACGACTCTTTCCCAGAAGACTTTGCTGCTTCTGACGTATCTAAGCACTATATAATTTGTTTTTTTTAATTGATTGATGCTGCTTTTGTATGATTTTTGGCCTCTGGTTTGCACCAGACGGCCTCCTTACTTTTTGTTTCCTCTAAAAGAATAATCCCCCGCCATCTCATCATTTTTTAAAAAAAAAATATTTTTGTATCTCCCACTTTTTTTTCCTTTTTTTTTTATTCCCCTCACAAAAGACTTCATTTTTTTGTTACTTGTTGATCTTTAAGAAAAGAAAAAAAACTAAGGGAGTAAAAAAAAAAAAGAAAAAAATGCAGTAACTGACATTTATTATCATTCCAGCTTCTACATAATAAGGAAGAAAACATGTATTAATTGAGAAAAAAAAAAAAAGAAAAGACAGTTTTCTCTACTTTTAAACTCCAGAAGGCTGCGAGGCCGTGAACCACAAGTTATCGGGTGCCTTCATTTGGGAAAAAAAATTAAAAAACCTTTAAAAAAAAAAAAAATGAAATCGCTCTCTTCTGTGAAGAGTTTGGTACTGAACAAGGCTACTTGTAGTTTTTCTTTGTCTGTACCACAATCCCAATGCCCATTCCAATGGCCCAGTTGATTCATGAGTTTTTGTTTTGTTTTTGTAGACCCTTCCTACACACACACATACACATACACACACACATACACACAAACACATGGGAAAGACTAAGAATCCTCTTGAATTGTCACAAAATGAAATAAAAATCCAGGGCATTATGTGTTTTGACCAGTGTGTCTCATTTTTTTTGTCGTGTGTGTGTTTGTGTTGGGAATAACAGGCCAAGTTTTTACAGCCTTCGTCTCGCTGGCTGGAGGTGAATGATACGTTTCAATCCCTTTTTGGCTCGGAGCCAGCCGCCTACGATGCGCTTATCTATTTTGGGGTTTTGTTGTATTGTGTCTGTATTCAGGTGAGGACGTGAGTGAGTGTCTGTCACCAGGTTTGACAGCAAACCAACAATCTGTGTGACATCATGACTGTTTACTTTTGGGTTCATCGGCTCCTTTGACCCGTCGTAAAGAAGACCCAGTGTTCAATTGGTGTTAGGGCGAGGGCCTGTTCATAAATTGAAAAAAAAAAAATAGATTAAATGTTGTTATTCAATCTAAATCAGAGGCGTTTCACCAGTGAGCTGAGTTTATAGTTGATGATAAACCGTAAATGTTGATTAGAAACCATAAACGTTGCAACTAACTCTTATCTCAAGGTATGAGATTATAAAACAATGATACACTTCAGCAGAGTGCGTACAAATTATATCCACCTTATTTGTAATACATTTTATTCGCAGTACTACACTACCCACAATCCTAAAGTTTGACAGCGCTGTCTGTGATTGGTGGAGCCGCTGTTGCGATGAAAACGTGTGCTGCACCTGTAAAAGTCGTGTCGGTTGCCAGGTCCTGCTCCCATGATCAGATCGGTCGAGTCTTGAACTTTCGGCTCTTTTATCCGTGTTTTTAAAAGTATTTTTTGCTTTGAATCAAATGTTTTATGGTCAGTTGGTAAGAAGTGAACTCGCCACGTCTTAAAATAAATTGTGTTGGTGCAGAAAGTTTATAAAGCAACAACACTTTTCACAGTGACTTGATGAGAAACGACTCCACAACAATTGGATCAGAAAAATAAATAATGTTAAAGTTTTCCCGACAGTTACACAAGGAAATAAATAACATGCATAATGTATGTGCTGAATTCAGTCAGACTATTGATTTTCATGAAAGATACTCTGCGTGTTATGTTTAATGTAAACTTTGTCCTAATATGTATCCAGTTTAATTCAGGCATCATAAGATGAGAAGCAACAAAGAAGTGTTTGTACGTCGACCTTCTTCACGTGTATAGATTAATCAGACTTGTAGTGAACCGAGGTCATGAGATCAATGCAACAAATCGTCTTTTATCAGGTTTTTCCTGTAACGGCGAGGTGCTGACGTAGAGAAAAGCGACCACAGAATCTTTTTCTTTGATTGCGCGCTGCTGCATTGCGGTGTAACCTTGAGCCCTCTGAAAAAGAAAAGTTTAGAAAAAACATAAATTAGTTCTTCTTCTCCTCGGAGTCTGGAAAAAAGGGAACACAGTAGCAGTTTACCTGTGGCCTTCGTTCGCTGAAGTAAACACAAATTGAGTAGGATAAGGGGCGGGGGATGACATTTAAATGTAAATTCTGCTTCTTAGCGGAGGGAAAAGACGAAAGTCGATAAAGCGCCGGGAAAAATAAATGAGGCGAGCCGAGTCCGACTCCCGGAGAGAGAGATTGGGTTTAACGTGCGTCTCACTTGATCATATTTGGATCTGTGCCTGTAATTGCCCGTTTCAGAAAAAGCTGTCAGTGCTGAAAGAAACTGTGTAAAATAGTCTGAGAGCAAGAAACCTGCCTGTGGTCTGCTTGTTTTAAAGGTGCACTACGTAGTACGTTTAAATCAGAAGACAAAGATCTTTTTTATGCCTAAACAAACCAAATAAACCGTCTTTCCTTTCACGGCTGAATAAACAAACTGACCTTAAAGGACAACAAAGTTTCATGTGGTGTTACTTTGTTTCTATGTGGCGGACCCTGCCACCGTTCTAGCTTTAAACAGTGTTCTGGGAACAGCTTGTTTATTCACTGATGGGAAAAAAAGAATATTTCTGAGTTTGTAGCGGCCCTTTAATGAAGCGACAACCCAAGAAGTGTTAGCAAAGAAGGAACGGAAAGAAGACGTGTCTCGTGTGATAAATTAATTTCATTTTAAGAACTATAATCTGATGGAAAAACCTCTCAGAATCAACCTTTAAAGGGGCATTATGTAGTTTTGGAGAAGAAGTTAAATGTCAGGAATTTAATATTTATAATATGAATGAGGTAATGAAACAAATTCAGAAATATTTACTTTCCATAAATTGATAAACTGTTCTCAGAGGAAAATAAGTTCCTAGAACACTGTTTGAAGCTAGACAGGTGGCAGGGTCCGCCACATGTAAACAAAGTAATACAGAAGTTGGTTTCTCCTTTTAAGATCAGATTGTTTATTCACTCATGAAAACAAAGAAAGTTTTACTAGTTTTATAATTCAAATAGTGACAACTCCTCACGACCTAGTGTGAACACCTGGACGCCTCCTGTCGGGATTTAATATCTCTTTTGTTTTTTGTTTTTTTTTAAATGTCAAGGATGTACTGTGTCGAACATTTGTCCGGACCTGCTGTCCTCTCGATCCTCGGATGTCTTGAGTTTGGTGTTTTTCTGACAAATGAGCAGTTTGACATTCTTGTGTTAAAAGTCACTCCGACCCGAGCGAAGTGGTTGTGAGTAGAGAAATAATTTATTATTTGCCGCCCACGTCCATATTTTCCCCAGATGGTCGGTGACTCAGAGTGTTGGTATAAAACAGAATTAAACAGCTCGTGATGCGTTTGACCTCCGGGCCTCCAGCGGTTTCACAGCACACCTGAGACGGCAACAGAACTGATGAGGACTTTTTCTTTCCTCCTCTCTGAAATACAACACAGCGTTCAGAGTCGTATTCAAAGTTATATCAGTGAGTCACGTTGTTGTACCGGGTCAATGTTTCATACATATCACATCAGCATTCCTACAATCAGATTACATTTATATGAGCTGGAGGAAGACGAGGAGGACGAGGAGGAGGAGGAGGAGGAGGTGATTGTGTTGGTGCGACACCTGCTGCCAAGCCAGCGACGGTTGTTTCCTTCCTGTTTCAGCTGATGTTATTAACGAGACATCTGGAAACTTGATCTCTGACTAAACCTGACTGACTGTTTTGTGTCTCCTCACCGGAGCAAAAGCACAGGAAGAAAAGAAATGTAAAGCTGACACACATCTGTCTGAGCCGATGGGGACGGTTCACTTTAACTTCACAAAAACAAATCCTCTCCATACTTGTTGTATTTTTATCCTTCTGAACTTTTTTGTTGTGAGACATTGAGCATACAGTAGTCTGCTCCTGCAGCTCGTATCTGCAAACCACCAGCCTACGTTCAAGTGTGCACGTGTCATATTGACGTTTGTACAAAATGTGCCGTCACATTACACGTTTATCACCTGAAGGCTTGTTGCCAATCGGGTGACCGCGGTATCCGCATTTCGGCATTTGTAAGTTTGGAGCTACTGGATGTTGTTACGGAGACCTCTGGATGTTTCCAGCCGTATTTGTGTTGACAAAAGCCGGATGTTTTTTCCAGGAAAGTCGTGGCGTCTCCATCAGTATTTTATAAATAAACCAGACCATGATGTTTCCTAAACCCGAACTAGGTGTTTTTTGTGTCTGAACCTAACCGGAGCTTAAACACAGCGTTAAGAGAGATAGCTACAATTTAAACAACCGTCTTTGGTTTTTCAGGAACATACTGAGCCGACATGTATTCTGGTAACTGGGTTATTAAAGCGGCGAACATTTGCTGTGTCTCGGTTCAGGCTCTGCATCCTTCAGAGGAGCATTCGAAGGCCGATAATGTCACTACGTCGCATGAAGGCTGTTCCAATCCGAAGGCTCCTCCAAATGCTCCTTCTTTTCCCTGTTTTTGGAGGATGCACCGCTACGATCCTTTGTGGCTTCACATATCCCAAGATTCTTTGCTTGTCCGAAAAAGAAGAAAGACAGAGAGAAAATGGCGACATCGCGTGGCGTCACTTTCGTGAAATCGTGACGTAAGGGTAAAAACATCTGGTGACGCAACCAGGAAATGCTCCAAAGGCGAGACCGTCACATTTAACACCGGCTGACGCAGTTAACGAGGTCTCTCTGAAGGACTCGCCTTCAAAGACCGCAAAGGCCGAGTTACTTCCACTCCTATATTCATTTAATATGTGTACTTACTAGTTGTTTTGCCGTGTGGCCAATCAGACAGTGTTGTTGTTGAACTTTGTGTGAGAGGAAGCTGCACCACAGCCAAAGATTTAACTTTTATTTTATCGACTATCTGACAGAAAAATCACTGACACCAATAATTGGAAAGATGCTTGATGTCGAGGCCAGTCGTTGGTCTACTGTTCCTACGTGAAGCTGCTCTCAACAAGGTCTGTGGATTCTCATGAATAACGGGTCATGATTTCTGGATAGAGACGATGCTGTTGAGTTTTGTTCTTAAGAGAGAGGGCAGTCATCTCTGTGGTCGACATCTTAAACACTCGTAAACACACACCTAAACAGTTTGGACGGATGAAGTGCACCACACACAGGAGGGGAACTTGTATTTCTGACTTCGAGGTGAACTGTCCCTTTAAACATAGGAATAGTCATTAGTCAGCAGTCGGTTCTCTTTATGCTCGGTGTTTTCAGCGTCGTGTCCGTCACAGACATCAGTCATGTTTGTCGCTGTAGTAAATGAGAGGTCGTGGAGTTGGCAGGTGCTCGGAGGAAGGTTATTTTCTATAGAGCTCAATCAAAGCCGCAGAGATCGAGACACAAAGAGGCTTTCACGCCCGGCCTCATTATCTGTGCTCTTGGCTCGCTTGTATACTGACTTTATCTCGCCCGGCCACCTTCATCTTCATCTATAGTCGCAGCTTTCAATTACCAGGAGCCCTAATGAACAGCGGACGCAGTCGGTGGAGACATTGTGCACGGGCAGGCTCATTAAGGCTAATGAGCCAGAGGGCGAACAGGGATGATCAAGGTTGTCTGCGGCGGGCCCTGATCACGTTGACCAGATATCTGTCTGGTTCCTGAGCGCCGGTCCAAAGCGTGGAGCGTCTCGGTCTTTGTTCTCTTCACTTGAAAAGTGTCCGTCTGTCACTCCGCCGCGCTCTGATCAGCCTCTGGATCCTGCGCTCCTAAATTAAATCACTGGGGTTTTTTTTCTCGAGTTCTCTGAGGTTTTTTTATTATAATTAAATCAGTAAACCAAAAAGGAACATTTGCAATATGTCGGAGCGCTACAGTAAATAATTCTGGCTGATTAATCTCAGTATGTTTGCGCCGCAGGGTTCTTCCATACGAAGTTAAAAGTTTGCAGAAGGAAAATAAATCCAGGATGATGTTTTTTCTCCAACTGAAAGAAGCCGAGACGTCACGTCTGGAAAACATTGTTTTAGCACGTTTTAATAAAGCGGCCTCGGACATGATTCATAATAATCATCTTCTGATGTTTTACAGATCAGTTAGAAGACATTTATAACTTAAGTTCCATAAATATGTGAAAAATTCCCTTTTACTTGTATTCATTCTCTCTGTTTCACAATAATACCATCAGAAATGTCGATAATCATGAAGGAATGTTTGGTTTTCCCACTGAATTGGTCAAAAAGAGCCAAGAAAACTGTAATAAATCACTTTTTTTAAATAATATTCCACGTTAGAGCAATAAATCAAACAAGTTATTAGATAAATTCTGCCTTCAGTTCTGCAAATCTTTGATGATCCAACCTAGTAAATGTTGCAGCTTTACATTTCTTTAGGTTCTTTTGGGTTTGGAAAAGATTGTCTTGTGGCTCAAAACATCTGGTTTTGTTGGCAACAACACAGCTGGAAATGTCTCGACATTAAAAACATCCAGCGGTTTTTCGTGCTTGCGACCATTGGAACATCATCCGGAGCAGTCGCCTTCTCTGGAAATGTTGATTTGATGCACATGAAACGTGCAAATTTAGCAGAAACTTAACATGCAAACATTTTATTCCGGCAACTGAAAGTTTCATTGGAGGGAGAAAGAAGAACAAATTGATTCTTCGTGACTCTGCAGCCTTCAAGTTGCTCTCTGACTTTTCTATTGAGCCTTATTAAATGATTTAAACCTACAAACCCTTTTATAGAATCTAACAACGTAACATTTCAGACAGTATAAGGGTTCAGTGTGCAGCCAAACGTGACTCAAATAGCATTTTATAACGTATCGCAGAGTCCAAAGCAACCAGATCTGCTGTCGTTCGACGACATCTTCGCCGCTCAGACTGAAAACCTTCACAGACTCACTCGATTTCCACGCTGATGTCAACTGTGGAAAGATATTTGGGCTGGATCTGGATGAAAACTGCATACAGTCTCATAGTCGGTTACACGAGAAAGTGAGGAAAAAGTTGTTGGAACAAAGAACTCCGGCTCCTTTTTCACGCCCTCCGTTGCTGCGTCTCAATTCAGGGTCTGCGTCCTTCAGAGGAACATTTGAAGGCCAATCACGTCACAACGTCGTGCGAATGCTGCCCCGATCCAAAGGCTCCTCCAGATGCTCCTTCTTTTCCCTGTTTTTGGAGGATGCACCTCTTCTATCCTTCGCGGCTTCACATATCCCAAGATTCTTTGCTCTCCCGAAAAAGAAGAAAGAGAGAAAATGGCGACATCGCGTGGCGTAGACCGTCACATTTAACACCGGCTGACGCGGTTAACAAGGTCTCTCTGAAGGACTCGCCTTCAAAGACCGCAAAGGCCGAGTCCCTCGAAGGATGCAGACCCTGAACTGGGACACAAGTATGAAGGTGAGAGATGGAAACGCTCCTGATGACGTATCCTGAGGCCTTCACGGCGGCAAACATGCAACACTGTTGTCCATCAGAGACGTTTGTACTCTGCTGGGTTCATATCTGAGACTCAGAAACCTTAAAGATAATGAGAACAAACTTAAATGGATCTCCTGGGCAAACAGAACCATCTCGAAACCAAATGAAATGAAACAAAAGTCATTTAAATGCTAATGGGTGTAAAACGTCGCGCCATTCGTTTTGTGCTCATTTTCAAAGTGAATGCGAGGAGCGGCAGAAACTACAGAGAGCGAGATGGTGTGTTTTCCTCCTGCCTCTCAGTGAGAAGTGATGAAAACAGCTGTAACTCTGAAGACAGCGAGCCGAGACGGGAGGAAGGGGGGGGAGGAAATGGAGAGTGAAGGATGCGACAGAAGCTTTGAGAGAAGACGTGACAGGTAGAGAAACGTGTAGAGTTCAGCCTGCGGGGAGGAGACGCTGCAACACGTGTCCTGATTCACGTCCCGCCATTATGATGAAGCAGCACAACGTCCACAGACGGATCACCGTGCACTTTCCTTTTGTGTGTTTCCTTTTTTTTTTTAATAAGAGTACAAACGGCGGCTCGTGTCGACGCGACCGTGAGAGCAGAACTCAATTATAAGTTCCTGATTGTGTCAGCAGAATCTCTCGGCTCTGTGCTGAAGGGAATCCTAATTTCACAGCCGCCCACGTGCTCCGGTTCTGTAGATCTCATATTCCTGCGGTTCCCTGGAGGGAAGGCAGGATGGAGGCAGGATTATTGGTTACACGATTGCATTATGTCTGTGTGTGTGTGTGTGTGTGTGTGTGTGAGGAGGAGGAGGGTGTGATGGAGATATGAAGATGTAAACTTGTTAATTCAAGGTGTGAGAGATGAGAGAGAGAGTGTGTGTGACTGTGTGTGAGTGAGATCAGTGCATTATTAATGTGTGTGTGTGTGTGTGTGTGTGTGTGTGTGTGTTCACGACAGGATTCAGGTCAGGTTTTTCTTCACTCCCTCTATTTTCTCACAGACACCTTCGTCATCGTCTCCCAATGATAGAAGTTTATTCATGTAATTCAACTGAAGTCGAGTGCAGATAATCCACCAATTAATTCACAAAACCAACGATGTTTTAATCTGCTAAAAGGTGTCGTGCCGTCGAAGCCTGATGTGTCTTCTTCCTCCGAGCTCGTTGTTCAAGAACGAGTTTTAAAAAAAGATGCATGGATGAGTCACGCTGTCGTGCAGGACGACGCGTTGCTTCATTATCGTGAACGCAAACTGTAGTTTTATTCTGACGAACGCCATCCTGCTGCTGTAAAAACCCACCAGAGCAACAAAATGTGGATCCATCCGCCGCTGAAAATAGTCCCAAAGAAATGCATTAATTCGGAGATGTTAACAAGGTCTTTTTAAAGATTTACATCTTCAGGAGGAGCTGAGAGACACAGATAGAGAAGGAAGGAAGGAAGGAAGGAAGTGTTAAACAGATGATGAAATCTGTTGACAGTAACATAAATATAGATTACAGCCAGTTCTGTCTCTTAAAGACAAAACAAACGTGTTGTTTGAAGAAGGAACAGATGGAAACCTGTAAACACAAAAACATGCTGAGTTTAAGATCAATAAAGGATCATAAAGACTCGATGTTCGTTCAGCATCACTGCGTTGAACAGTTTTAAATGGATCTACTTTACAAAATGACATTCTACGTATCAGAGTTTCAGTGGATTATGAGGACATTGTTCCTCAAACCACAGGCTGTTTAAGCTTCCGTATTAATCTCACGTTTCTGTGGTTTTCAGCGCTCCGCAGATTAAATCTCCTTCGCCCCCGTCGTGTCGGTGTGGAGGCAGAAATCTCGTTGACTGAACCTCAGCAGAGGAAACACAAAAACTGTCTGCACAGCTGGATACCACCCGGCAACATGATGTAATGTTGTAATTAATCTGAACTGGCCCTGAAACGTGTCTGCGGCCTCAGATTTCTGTGATTTTTTAAAAACTTTTCTGGCTTCGCAGCCGCTGAGCTCAGAGAGAGTTTGTGTCGAAGTCAATAAAGAAAATGAGAAATCAGAAAAACTTTGAGTTTTCAGTTAAAGAACACGAGTTGAATGTGTCTTCTTTGCTTTGATCAAAAATAGTTTGTACGTTTCATCTACAACATTTCACAACCGATTCATGAATGTGTTTTATTACAGGATGTGTCTGGTGTTTGTTCTCTGAGCCACTTTATATTCATCAGCTCTACGTTTCATTATTTAGCAGCATCAGTCTCCAAACTACCTCCAGAATCATGACATCTTTAATCCCGGAGGATTACATAATCTCACACATGTCTGAAGCTGCAAATTCAATTATTGTTCAGTGGAAACAGTGTGAAGGAGGAAGACGGCGTGGAAAATCCTTTTTTCAGCCTGAGTGTGTGTGTGTGTGTGTGTGTGTGTGTGTGTGTGTGTGTGTGGACTGTCAGTCTGTACAGACTGTTGATATCTGGCTCCACCTGGTGGTTAAACCCGGAACATGCACTGAGTTTCTGATCAGAGACACTTGATGCAACAAATTCTTCTCTCTCTTCTACCAGTGAATATAAATCCAACAATCTGAGCAGAGACGGAATGTAACTGAGTACATTTACTCAAGTACTTTACTGATATACAGTTTTGAGGTATGAGTGTTTCCATTTTCTGATACTTAATACTTTCACTCTGCTACATTTTACAGTAAAACACTCACTTCTTTAATTAAAATAACTTTAGTTGCTTGTTACTTTTTACATGCTGCATCAGAGTTAAATGAAAAAATGTTTCCGGGTAAAATCAGAAAAGGCCGAACATCTGATAATCGATCAGCACATAGTAGAGAGTAAAAACATGCATGTAAATATTGTACACTTTTTAAAAACGTTGCTTTACTTAAGTTTATTCTTTTTTAGGAAGTTACTTTTGACACTTAAGTACATTTGATAACAGATACTTTAACACTTCTTCTTTCTTTCTGAGTGACTTTAACTTTACTTTGAACTCAAGTTTGACTTGTTGGTACTTTTTACTACATTGGACTTGAGACTCGTCTGACTTTGACCCTGAAGTCATTTAACGAGGATCAGAGACTTGATTCCTGTGATATTTGACTTATTTGAGATATGGAAGCAAAATTATTTAATTCTTTAGTTTAGAAACAGTAAAATACCAAAACGATATAGCTGCAACTAGTGATTATCGTCCTTATACATCAATCTGCTGATTATTTTCATAATTACTTGTTTAATCTCTGAAAATGCTCCTAGAACCCAAAGTTTCATCTTCAAATTGTATCTTTTGTCCTCATTTATTATCATAAATGATGAAAAGCAGTACATCTTTACATTAGGGAGGCTGGAAATGGCAAAACAATCAATTATCAAAAAGTAGTTTACATCTTTTCTGTCGCCTAACTGATTAATCGACTGATGGTTGCAGCTCCACAATGCTTTGTACGACCTTACATACGTCAGGTTTAGTGAATTGACTTCATTTAACTCAACCAGCTTTCAAAATAACCATCCAAATGCTTCAGAGACATTAAATGTCTGTAAATGACTTCTGAAGATTTGTGACTTGACCTGGAAAATACTTCAAATACTTCTGACTGAAACACGCATACCGCAGCTGCTTTTATGAATGGTGTGTTCTATCCAGTCAACATAAAGAGGACAGAGGCACAGTAAATTTTATTTGACCTTTATTTACTCAGGGCGGAGAAATCAAGCGCTCTCTCGGGGCCGCTGGGCTGCACGCTCAGACTGTCGTGGCGCTGGATGTTGAGCAAACAAGACTGAAATATTTAGAGGTTAGGTGTCCTGCTCAAACGGAGAAAACCCAACATCTCACTTCAAAGAGGTTTTCCAATGCAGGTAAAATGCTTTCTGTGATGCGTTTTCTTGAATCCATCAGTGGAGGGAGAGGAAGCTGCTTCACGTTCGGGTGGTTCATTCAGCCGAGGAGCGAATGCAACAAAAACTACTGAATGGACTTCCATGACACTCGTATGGAGGACGAGTCTCAGCCCACGATAAACTGCATTAACGTGTGTGGATCCGGAAAAAAAAGGGGGGATGGATCCAAAAACTTTTTTTTACAAGATTTTCTGACATTTTTGTTCATTTCTCTGGGAATACTCGAACCTTGATTCAACAAAATCAGGTGCATTTAGGTGTCCAGTATCTAAGAGTGAGTGCGATTTGTTGCCTGTTGAGTCTTGGACCGAGGGATCGTTACAGTACAACCGGAGCAGAAATAGTATCAGAGGTTTTCATTTTCCTCTGACGTCACAAATGTTGATGTAGGCATTCTGACAAATTGTTGTAGTTTCATCACTTCCAGACTATTCTGCAATTTATAAGACGATGACAGTGAGAATCTGGAGGTGCATCGGGCCAAATTTCAAGGTAAAATAACATATCTGATAACCCGTTAGCTTCCGTTAGCATTCAGCCGCTCCCTAGCTTACATTACTGTCTGATCCCGTGTGTTTCACGTCCAGGCTTCAATAAATGTGCCCAAGATGTGCGCTGATATTCCTTATGATTAATTTACGACTCGTATCGCAACAAACTCTTAGCGTAATCACAAAGTAATGTTAGCTAGGACGTAGTTGAACGTTAGCTAATCTACAGAATAATACCTGGCCACGTTTTCACCGTCCATCTTTAGGTTGCTGATCAATTAGTGAGACGTGGAATGATAACGATTAGTTGGACTGGAACGCAGCAGTACTACATTGTAGCGTCCCATCCTGAGTGTGACGTCAGAGGAAAATGGCCGCCGGCTCTCACACAGCCCTGTCTTGTGGCGGTGATGGAACAGTTGTGACATCACGACCTTACAGAAGTCCTGACGGCTCGTTTACATTTTCTGAGTCCTGTGTGCATTTCTCTGTCGACTGAACTTTTTAATACTTTTGCTGTATTTCCACAGCACCTACAAAAGCCTCATGAACAATAAAGACATGCCAATCTCAGTTTCTACATCACGACACCTTTAAAATCACAAACATTGAATTAAAAGTCAACACATGCTTGCCACTTTTTTTGCCACAAAAACCAGCACATCACAAATGTTTCTAACAAACACTGAGAATCATTCACTGGGACGTGTCCCTAAAAATGTCAAAATATTAAAACCTCCTTGAATCAAGGGATGAAAACAGTAATATAATTATAGAAATATTAAACATGATCAGACACTTTCACTGTAAAAAGTAACATGTGCATCCTAACAAAGATCTGAGACGTTACCGGATGATTTGTTGGCGTAAACACATTAAATCTGTGTTTATCACTTCACACAGACTCTTTAAAAAACAATGGCTCTCTGCTCCATCGCACTCAGAGTTAAAGAAACATAGTAAAATCATTTACAGTGTCAAAATAATCCAAAACACTTTACTGCCACACGGTGTCGGTCCTGTCGGGTCAGAACTCTGTCAGGTTATAATTATAAGTAAACAGTCGACACACAGTTTATAAAATCACATAATAAATCATGTGACAGTAACAGCAATCAAAACAGTGAAGAAGAGCGGTTTGAAAACCAGCTCATCACCAGAACAGACAGCAAGTTAAAGGGTCAGTTCACACAAATTTATAAAAACATAATCCTGCTTGCTTTCTGCTCTTGTGTATCAGATAGTTTCACATTCTTGTGTTGAGATTTTCTATGTTTTCTGCTCAAGTATGAATTTATCATCCCTGCATTTATGTCAACAACATTCAAATGTACAACAGTTTGAATTGAAAAACAAAGTACAACCACTGTTACAGAAGCTACAGAACCTGCGTGACCAGACATCACAGGGACGAGTGATTAAATATGTCGTGATTTGAGTGAACTGACCCTTTAAAGGTCAACTTGACAAAGAAATGCTTTTGAATATAAAAAAATGAACATGATTTTTAAAGGAACACATAGAAAATAAGGAGAGGAATGAACAAGATATGGAAGCAATTATCGACTCTGCTAATCTGTGTTTTTACATCGATTCCCTGACTGATTCCAGATCAATTATCTGGTGGGATTAAAAGGTTTTTTCTGCATCGATGCAGCTGTTTTCTTATCTCTTGAGTCCAAACACATTGACGGGTGAGTCACGGTGGCTGTCGCCCAAAGCGCAGCACTTGTTTTAAACAATCCTGCCGCGTGGTGCTGATTTTATTAAAACACGGGATGTTTACACGGCTGCTCGGCCGGGAAGCAGCGGCGTCAAACACGTGGCGTTCCTGGAAGCTCGTGTTGCATAAAAAAGAAAGATGTTTTCCACCCTCAACTTGAATTATCAGTTCACAGACATTACAACCAGCACTGTCGCCATCGTTCCTCGTATCCTCCTCTGCACTGTAACTCCTTTCCAGCAGTGTAGACGCACAACTCTGATGTCACTGCCTGGAAAAAAAAACATGCCGCCGAAGATAAAAAAGGAGACGATTCCACCGGTTCTTGATTCTTGAGCCTGTGAAATGACGTGTCGTAGAAAGTATTTTTAAAGAGTTTCGCTTCATTTGAGTGAGGAGGAGTCAACTCACCTGTTCCCCGCTTTTCTTCACTCGGTCCAGGAAGCGACGACGTAACAATAAAAACATCACACAACATTTTCAGAACGTGTCCGACTGTCACCTCAGATCCGATTGGACATCATCCTGGTGTTCAGTTTCAGGAAGAAAGTCTGCAGCTTGCACACGCGGCACTTTTTCTTCTTCTTCTTCTTCCGGCTGTTCCTACCTTTCTTGTACACTCCCTGATATTTCCCCTCCTCGTCCTCCTCCTCGTCCACCCAGGGCACCCAGGCCCCGTCGTGCTGGTCGGGGTTGGCTCGAGGGTCGTCGGGGGGGAAATAAACCGGCACAGCTGTTTGGTTGTAGTAGGCGAGTCGGGCCAGCAGCTGTTGGACCACGTCTGGCCTCTGGTCTGACAGGTCCCGCCGCTCGCACGGGTCGGCTGTGATGTTGAACAGCCAGACGTTTCTGTGGGTGGAGGGTTTGTGGAAGGACGCGATGGAACGTTCAAGGTTCCACCAGGAACCGGGGAAAGTGGAGAGAACCTGAGGATCAACATTTACTGTTATTTATTCATTTGGAGTAAAATGAATCATATTAAAATGAGTCTACATGTGTTGCGGTACCTGTTGGGGGACCCAGTCTCCGTGGCCTGGGTCTCCTGTCAGCAGCTTCCAGTCTCCGACTCTGATGGCAGCCTGGACTGACGTGTCCCAGACCGGCTGGAACAACTGGAGCCGGAACTGGGGCGTGTGATGAGTTCTGGGCAGCAGCGTCCCCGACTGGGACACGTTTTGGTATTTGGAAAATGTCTGTCTGGACTTCGACTTTAAGAGTAATTTAAGCTGTCTCTTGGATTTGGGGTGAGGTGGTCTAGACTGGGACAGGTTCTGTTTCTGGGATGTGGTCCGTCTGGATTTCGACTTCGCTCTTTGTTGGACCTGAGGCTTCAAGGATTTTGGGCGGGATGTTCCCGACGCTGACGGAGCACCACTGGACATCAGGAACGGCTTGTAATGTGTCAGTTTCTGGTTCTGAGGGAAGTTTCTGGTCTTGAGTTTGGGTTTTAGTTTAGATTTCTGGAGAGGATTAACCTTCAGTTTGGGAGGAGGCTTGGATTTAGGTTTGGGCTTCGACTTCTTGCTGGTCTTTAACTTGAACGCTGACTTCTGCTTCGGTTGCAGCCTCGGGGCTTTCTTCTTCTTCGGCTTCTTAAAGGCCGGGCCTTCTGGTTTGTTTTCTGACATGTAACAAAAAGAAAGGACACACAAGAATGAGCAATATGAAGTAAAGATCCTTCGGCTGGCATACAAAATACTGCTTACATGTTGTCCTTCCTTACATCCCTCTTCGCCATGTTTCCTTTTTATCTGAACTTCTGTTTTTCCCAGGAGTAAAGCCGCTGTGATGTCGCCTATTGGATTGTGGATGACCGTTTAAAACCCTCAATTTCAGGAGTTTGGCTTTTGCCATCTTGGATCTTCTATCCTGATTGGATCTGACCGAGACACACCTTTGTAGCGACATGTCTTCACACCGCGCTTTATCGTTTATTTGACTCTATCTGGGACCATAATTTACTAAATGAACACTTGAAACTTGCAGTTAAGACCGTAATCTCATTCCTAAACTGTTTACTGAGGTAATAAATCAAGTGAGAAGTTGGGTCAGTCTCTCATAGGCGTAACCTCGCTTTATTTTCATGTTGTTAGTCACCTGGCGCTCTCTGTCTGTTGGCCTCCCAGCTCATGGTCTGTGCAGGTTTGTGCAGAGGGTCGATGTTGTGCAGGATCTCCTGACGAGGCGAGTCCTTCCCTTCGCTGATGGCGGGCCAAACATCAAAACCATCGAGGCCGTGACTCTGAGAGGGACGTAAAAACAACACATTCATCACAGGAAATACAAAGAGAAGATCAATAACAGGTCACTCTGAGGTCTGCTGTCCACATGTTTCCTGCATTAATGTTTCCAGGACAAATACTCGTAAATTCACCTCACAGGATTAAATAATAATACATTTTCTTTGGTATTAGTAGCTATCGAGTTTCTGGATTAGTCGGATCTATTTGATCGTTGCCAAGCTCGCCTTTCTTATCTGCCTTGGCAGCAGAAAACTACTCGCACGCTGCGCCAACAAAGCACTCTGGGAGCTGTACACAGGCTTCACCGACACGCCGGTAAAATGAATCTGTCTGAACTAAAACACAAAGCGTCTTTGTGGCCGCCGTTAGAAAATAGTGGTGCACTTATCATGAGAGGTCAACAGCACATGAATCTGCACGACGGTGAATTAAGACAGTTTTACGGTAGCGCAGCAACCTGAACTTCAGCAGAGTCTGAGATGATTAATGCAGATGGACGCAGGATCAGCTCTCACCGCGACGACAAATAAATGTTTGCATTCATTTATAATCAGCGGGAGACACTCAGCGGGTCGGCTTAACGTAAAGTAAACTCTGGCAGAGTGAAGTTTCTGGCTCGACAACAAGGAAATCATACGGAACCTAAATCCAGCGTCACAGTGAAGTCATAGCTCATATCAGTGGCTTGGGTGGCCGAGAGGGGAAGAACACGTCTTTAAATCTGTTTTACAGAACGATTCAATGTTTTTATTATACTGTTTGAGCTTCACTGTCCTGTTTTCACTATCAGAGACAAACATGCAACAAAACACAAAGCTAACGTGCTAATAAAGGAAAGAAAAGATGATGAAATCACTACGCATGATTTCCCGACAGAGTTAAGTTCCACTGACCCGGCTGATGTTTCCCCCGGCCAGGCCCACCAGAGTGGGGAACCAGTCGGTGATGTGCAGCAGAGCTGTGGAGACTCGTCTCCTGCGTCTCAACAACGGGCTGTGGACGAACGCCACTCCGCGGACTCCACCTTCCCAGTACGTACCCTGGAGACACAGTCAGGCTGTTTAGGTGCAATTAACGGAGAGCTTCTTCATTCTCACTGTCTCACATGGACATTTTTTGAGTCTCATTCCAACTTGTGAAAGACTTCTTGGGATTGTCGGTCCCGTCGGCCGCCATCCCAAAGCACCAGTATCTGACCGGTTGGGCATGAAACTCAAAAATCATCTTTCTTACAAACTGGACCTTTAAGGCTGCAACTAACGATGTCAGAAAATGCTAAAACAGTGTTTCCAAAAGCTCAAGACAACATCCTCAAAATGTCGTGTTTTGCCCACAAGCCAAAGATATTCAGTTTACTGTCACAGAGGAGGAAGGAAACCAAAAACTATTCACATTTAAGAAGCTGGAATCAGAGAATTTTGACTTTGAAACACTGACAGTAACTTCAGTTTGACTATCAGCAGTAAAACTGAGAGTGATTTCTACCTTTCGGCCTCGCAGCGGCCAGTTGCTCCCCCCGGTGAACGGCTGGGCCCCGTTGTCGGTGGAGTAGATGATGACGCTGTTCCGGTAGTATCCGTACTTTCTCAGGGCGTAGGTGACGTTTCGGACCGCCTCGTCCACCGTGGACACCATGGCGGCGAACTTCCTCCTGGCGACGTTCACCATGTCTCGGTAAGGGTAGATGTAGGACTTGGGAGTCTGTAGAGGCGTGTGAACCGCCTGCAGGAAGAACATTAACACAGCGACTGAGATCTGTTCATCCAGATAGATTGTTTTGCTGAGATTTGCAGAGACCGGCCGCGAGGATGTCTACGTCTCTTTCCAGAAATAATGACCCGTTTACTTAAGATTGTCGTGAGCAGTTCCACTTTCTATCAGACGACAGTGTGGGATGTGAACATGTTGACAGGGACAACATTTCTTCACCCTGATTAAAGATTTCTAGCGACTGTTTCCATGTGATGGGATCAACAGAGTCTGGTGTTGACATTCAACAACAGATGTAACTAAAACAGCTGTGTGTTGTACACAGAAGCCATTTTACGTCACGCATTCCTCGTCCTTGTAGGTATTTTTATCTCTTCTGGAGCGTGTTTGATCAACTCCCTGTCTTGAGGATGGATTTCTATCTCTCTCTGTCATCGTCTGCGCTCAGTTCTCTCAGAGTTTCTACTTAAAAACAAACTGTTTGACTTGGATGACGGATGAAATACAGCCGGGAATTAATCAGGTTCTATCACTTACATGTGAGAATCTTTATTTTTATTGGTTTTGGCCTGTTTATTCTGATTGAGGTGTTTTTATGGAGCATTTTTTGTTCTGTCTGGGCTTTTAAGCCGATTATAATCAGAATATTAGGCTCGGTGTAAACGCAGCTCATGATGCCGTCGTCCTCGCCTCTCGTCCAGGAGCAGAAGCGCACTTTCTTCTGCTCGGTGATAAGAAAAGAAACATCGCTCCTCCACGAAACTTATCACACTCAGGTCTCTGGATTATCTTTAGTAACTGGGTCATGGTTTCTGGAAAGAGACGTTGTTGTTGAGTTTTCTTGTTGTTACTGCTTTGACGACCACAAGCCAAATGTTCCATTACATTTGAAAGAAGACAAAAATCTCTACGGCTGATATCTTAAAAACTCACAACCTTGATAAATCTAAACAAATCTAAATAAGCTAAGAGGAAAAATATGTCTTGAATTGATCTGATTTGTTGGTGAGCTGTCCCTTTAAAGAAATACGCGGTGCTTTTCAAAGTAAAATACACAACAGGTGTTAGAAATGACCAAAACTCCACTTTTACGCTTCATTTCTCGCTAAAATCTAAGATATTATGATATAATCGGCTATGTTGATTCAAAAAAGATGCTTTTATTTTGACACACGTTCACAGTTTTCGTCTACATAATACTAATTTTAAGAAATATGGCCAGAGTTTTCTCCTCAACCTCGTCATCTACCCGGAAACCCTTTACGACACGTACTGCTGGTGCATAATTTGGAGGTTGGAAGTTGAAATCAGGACTGTTTATTTGATTTTTCTTCCCTGGCAGGGGGGCAGAAAGAAAAAAATCAAATAAAACCAGTCCTCCGTTTTGTTTTTGCTGTTTCTTGTCAGGGCATCGGCTCCGTTTCAACAAACCTTTTCATCCCAGAGCTGTGACATCGAATCAACACAGCTGCCCAGAAAACTCAGCAATAAACAAAAAAACCAAAGAGAAGATCAGTTCCTTCTCAGTTTGAACCGCCGTTCTGTGTGGCCTGCTTTCAAATGAGACGGCTCTGGTCCATATGAGCAGAACGGTCTCAATACGTTTCTGATGCTCGTAGACAAACAAACACTTTGATGTGGCCTCGCTGTTATTCCAACATGTCAGAGTCTCCACATCCCGACGTAAACCATCGGCGCATCAAAACACATGTCGGGCCTGGAGAGGGTTTGACCTATTTTCCTCAAACTATTCAGACTCGAAGTTTTCTCCCTGTATGTTTAATTTAAACCGTGTCTCTTCTTCATTTTGAGCGGCTCAAACTCGAATCATATTTCCAGACATTTTTCCTACGTATATATACTTTTTATTGGCATTTTTCTGATACCTGGAGGGAGAGCAGCAGGAACAGCGGCCTCTCCGTGGGGTCGTGGCTCTCCAGGATCTTACGAGCTCGCTGTGTGAAGAGCGTGGTGGAGTATTTCCCCTCCTGGCCCCACGCCACGCCCTCGTTTTCATGGAGATCATACCCGCACAACCCCGGGCCGTCGCAGGACCCGTAACTGAGGACAGATGGAGAGTTTGTAGACGCGGATAATGGAAAACAGGGGAGACCAACATCAAAATCAAATGCTTTTTTTTTTTTACCTGTAATAATCCACACTTCCTGTTAAAGAACCGAAGAAACTGTCAAAACCTTTCCTGGTGGGCAGGCAGGCCTTCCTGCAGAAAAAAAACAAACAAAACAGAAGTAATCACTGTTATAAACGAGCAGCTTACAAAAGGTATAATCTGGTTACACGCGTTGGCTTTTTCATTGTGCGTCTTTGAGGAAACTGACGTTTTGAACCTTCATTGTTTACATCGTGTTTGCTCTCGCTCTGCTGCACGTCTCTGTGTTTTACACTGTGAAATCAGCAGGAATGCATGTCGTGCCGTATGTGTGCTAAACGCTCACGCAACTCAGGGATCCACTCATCTGAACTCTGCTTCTGCTCAGAAACATCCCAGGCTGCCTTCAGCGTGAATAAAATATATACATATACATGTGATACGTGACTTTTTCGATCACTAGCAGTTTGTGTAAAAGCTGCACACACTGGCGGGTCAGTTGTGTGTTAGAGGTTAAACACTCAGACTTGGTGTCTGGGTGATTTTTTTTTTTTTTTTTGACCACAGCGCCTGAAACCACCCGAAGCTTTCCAGCGCCGGATTAGACGAGGCCGAGTCCGGCTGCAACCGCGACCGATCGGAACCAACGATCTGACATCGACACGTCACTCAGAAAAGATTGTAGGAAAAGTGGGCAGGGTTTGAAGCTCTATTCTTCCATCGTCCACATCGTTATTTACAACATTATTCTTGTCAGTTTTATTTCACTTTCCCACATTTGAAGGATTGTTGTGTCTCCTTCTTCTCTGTAACCACTTTCACACATGCAGCTGAAGCTTCAGGAACGTTTCCTACATGTGTGAAGTGAAGCTGAGCTCAACAATCAGACCGAGTAACATTTCAAGGAATCACGACACTGTGGACGACATATTTGCATCCATGACGTATTAAATGAGTATTAAATACAAGAACACAGGCAAAGAACAACAACAGCTCCTTGCCCACAATGTTCCTGGTGTCTCTCTCTACGTACACACACATTTCTGGTCTTGTGCATGTACAAACTAGTTTGTTTTGAGCTTGACAACAAAAACAAAATGATAGAAATCTGAGACATTTGAGCGAAGCGTCCGTCTCACCTGTAGAAGCCCAGGTGCCACTTCCCGATCATGTGCGTGGCGTAGCCGGCCTCGCGGAGCCTCTCGGGCAGAGTGTCCATGTGTGACGGCAGGCAGCTGGGCTGGCTGGGCCTGATGATGGAGTGCTGAAGGCCCGTGTGGATCTGATATCTGGAAGGAATAAGACGGACCGACGGCTCACAGCTGGACCTGCGACTCGTTTACTTTCCCTCAGAGCGCGAGGTTGCCTAATCGATAATCAGATTACTCAAAGCAGCCGCCTCATTTGAACCGGAGCCGCCTCGGACTCTGATAACTGTTCTGGTTTCACTTCTGCGACATGAATTCGCTGCTTCGGGATCAATGAAGTCTCATCTTACCGCTTAATAATAATCACAACATGCTGAAAACGATATTGATCCACTTTTTAATGACAATCTGACGATGAAACAGGGATAAAATACAGCTCAAGAAAGTACAAATCAGTACTGCGGCTAATCAATTAGTCATTTGAATGATAATTTTGATAATCAGAAAATTGATTTAAGTCACATTTTCAGCAAAAATGCTTCTAAAATGTGATAAATTGCTATTTTTCGTTGTTTAACATCTGTATATTGAAATCTTTGGACAGAGGAATGTTGAAAAGTTAACAAGAAACTAATTTAATTGAACGTAATCATTAGCTGAATCAATGCTGCTGATAAAAAAAACAACAAACACAGACGTAAATGATGGTAAAACAAAACATAAAGACGCTGCTGTACCTGCCGGTGAGCAGCTGGCTGCGTGACGGCGTGCAGATGGGCTGGACGTAGTAGTTCTCCAGCTTCACGCCCTCCGCCGCCAGTTTGTCCAGCGTCGGCGTGTTCAGGGTCGGGTTGTGGTAGCCGATGTCGTTGAAACCCTGTCGTCGGGTAGAAAGACGAGGATCAAACACGTCCACATGTAGTGAAAACAACCACAACTGTTTTATGTTAAGAGAAATCAACCATTTTACTCAAGCTAAAAGTGCGTTTCATTCGTTCACCTGTCGAGCTCGAGCTCCAGTGGAAACAAACGTGAACGTGGCGGGAAAATGGCGACCAGATATAACTTTTAACCGCCGCCTCGTCTGAGCCACGTCAGGCAGACGTTCATCGACAGCGGCGGCTGTTGTTTTTTAACAAGGAGGGAGACAATTGATGGACGCGCACACTCTTTAATTTCAGTCATCTCGTCTTTTTGTTTATGTGCGTTTTCTTTTTGTGGTTTGTGCCTTTTTTTTAATTAGACATTCTGCTTTTAGTTCGTGTGAGACGGCCAAAACTGAACCCCACAATTAAACTGGTTATTTTACTGTATGTGTGCATTTTCCATTAAACGTCACGGGAGCTTTTTAAAAAAAATAAAAACAGTCTCAACTCTTCAGAGAAAAGGCTATAAACTGATCTTTTAATATGTTTGTGATCAATTGATCGACTGATGGTTTAACATGACCCATTTAATTTTTGACGTTGATGCTGATTTGGATGACTTTTTTTCAGTTTTACCAACATTTGTAGTTATTTTTGACTTTCTTTTCTAATTTCACGCCATAAAAAACGTTTAATTTACAAAATGAAGCCCATAATTTGATCAATATCGGCACCAACAGCTGGATTTATGACGTACAATGTGTAATAAATCATCTTTTCATGTCAAACATGATCATTTATTTGATGTTTTTTCTCACGAGAGATTTACAGCATCTCTCTCTCTCGCTCACCTGGTCGTCGATGAGGATGAACACGATGTGCGGCTGGTTCTTCTTCTTCTCTCCGGCCTCGTCGCTCTGAGCGTTCCTGTCATTCTGGTCGGGTTTGGACCGATGAGCCGACGGGCAGCCGAGGCCGAAGAAAACACTCAGCAGGGTCAGAACCGCAGCAGAAGCCGGCTGCATCTTTACTGCAGGAGGGGGATAAAAAACAACAACACGACATGACAATACAGCGAGAAGAACTTCAGTGCTGATGCTTAGAAATGTCTGAGTCGGCACAAATTCCCACAAGCGTGCCATCAGCGGCCCGACCCGCTGTAGATCACGAAACCACATTTGGGTCGGACTCGCCAACTTGGCTGTGACTTGGATCTGAAACACATCCATCTGGTGGAGCGAGAGAGAACTCCGAGGAGGTCTTTTCCTTTTTTAACCATTTACAATCTTCGGAGCTGAATCATAAAACCAGTAAGGAGCGATGACAAGACGGGTCGAGCCAGAGAGAGCAGAACCAGAACCAGGACCAGAACCAGAGACTGTTCTCTCTGTTCTCTGATTAATTCACTGTCACATACGGAGAATCTTATCCTCTTTAATTCTGTAGAACTCCATCTGCTGATATCAAAATAAACTTTTCTGTAACTCTTTTGGAAAGACAGCAAGAATAACCAGACTGGGTTTTTCTGAGTCCGTCTAATCAGAACTGATCAATATAATTGATGACATTGATGTAATAAACCGTCCAATACCGCCGTTTAGAAGTCGGCTCATTAGCTTGTCGTGAGATATAAATGATCCGACAGATTCGAAGCAGATTAATCGAGTAGTCGATCGTAAAAGAGAAAATCAGCTGTTATTTTCTTTCAATGATCAATTTGTCATTTAAATAGTTTTTTATTTTAAAGCAAAAATGTCAAATATTTCCTGTTCCAGCTTCTTAAATGTGAGAATTTGCTGCTTTTTCTTTGTCAGTTATGATAGAAAGTGACGAGTCTTTGGGTTTTGAAGCAGTTTGAAGACGTTAATTCAGCTTCTGGGAAAATCACGATGAGAAATCTCACATTTTTAATCTTTAATTATGGACATAATACAGTTTTTAAACACTAAACCAGCTTTGACACAGAACGCAGATATTTTAAACTTTACGTTAAATCAGGAAAACGTGTGATATGTTTGTCAGGGATGTATTGATTCTGTCATCAGCTCATATTATAGCGAGTTTCAGCACCGAACGACTGCGTTACGTTTTAATTAAAACATTAAATTAAAGCGTAATTCATCTGAGAAACGCAACAAACTTCGGGTTTAAAGTTACGACATAAGTTCAAACGGGATCACAGAGTTCACGTCAGTTTCTCAGAGACGCTTCAGGAACTCGAACGTGAAGCTGCGGCGTTGATTTTTATCTGTGAGACCAACTACAGCCGCCTCAGCCTGAACTGTAGCAGAGCTGGTTCAACAGGAGGGAGGTGAGATATACTGGTGCTCATGGCAACAGCTGATGACTCTCTCACTCACTCACACACACACACACACACACACACACACACACACACACACACACACACTTGTGTGTGTGTGTGTGTGTGTGTTGTGTGTGTGTGTGTGTGTGTGTGTGTGTGTGTGTGTGTGTGTGACAGCCTGTTGGTTCAGACTATACAAGCTCAGACTGGTTCCTGTTTTGACATTTTTCTTTTTGATACAACTCTGCAGCTCATATCTGTCGCGAGCCCTGTTAGAAAATACAGCACTGATCAATAACACTTTTAATTATTGATTATTTGATTTTTTATTTAATTTGAGTCTGACATCACTGTTAACACCCACGTGCAGAACTGTGTTGTGATTAAAATCAGCACATTTTCTTCATCTATACAACAACAACAGCTGTGTTATTATTAATTATTTTTTAAAAAGCCAGGCCTGATTCAATACCTCGATAGTGGATCAATGAGAGTGAACGTCTCCTCTCCTCCTCCTCCTCCTCCTCCTCCTCCTCTTCCTCTTCCTCTTCCTCCTCTTCCTCCTCAGTTCATTCTCCACTCCTCGACTCTTCCTTCTCCTTTTCAGCTCGCAGTGAGTTCGGGGAGAGTTTGCAGGAGACGCCGCATGTTCCCCCAAGTTTCCACAAGAACCTTCCTTCCTTCCAGTCGGCGCGTTCGTCCGAACTCCCAATGAAATACGACCGACGTCAAGCCGGGCCCGGTACCGGGCTGCCACGTCCGGTCGGACCTGTCAAAATAAAACACCGTGTTAGGAAAAATAGGCGTTAATATTCTCCTACAGCGAAAATGTGCAGAAATTCAACACACCTATCACTTCCATCACTAGCTACATTTATTCATGTTACCAGGCTAACGTTAGCAAAATTAATTAATAAATAAATAAATACATTTAAAAAAAAAAACAGGCTAACGTTAGCTCGCTCCACAGACTAGCTAGCCCTGCTTCTCTGCTATAGCCAGTTTTTGTTCATATTTCAGACGTTATTATGAACAGTAACGTTAATTACATTTGATAAGTGATTAAGTCTTAAAAAATGACAATAATTAACTGAGAAAAATTACATTTGAGTGACCTGTTGGTTATCTGTGGTAGGCTAAGGAGTCATGCTAACGGCGGCTAACTAAACATAGCTAGCCAGTGTGAAACTTAGCAAGTAGTTGCTAATTAGCTAACCTATATTTTTTCATTAGCATTGTTTGTTAGCATAGTTGTAAATCAAATAACAGCTTTTAACCCGATATTTAGCCTATATTCTTAAAATTATAAAATATATTATATTTATGATAAATAAATATGCTAGTATGAAGCTTAGCTAGTGTTTGCTAACATAAATGAGCAAACTTTTTTCCTGATTAATGTTTTTAAACTTTGCTCTCAATTAAAAAAGTAACATATTATATAGACAGTTTATAAAATTACAAATAGCATATAGCATATAGTATCACGATATATTATTCTTTATATGTATATATATATATATAAAAAAAACAGAATAAAACATTTAATGTAATCTTCGGTCAAATTAAATACCAAATACCAAATTTGCAAGTTTATACTTCCAACCATTAATTGTACAATATATAAATATATATAAAATATATATAATATGATAATAACAATTAGTATATATAGCATAATATATATATATACATATATATATATATATATATATATATATATATATATATATATATATATATATATATATATAATTTTTTTTTACTGAAATCTTTAGTAAAAATTACAGGTTGGTTGACATTTTGTACTACCATGTCATTTGCCTTTATTCAAGCGTTAATTGTAAAAAAAAAAAAAACACAAAAAAAACAATGTTTTTCTACAGTATATAATAGTTAATATAATAATAAAAAGTATATATAATATATAATAGATTGTATATATATTATTCTTTATTTGTAAAACGAATAAAACATTTAATGAAATGTTAAGTTAAAATTAAGCACTATATCATTCAGTTCCATTGATATAAAATGTTTGTTTTTCCATCCAGTTTTATTTTGAAGGCTGAATCACTTCACATCCGCCGTCCATCACGTGATTTCTGCACCTTGACACCAGCAGCCCTTTAACAGCAGCGCTGGTTTCAGGGTTTCTTTAATGTGTTTCTTTTGTTCAGCAGATCTTCATCATTGCAGCAGAACCTCCCTGCTCGTGTCCCGTGTGTGTGTGTGAGCCCGAACAGAACCGAACATCACCCGGACGGTTTTGGCTTGCAGGCTGGATGTGTGTGCAGCGGACAGAGGAGCCAGCTGGCACCGCGAGGAAAACCAGGAATTTCTCTCTTTACGCAACTGTAACTGTACAGATGAGAAACTGCACCAAGTCCTCCAGAGACAGAACCGGAAACAGGCCACATTAATCAGCAAATAAAAGCTCTAATTAACCCAAAATCCTCAATAATCACCAGCAGGTGATGCGTTGATACTGATAATATGAAGTGTTATAGTCACAGAAACAATAATGATGGAGGATGATTGTTTAAAACACCTGAATATAAGTCAGAAAGACTGAAAGAATAATCATTTTCTTGGTTTATAACATCTCTGTACAGTCTTACTATTTCCTCCGACTACTGTTACTCATCCAAACAATCTGTCTCTGTTTGGAAATATTAAAAAAAAAAAACAGTCTGCAAGTTTACAAAGTGGCCGATGGAAGCTGTGTGTGATTTATTAAAGCCTGATTCACTGGCGGTGAGCAACACGAGGAAGAATGCTGCCAGACGCTATTGTGGCTTCGCTGGAAACAAATCAGTTGTGCAACCCCCACCAAACACTGAGACACACAGTTTTAACCCCTAAATGTCCTTAATTTAATTTTAATTAAAGTGCCAACAATGAAGAATTAAAGGCTTTTATCCTGGATCTTTAGAAAATTCATTCATGCTAGTTAAGGAGGCCGATTTTAGCCGAGTCAGGTCAAAAACGTGAATTATAATCAGAGTTATTAGATCCAAAGTCAAAATATTGTTTTCTGAGTTCAGATTTTGAGCTAGACGTCAAAGTGAGATAGTAAATCACATACATGACGTAATTTATAGGTAAAAATCACAACATACCGAGTCATTATTGTGATACAGTGAATCAAATTCAATACATTTTCATTTAAAAGGGCAAAAAAGGCAGCAAGTGTGATTTCAGAAAAACAAACCGATGTACAAAGAGCTTTATGTTTTATTATAATATCATGGCTGCTGTGTTTCCTCCGAGCATGAAGAGTGTAACAGCAACTCATTTATATACAAGACAATGAAGGAAATGACCTAATTCTACATATTAGAGAGGAATATTGTAATATTTCACTTTATATTCCACTCGATTGTTCATCAGACAGCCACCAAACAGGATGTAAACATCCAGATAGTGAAGGACAGAAACAAACAAATGTACAGTAACATTCAAGAAACTTTAAAAATTAAAACTAGTGACGTTGTAACTTGTAATGTTGAGCCTAATAATCCAAAACATATAATTTTGGGAAACATATTTAAAAATTTTGTCCTGTTTTGTCTTCTTTTCTTTGCCAAGTTGGGCTTCCATACATTAGACACTGTAAAAAATGATGGTAATGCAAGATGTAAAAAAATGCAATGTTTTTTCAAAGTGCGTTAATCCACTGCTGACTGATTCTGTTATAATTCTTAAAATTTTAATTAACGCACTAAATTCCCACTCAAATTCACATCCAATGTGGTTAATTGCTGTTAGCATAATTAGCACAACTTCGTTAGCATCCTTTATAATTCAGTTAACTGAGAGACAAGATGAATGGATGAGAATATAGTTAACAAATATAATAATTTTTAGGAGGTTTAGCTTAACAGAAAATAATGTGAAGGTGTTTTTTTAATACAATAAGCCACTTAGAATATAATGTTAGCTAATATTTATATGTATTATTCTTCTCATGTTGTATAACTATAATATATTTATGTTAATTTTCTTCTAAAACGTGTCATTGATCCATTTTACTTCATGTTTATCTTAATAAATTAAAAGGCTGTTTTCTGGTTGGTGTTGATGCTTCCCTTTAAAAAATAAAAAATAAAAATAAATAAATAAAAACTCCACTTCCCATGATGCATTTCGAGGGGGGCGTCGTCAGCGCTCATGGCCGCACGCTGAATAGCGAGCATGAACTGAACTGTACATAACTCAATAATATTCCAGTTCTGGTACCAGGTTCCCCCGTCGTGTCGCTCGGTCCAGTCGGACATCATGGCCCCGGAGGAGGACGACGCGCTGCTGGTTCTGATCTACCAGCACCTGAAGGTGAGCGGCTACAAGAAGGCTGCGAAGATGCTGGAAAAACACGTTTCTCAGGTAAAGTTTGGCTAAAAATCCTCATTTACAGGCTGATTGAGTGCAGAAGCTACCTGACTGGCTGCTGTTTCTCTATTTTATTGTTGATTTTTCTGCATGTTTACGATTTTATTTCTATTTCTTTAGCTGACATGCGCGTGTGTGCATGTTATATAAGCACCTGGATTAAATATAAATGTGATTTTAATGTGTTTTGTCGCTCGGTTCAGCCTGTGTGTGTGTTGAACGCACATGGCTGCTTGTCGAGGCCTCCTGGAGGAAAAGAACATGATGTTACAGGAGCTGCTGCAGGCCTCCTGCTCCTCACTGACACCCCCCCGTTCCAAACCTCCTTACATTTTTACAGTATTTAAGGATAAAAGTTGATATTTTTATTTAAATGTAACCGAGCTGCGATGGTTGCTTGTTTAATTAGTTAGTGCATCTACCGAGAATTATTCGGCAGGTATATTGATATAAAAAAACAACGTTTTGGCTGTTGGTTGGACAAAAAAACATGTGATGACTCTACTGTAAATCTTCTTTCTGCATAGTCATGATGCAATCAGTGATATGAAGAGGCTGGAAAAAACAGACTACACACAATATATTCTCTATGTATACTCACATGATGTCTTATTTAATTGTTGCACTATATTCTGTCAACTTTGCCAAATATAATTAAGAACTTTATTTAAAATCTGTTCATGCTGGTTACATGAACAAACATGGGCGTGAATGCACTTCTGTTCTGTTTTTTTTTGCAAGATGCACTCAACAAAATACCTCTTCAGTCGTATTTTTGTGGCACTCAAAGAAATAACAAATGTCTTACGTTAACTGCGGTGAAACTTGAGCTTTGGTCAGTCACAAGTTTCAGGTGTCAGGCTCTGGTGCTAAAAATATTTTCGCCCAAAAGTGGCTGACAGAGTTTTAGGAAGATCACAAAAGAGACAAATTGTCTCAGCTGTGTTGTGTATCGTTCTCACAGAGGCCGCGCTCTCTTTACCATCATTATCGTGAGCATCGTGTACCATCCAGACTTTGACTCACAAGCCTCACGCTGGTGATTGTGTACTCTGCATGGATTCATTTCCGGGAGAGTGGAAGCATTCCTGACCTACAGGAAATTATCTTACAGGAAAAATAATCCAGCCAGATGTAACTCTCAGCACTTCGGTCCTAACTCGGAAAAATGTGGCTTTTGTGTTGATTGTTGAGAAAGTAATGCGTTCACGTGTGTGTGTTTTTGTGAAGGTGGAGACACCAGAGGAGCGATCCAACCTGCACGACATCTACACAGGCTGGATGAAGTAAGTCGGCGATGTCACACAGCACAGAGGAACACACGCAAACCGCACATTATAAGATGAAAAATAAATGCTTTAGATGTTCCCTCACTTAATCTCGATGAGCGTCTTTAGATAGATTGATGGATTGGGATAAAATGTACTTAGAGATTATGATACGGAAGAAGATGCCTCCATTATACGTCTTTGTGCAAGTGTTTGTTAACCGCTTTGGGGGATCAGTGTAACAAATTTACGCTTATCAGTTGTTTAATTGACAGATTTCTTTTTACTACCTAATGTCGATGTCACCAATCCAGTATTGGTCCATCTTTAGTAAAAGTGCTAAATAATAAACGTAAAACTCTACTGAAATTCAAGAATAGAGAACAAACTAATACTAGGAAAACTCTCTGTAATATAAACATGTGTTAAACACGCACAGAACCGTGGTGGCGTCGAAGAATACACCGTGCATTCAAAGTGCATGAGGATGATGTTTACACAGCTGAGAGAACGATCTTTAAAGCAGCTTTATACACACTGACATCAAGAAATTGGTATTCTGCGCGATTTGGCGCCCCCGTCAGTTTCTGAGTGCAACACCACTGTCGTAAATACAAATCCAGGTCTGAAGGCGTCGACTGCAAACAAAACTCATTACGTCATCACAGTGTTATGTGTTGAAAACACTTGAAGTAAACGTGTGTGTAACAACAAGTTCCCTCAATCAAAGTTTTGGTCTTTTATCTTAGATGATTTTGTCATCACGAGACTCCAAACTGACCTCTGTGGGCAGGAAGTGACTCAAAGTGTGTGTGTATGTGTGTGTGTGTGTGTGTGTGTGTCTGGCTCTCTGCCCAGTGCATTCTGGGATTTATTTCAAATCCCTGCCACCCTGAAAAGGATTAAACGGGCAGCAGATAAATGATGGAATGAATGACCTCAGCTCACGTCTGCGAGAGAACAAGAATACATAAACGTCAAGGCCGGAGGGTAAAATACGACCCAGCGTCTTCGTGTTTAATAGCCTTTTATTTGGGCCAGTGTGGCAACATCATGTTCAGCAAGATCGAGGCAGAATTATTTGGTCAGTACAGCTTGAAAGAAAGCCAGAATCCGGTCCCGTTTCCTGAACTCTGCTGTGTTTTGGTCAGACTCTGGTTTGAATTTAGGACGTCTTTTTAGATATTGGTGTTCCACAATCAATCATTGATAACATAAAACTCGTGTTTGTGTTTTCAGGCTGTGCTCTCTCGCTCAAGATGCCAAGCAGGAGACGGAAGACGCCACTTCTTTGAAGAAGGAGAGCATCAAACCAGAACCTGCCACCAGCGGAGAAGAAGAAGAAGAGTGTACAGATGTCAAACTCTCAAACACCACAGAAGAAAACGACGTGGATGCCAAACCTCCAGTCGGTGAGTGTTCATTGACCTGACCGCAGGTTGATTATCCTACGGTATATCTCGTACTTCTTGTCCAGAATTTATACTTTAATGGTTTATTTTTGACCAAATTTAAACATTTCTCTCTGAAGCTATTGTGTGTTATTTTGTGTCTCAGCTACAGAGTCTGTGACGGATGCTGAGGTCGTCTCTGAGCAGCTGCAGCAGCCGGCAGGTGATGCAACAGCAAACTCAGTCGGTGAGAACGCCTCCGACAGAGAGGAGGAGAAGAAAGAGGAGGAGGAGGAGACAAAAACAGAGCAGGAGGTGAGTAGAAAACACAGCCCTCAACACGTGATGTAATGTATTGGCCCCATTCACACTGGCTTTTGGATGCGGGGTTAGTGTGCCAATTCCCCGCCTCCGTCTCAGCGTGAATCTTTCGGGGGCGGCGAGGGGTGAAATTTCGCTCCGGTGCTGATCCACCTCTGGAGGTAGAATCAGGGCCGTATTATTGGCGAACCGAACCAGTGTGACGGATAAGCCGGCTTCACGTATCGAGGGCGTGTCGGTCTGACTAGTCGGATAACTGCACAAGTCCTTCACTCAACTAAATACAGAGAAATGTCCCACAAAGCAACGTTACAGGACCGAACAAAAGTAACGTAGTAACTGACTTTGGCAACTTATAAAAAAAATACCACAGCTGTACGTGGAGAAGCGTCCGTCCTCCTGTCTGTCCCCCCGCCCGTCCTACCGACTCTTCGTCACATTTTTGCCTGAAAAACATCGTCTATCACCGGCAAAAAACTTTAACTCCCTGAGTGTTTGTGATGAAAATAATTCACAGCGACCGTCAGCCCTCCGGACCGAGACTTCAGTGAACTTTCACCCGGAAACCCGTCTCCGTCCTCGCGAGTGAGGGAGTCAGACTGCTTCCTGTTTACTGATGCCGATATGTAATTATGTAATTTATAGTGAAAAACTTAACTTTGTCACTTTCCAGGATGTTTGGTGTGTCAGGATCTCAATCACAACACATCATAACAGCGTCCATATGATTATAAACTGTCATCAGGTTAAGATTGACAGGGGGGACATCTGGGAAACACCTTGTAAACACACCCACGTCATCATCATGACGCGTACCGTCACGACTCTTTAGGAGCCGCTGCTCCGGCTTTCTGTGTGAATTCACGGCGGTTCGTCTTTAAGGCGGAGATGTTTCGCTCTGTGTGAATCACCGTCGGCGGAGATAATGCGGCGTCGCTGTGTAAAAAGAGCGACTGAAGGCTGTAAAAGCAGCCAGAGAACTACAGAAAAGAAAGTCAAGCTGTGTTTATTCAAGCGTGTAACAGTTTGTTTTTTACCCCCTTCACACTGTTATTGTCCTTTGGATCTGTGTGTTGCGTACATAGTCCTTCAGTCAACAGGCTGGTGACAACGGTTGCCGGGGGATGAGATTGGCGCCCGCTCTGACCTTTCCATGAAGAGGCGGATTGTAGCTCCATCTGCACGAGAAGAAACACCAAGCGCCCTTTATCTCGATTCTCATGTGTCAAAAAGTCATTTGTTCTCCCTCGTTTTATTCAAACACGTTAAATACTTTATGCCCGCACGCTAGATTAAGCTCCCACGAACATTTTATTATCTAAATGTGCTGTTATTCTTGTGTGAGTTGAGTTTCACTGCTGTGAAAGTCTAATGAATTACAAGTTTAAGGGAGCGCTGTGTGCCCTTCACAGTCATGCAGAAAGAAGGGCACGCACCGGAAACATCACACAGAGGTAGTAAATGTTCGCGGGAGCATTATCTGACTCCACATGTCCCAGTCGGCTCATGACGATCCGGGCATGTTTTTAATGGACGGCTGGCAGGTTGGTTTTTAATTAGAGTCAAATCCTGTGCACAAACAGACGGCTCACCTCTGGCTCGCGTCACGGTCAATGTGAGCGTGTGATCGTTTATGTCCCGTGCTTGAGTGCCAATTAAGAGACCAGATCTCAGTCTTTTTGCAATGAAGTACACATGAGATCCAAAGTTGTAGAAGAAGAGTAGATGCCATGTGGGGAAAAATAAAAACTGTACGTCTCAAAATGTTTATTAAACCCGATAAGAAGACAACCGAGTGAAACATGAACCAAAAACAGGAAGGAAGAGTGAAATATGGCTCCGAATTTAGACTAAAATTAACTACTGTCTCATATTTCTACAGTAGCAGGAAGCCGCCATCTCACACACACACACACACACACACACACACACACACACACACACATAGCTGTTGTCCAGTCAGTGTAATAATGTGCTGCTAGATGAACAGTAGCTCCAGTGTTATTATACACACAGACACATTTCATGTCTCCATGTCTGTCCTGTATCTGTTAGTTTATTGTTTCTGTGTGTGTGTGTGTGTGTGTGTTTCTGTGTGTGTGTGTGTGTGTGTGTGTGTGTGTGTGTGTGTGTGTGTGTGTGTCCAGCTCTCGTCTCTGTTCTTTTCTGTCGGCCCAGTGATGCAGCAGTTAATGCTGTTTGGACAGAAACTGTGTGTGTGACAGAATGATAATCTTCTGAGACAAATTGTGTGTGTTGTGTGTGTGTGTGCGTGTCAGTGTGTTAATGGCCCTTTGTGGTGTGTGTGATTACTGTGTGTCTGAGTTGTGGTTTTTACGGATATTGCTCTCGTTGCTGAGACGAGCACAGCTCCTCACTGCTGCGACGGACAAAGATGTTTTTTTCTGCTGAACAGAATTAAAAGCAGACAAGCACGTTTTTTTATTTTTTTTAGTTTTATTGTCTCTTTTGCTATCCAACATCCAGCTGGTCAAATAAAATCTGTCCCACATGCAAAGTAACACAAACTGCCAAACATATTTGGCCTCAAGTGACACAAAAAGTTTCTTTTTTTCTTTTGTGATTCTTTGGATTTGTAGTTTCACAATGTTCTGTTGGGAATGAATTGATTATAGTAACTGTGTGTGTGTGTGTTTGTGTGTGTGTGTGTGAGTGTGTGTTTTGATTGGCAATCGGACAACAGACAGCCGAGAGTCTGATAATCGGTAACAGTCAGCTGTTCCCTGTTACAGTTATGCACAACTTTGTCTTCTCAGACCACCAGATGTCCTGAATCCTCCGACCGCTGGAGGAAATGTGGCGAGGTCACATCTGTTAGCCTTGTTAGCAGCTCTCAGTTGTCTTGCCTGTGCGTGTTTTGCAGTCGACTCCTGCTGATGTGTCCGGTGAAGCAGAAGGTTCCGACTCTGACGAGGTGGTTGAACCCACCGCCGACACCTCCGGCGAGGTCGAGGATCAGCTCCCGGCTCCAGAACCAGCCGGTGTAGACGGCGAGAGCAGCAAGGAGCCTGAAGAGGACGAGGATGAGCTGCAGCAGGTAAGTGACCTGAGGGCTGAATCCAAAGTATGCGGTTGTGTAACAGCCGTCCTCCAACAAAAAACATCACTCTTAACTGTTTTTCTTCTAAAGCGCTGCCAAGGTTTTTATTTCTTTATCAGTTTTAGCAGAATGATATTTTTCCTTGAGATCTTTTTATTTGTCCAAGAAGTTTATATTCCTTTTTTCTCCTCCTAGTTTGCCTCTGCTCTCAGCGGCTGCTTTGTCTTTTTCGGCCTTGAAAGTCTTGAAAGTTTGAAATATGCTTTTTTTAAAAACTATTCATTTTCAATTCAATTAAGTTGGATAAACCTCTTGAAAAAAAACGCTGGATTTCCAACATAATCTGCTGTTTTATCCACACAATCACTCGAGTGAACAAAAAATCTTTGTATGATTGCAGTGAAATCATCCCGTTGTCGTATTTGTTGGTCTCGAAACATAAAATCAAAGTTGCGTAATCAAGTGGCATTGATTACTGTGGGTATAAAGCAATACTGTAAACACAGTTGCAGTCTTAAAGTGCTTGAATGTTTCTCATAACTCTTCTTATACCTGGAAATTTATGTCAAATGATCCTAAAACGACGTAAATTCAAAGCTTTTTTTTTACCGTTTGGAGTACAGGTGTGGTCATGTGCTCTTTTTTTAAAGGGTGTAAGATGATTTAAGAATAAGCCTTCAGATGTTTCTGCCTCTGTTCGCTGGAAAACACTATGGGTCCACATCATAAAGCCCAGTTCTAATGTATAACATCACCGAAAACAAACGTTTGTTTTTCTAAAGAAATTTTCATACACCTGCCAAAAAAAAACGCCATTTTGTCACCTCAAAATACCCCGATTGAGAGTAAGAGGAGCCAAAACTCATTATAGTTCTTCAGTTCTTCATTTATTCTAAAACAGGTGCTTAGGTGGAAAAACAGCCTATTCAAAGAGCAAAGTACATAAACTTATGAACTTATTTTCCTTGTTTAGGCCCCAAAATTGATATGAAGAAATCAAGAAGAGGAGAAAGAGAAGAGAGTTTGTCTACACAGTCACTCATTGGCTGTTGTCGGCTCTAGGATGGGCATATATAGAGGGATACTGGTGTCTTTCTACAGATAGTTTTAATCACAGCTCATAAAAAAACACGAGTGCCGGTTGATTTGTGGCCCAGCCGAGCCTCCGCTCCCTCGGCTCAGCGACCGCACATCTGAAACGTATTTTGCAGAGTATTGTGTCTGGCTGAGGAGCGTTGTTTGTTCTGCGTAGCCTCCAGTAGGAAACACTGCGAGCACTTCTTCTTTTTGTGGAGTCATGAGCTTTTTAATATTCTGGCATGTGGAGGTTTTAAATGCCACCACAGCTGCTGCTGGCTCGGAGGGAAACGTTCAGATCGCTGCGGAGTCGAGGTGCGAGTCTTCACCGGCCTCATCATTCAGTCTGTGTATGATTCGAATGCACACGGCTGCTTTTCCAGCAGGATTTTGATAATCTTTGATAATCTGGTTACACTGATGACTTGTTAAAACCTGTCCGACCCTTCTGAGAAGTGAAGAGCTATGAGCCTAAATGTCTCTTCTCTCTGCTCTGTGTTTCGTCCTCAGGAGACAGAAGCGGCACCAGAAGCCTCCGAGGTCACAACAGATGAAGCGTCGGCGTCTGAACCGATAGCTGTCAGTCAAACGGAGGCCACACCTTCCTCCACACAGGAGGCAGAGGATGAGGAAGACGGCGCTGCAGAGGTTAATGAGATGAATTTATTCTTTGATATTTAGAGGACAGAGTCTGTGTGTCCTTTTTGATCCTCCTCTCTGGCATCCTGGTCACACGTCTCTGGTTCTCCTCGAGTCCACATTGTTTAAATCGGAACCGGAGATTCTGCAGCTCAGCGCAGCTTTCTGTTCCTCATGATGACTAGAAAGGATCCGATCAGTGTCACGAAAGGTGGAAAAAGAAAAACATCATCATCTGAGAAGCTCTTCAGGATCCAGACTGTTGTTGACCTGTTGATTCCTCCTGCAGAAGCTCAGCCGGGACGAGCCGACCGCGTCAGACCCGACAGCTCAGGAGACCAATGACCAGCCGGCTGAGAGCGAAGCCCCGCCCCCCGCAGGTACGAATCGACCAGTCGACGTTTACGACGAGCAGGTTGTTCTTTTACATGTTATGTACGCCGTGTTTTCTCACTGCGCTGACGAGAATCACACACTGTGGTGAAGAAGCTGCTCAGAGGCTTGTTGTCTTCTCACAGCCTCAGCAGACGAGGAGAGACCGCAGCGACAGTCGGACAGTTTCAGGTGTCCAGGTTTATTTCTAATAGATTTTGCGATGACGTGAAAGGCGTTGACAGTTTAAAAGCGGTCCTAGAAGTCTTCAAAAGTCTTTCAAAAGTCGATTTACCTGCATGTGCTAAGTGCTGTAACGCCTGATTTAGCCTGAAGGGATTAAAATATTGTATCTTGATCGTTTTTTTGTTAGTTAGCTAATCATTTCAGATCCGAAATATGTCATTATAACCTGTATTTTGATTAATTTAACCAGATACAGCAGCTGCTTTTAACTGCACCACTCAGCTGCCTGTATGATCAAATTCTGAGGAAAACTCTTCAGATCTGTCAGGGATTTTATTTGAATTTTAAATAAGCAGGAGAGAAAAAAACTGGACCTTACTAGCTACAACTTTGACATGTCGTCGTCCTCCTTTATTGCCATTATTTTGGTATTTTCTTTCAGCCTTCTTTCCAGAATAAATGCTCCGTGGTCCTCGCAGCCTTTTATAACATTTCAACCTTTCAACAGCAATATATTTTTAAAGAAACACGGTCTCATTAACTCTGGAAAAATTCACCAAACCGGCTGTGAACATGTTTTTATGGGAACTACTTAATACTGAAAAAACTTGCTATGAAAATATTTGTTCTTTTTTTCTTTTTTTTGTTTTTATTATTTTGGACGAACAGACCTTCAAAAACGATCCATCAGTCTTAACATGCAGTTCCAGAAGTTAATCACAAATGAAGTCGTTTCCTCTCCGGCTCAGTCTCCCACATATTTTCTACATTATATTTAGGAGGAAAAGAAAATTACCTTTACTTCCTTTTATTGGCAGAAGCTCGGCTCTCGCTGTTGGAAATGCAGACGTTTTGGATCATTTTTATTCGCAGAAAAAGGGACGTAAAGTTGGAGGAAGTTGGACTTCGACGGCAGAACTTGTAAAGAGTTTTGACGGATTGCTGCCAAAAGCTCAGAGAAACGGCTCTGGCAGCTCAGCTCGGGGGAGTTTTTCCACAACGTCAGTTACTTGTTGAACTTCTCTCGGGGGGTTTGTTGAGCCTGTCACAGCTTGTTTAGAGGAACTGGAGCGATGACTAGCGTATGAATTACCGTCCTGATTGAACACAAACACCTCGGTTACAAAAGGGCTGAAAATGAATTCACGACGTCGGCGAAGAGACCGAACGTTGGCAGATGGATAATTTGACTTTTCAAACTCGGGTGTGACTTAAAATCTTTAATAATCGCTGCATTTAATACTCCAAACGGGAATAATGATACTCTTGACATCTCACTGAAAACTAGAGATTCCTCCAGCATGATGTCGAGTCCTCCGCTTTGTCTGAAAAGTCTTTTTTTGCTTAGGACGACTATTAATTGGGTGAAATGACCCAGAAGTGTTTATGAGAGCTGAGCGAATTCTTTGAATGCTAAGGAAAGGTGCTTCAAGGCTTCCTTTCCTTTCCAAAAGGAATGGAGATAATGACGTCCCACAATCCCTTGCAGCCTTTGTGTAAATGCAGTTTTTTTTTTTTTTAGCGTCGAGGTTTTCTGACTTTAAATCCTTCACATCTTTCTTTCACCTCGTGACCTTTTAACAGAAGCCCTGAGGGGAAAAAGAATGTTTTTTTTTTTCTCAGTCTGATCTAAACTGTTTTCTCTCCTGTGTTCACGACTAAGAACTGTGGGGAAAATGTTTTGCCGGGATAATCTTTCCAAGGTCCCCTTTTTTCTCCAACTGTGAAAATGAGTGAAAAAGTACAAATAAATCAGGACCGCTTTTTTTTCATGTGAGAAAGAAAGTTTTCAATTTAAAAAAAAAAAAAAAAAGAAAAAAGGTTTAATTTGTGAACCCAACTGAAAATGAAATGTTCAGGAAAAAAGAAAAATTCATGAATTTTTTTAAGGGAAAAAAATATTAAAATTCAGGAGAAATTTTTTTTCATGAGAGAAAGATAAAACATTTCTGGAAAATAAAATGTCACTTTTTTTTGTCAACTCAAGCATTTCTGTTTTTTTCCCCATAAAAGGAAAATAAATTCCGAATAAAATCTTTTTGTTTTTAACTCAAATCGCTTTTTTCCACCTTGTTTTTCATAATTGAATCCAAATAATTTCAGGAATAAAGAAATGTCATTTGTGGACCCAAGTGGAAAATATTTTTTAAAGGGGGAAAAAAATAGGAAGGGAAGAAATATTAAAATTCAGGAGAAAACTTTTTTTCATGAGAGAAAGATAAAGTTTCAGGAAAAAAAAAATTGTCCAATCAAGCGTTTTTGCTTTTTTCCCTAATACTCCAAATACTTAGAATACTAATTCAGGAGAAAACTTTTTCTCATGTTTTACGATAAAACAATATGAAAAATGAACAAACAATTCAAGAGAATTTATTTTGAAGGAGCCAATACATTATTATCATTTTTCATGTGTGAAACAAAAAGAAAAACTATTTTTGGGGGAGGAAAAAAAAATTTGTGTGGAAAACATTAAACAATACAATTCAGGCAGTTTCTTTTCCCAAGTGTTAAACTGAGCGGGAAACACGTTCTGACAGGAGGAAAAGAAAACTTTTATCAGGCTCATTCTTTATTAGTGTTTGTTTTTGTAATACTCATTTCGACCACAAGAGGCTGAAACGCACCACTAAAAGAGCTTTAACGTCTCTCTTTGGTCGAGGAATGTGTTATAATGTGTGACTTGGTGACACTGACTGATCAAGACGACCTTAAATGTTTGATAACAACTTGGTGGGAGAGAGATGAGCATGTTTTAATTTGAAATAGACACTTACACTGGTCTGTATTGTGGCATTTTATTGTGAAATGTTACTCTTGTATATTTTTTCTCACTTGAATTCACACAATTGAAGCAGCGACAACACTTCAAACATGTCGAAGTCTCGTTCGGTGCAGTTTTGCCTGCTGTGTGTTTTTCAAAAACAAGAAACAAATAGATCTTCAGTGTGTTCTTCTTCTGTTGTGTTGTAGAAGAGTCGACCGTGGCAGCTGCAGCCGAGCGGGTCGACCCCGAGTTCTCCATCATCCTCAACATCGTAGACGGTGAAGCAGCCGAGCGAGAAACCGGCCAACTGCTCCCCGAGGAGGAGGAGGAGGAGGAGGAGGAGTGCTGCCAACCTGCCGAGACTCCCAAGAAGAAGAAAAAGAAGAGCAAGAAGGATGAAGAGACACCGAGCACAGACGCATCCAGCGACACTCCTCTCTCCACCAAGTCTGCCAAGAAGAAGAAGAAAAAGAGAGCAGGAGAGAACGAAGAGGAAGACCAGAAGAAAGAGGAGGAGGAGGAGGAGGAGAAGCAGAAGGAAGAGGAGGATGTGTCTCCGACCACTTCGCCAGAGAAGAAGAAGGCAAAGAAAAGGAAAAGGGAGAAAGATCAAGTGGAGGAGAAAGATGAGGAAACTCCTGACACTCCTTCAGAAAACGAATCTAAAAAGATTAAGGTGAAAGATGTGGAGGAGGAGCAGACCGAGGCGGTGGAGGCGGAGGTGGAGGAGGAGGAGGCGGAGGAGGTGAGGACAACAGAGGAGAAAAAGAAGAAGAAGAAGAACAAGAGGAAAAAGGAGAAAGAGGAGGTGCAGTCTGATGACAAACCAGCAGGGGGAGATGATGACATGGAAATAACGCTGGAGACCACAGGTAGGAAAAAAGTAACTTCTCTTGTTTCTTAACTTTGAAGTTCTCTTGAAGACTTTATATGTCAAATAAAATTAATAATCAGTACAAGATTTTTAAAATATCCAGTGTAACAGCTTGTTACGGTGCTGTTGATGGTGATTTGTACTGTTTCCTTCACTCCTCACGCTGCAGACGGAGACTCTTCTCTGCTGTCTTCAGCCATGAAGAAGAAACGCCTCAGGAAGAAGCTCAGCAAGAGGAAGAGGCTGCGGCTGCATATCCAAGAGACCATGAAGAAGAGCAGCGTCTCGTCAGGGGAGACCGCAGCAGAGAGCAAGAAACTCAAAGGCAAAAAGAAGTGAGTCGCTTCATGTAAACTATTATTACCCGTCTGTGTATCACAGCAATAAGATGCCGAAGATAAATCAACTTCCTCTTTTTGTTTTCAGACAAAAAAAGACCCAGGAGACGGCGGAGGAGGAGACGCCTCGACCAAAACCAACCAAAAGACCTCAACCTGATCCTGCCCAGGAGGACGACACGCCAAAGAAGAAGAAGAAGAAGGTGGCGAACGCAGAACAAGAAGAGAACTCCTCAAAGGAAAACCAGCCGCCAAAGACGAAGAAGGAGAAGAAGAAGAAAAGGAAGACGTCGGCGACGGAGGAGGATCACAGCGAACAGAGCGCCGAGCTTCCCGATGTTGAGTCGTCTCCAGTTTCAAAGGAAGGGAAGAAGAAGAAGAAGAAGAAGAAGATGATGAAGGTCGAAGCAGACGAGGAGACGACAGAAAGCTCGACTCCCATCGCTGTGAGCGCCGACGCACCTGCCAAGAAGAAGAGTAAGAGACTTTCTGATTATTTAATTCTTCGTGAGGCTGCAACTAACCGTGATTTTCTTCTTTTATTACTTCTTATCTCTGGAAAAATGACCAATTAAGCTTCAGGCTGTCAACTAACTGGCTGATAAAACAGTAAAAGTGTTATTTAACATGAAGAAGCTGCAGCTCTTTAAACTCTCTGATGCAAATGAGTGACTCTGGATGTTCGAGTTAACCAGACTTTGACGTATTAACTCGACTTGATGTTTGTTGCAGAGAAGAACAGATTAAAGGAGAAACTGGAGGAAGCTGCTGCAGACGAACACACTCCTCCAGCGACGCCCTCGGTAACAAACACACCTGACCGTTAATAACGAAACCTGAAGATTATTAGAAAGCTCTCCTACAATAGTTTCACACAACTTGTTCTCTGATTTTTCCAGAAAAAGAAAGCCAAAAAGACGATCCCCTCCGATTAAATCTGGGTAAGTTGCTAACGAACGCTCACTGTTGATGCTGATTCGCCTCCAAAATGTAGCCGAGTGGAAGTTTAAAGAAGCAGAAAATGGAATCAAACAAAGTAAAATCTACTCAGGAAATTAGTTAAGTACAAGTTTGAAGTACTTGTGGCTGCTTGAGTATTTCCGTCCCTCATCAGTGTCCTTTTAATTAACAAAAATCAGTCTCCTAACGGTCCGTATTTCCTTTGTGAAGCGAGATGTTGAGCTGCTCTCTTCGCGGATCAGCTCGCTGTTTGTTTTCAACACTTCCTGAGATGAATGTTCTGTTCAGTCCAGCTCAAACCTCAGCGAGCCCTGTGGGAGTTTTTCAGAGATGGTTCACAATAAAAAACAAAATGCATCACAGTAAAAACACAATGGGGGCAAAAAACAAAAAAACCTTCCTTTTTATAGAGCCAGAGGTCAAATATAAAACAATTCTATCCACAATAAACTCACAACGCCTCGTCTTTCTCATTTCAGTTCGAGCTCCATCTTGCGTTTGTGATGACTAACGAGGATTTTTCTGTTTTTGTGTCTTCAGGCATCGGAGGAGAAACGATCGCACTCCTGGACCTGAACGCCCCGAAAACAAGAAGACAATCTGCGTCGTGTTTGTGCCTTTTACTCCTGAATTCTGTGTCTGTGTCTAAAGAGGAGAAATCCTTTTTTTTCTTTTATAATTTCTGAGGGAACATGAGTGTTTTCAGTCACCTTTCACTGTCTTTTTTCTCTAAAACTGTGAAAGCAATTCGTCTCACACACGCGCCTGCAGTTTCGTGTTCTATGAGAAATTAAAACCCTCTCGTCGGATTTGCAGGAAACATGATCTTGTTGGAGCTCTCTGGTGGGAAAAACTATGCAATGGAGAAACTTCCCCGCTTATTGGCATCGCTCCGCCTCCTTCTCAAACATTTTTCTTTCTTTCAACTTGAGAAAAAGCAGCAGACCGTCACTGTTCCTGGTTCTGAAACCGTCTCAGTCGAATTAAGTTTGGATAAGTCTCCAAATGAAACATGGTTTTTGTGGCTAAAGAGATAAAGAGATAGATTGAAGAGTCTCAGTCTGAGGGAAAGAAACTGTTTTGTCCAAAGAATCGTCAAGAAGAAAGAGTTTCTTGCAGCTTTAATCGGTTTGATTATCAAAATTGTTTGCTATCAGTTCTTACTTTCAGTTGACTTCTTGTTGTAGCTCTGCTCTTCAATCTGACCAAATGATGCCAGATTTTGACGCTGGGAAAACCAACATAGACCAGCACCAAAACACATCATATGTTGTGTTTTGGTGCTGGTCTATGCTGTTTATTTCCATCAGGGATGACATGTTTTGATACTTCGAGCTAAGAACTAATGAATTAAATCATCGTATTAAGTCCTGAGGTTCGACCTGCAGTGATGGTCCCTGCTGTGACTCCACTTCTGAAATATCTGCATCTCCGTCAAGAGCGTGAAAGTTTCCTGTCATCATTTCTATAAAACACCCAATTTTCTTCTTCTCTGAATGTCTGGCTGCAGTATGAGGTGTTACCAGGTGTTTACCAGGTGTTTACCAGGTGTTTACCAGGTGTTTTCCAGGTGTTACCAGGTGTCTGTTGTTGCAGGATTAACCGTGTCGATGACTCCACGTATTAAACTTTTACTCAGAAACGTGCTTTAAGGGAACAAAGCTGTGAAAGTGAAAACATGTTCCAGTGATGAATTCTGAGGTTTCCTTTCTATTTTCACAGTTAAACAATTATTCTGTGTTAGAGATTTAAAAAAAAAAAAGAAAAAAGATGTAGTTTAGTTTAGTTTGTAGGAAGAAGTCACACTTGTTTTTCTTCTCTGTCGGTCATAAAGCTGTGAAGTTCTGTTTTTTATTTGGAAAAGGTTTTTTGTTTACTGAGTTCTGTTGTTTACAATGTTTTTTTTCTTCTTCATAATCCCGTGAGCTGATAACTATGCATCTGATTAAATCCTGTTGCTGGAGGGAATATGAACACGTGTCGGGTTTATTGTTGCCATTTCCTGTGAAGAAACATGATGTGTGAGAGAAAATAAAACTCTGTAACAGATTTAAATTTGCAGTCGCTGTGATTTTTTTTTTCTCTGTTACTGTTGAATGCGATGCAATGGTGTCAGAATTATGAGTTTCTAAGTCACTTTTCTGCAGCTTTTTCAGGAGCGGACGAGATACGATGATAGATGAACTTCACCGTTTAAACCAGTTAACTTTAAATTATTTTTAGCCACAATACAACAAAATCAACAATGACGTTAAAGACGAAGATGTAAACATGAACTCCACATGACAACTAGTAATGTTTAGGTTCAGGGATTTTAACTTTACATTAAAAACATTATAAAAGTTATGAAGCCAAAGGGGGAAAGATTTCAGGAGAAAGAAAAACATTTTTCAAGCGAGAAACTGTTGAAGCCATTTTTTCAGGAAATGATTTTTCTTTTTCATTCGAGGCAGCGAATGTAAAAAAGTTTTCAGGAAAATAAAAATGTTTTCATTTGTGAAACAGTGAAGTTGTGTAGTTCATGTGTGCTTTATTTCATCAGGAGGAAAATAAATGTTTCATGTGTGAATTTGAGTAATTGAGAAATTGAATTGAGAGAATTGTGTAATGTTTTCAGGAAGTTTTTTTTTTTTTCTCACATGAAACTAATTTTCATGTGAGAATTTTCTCATATCAGAAACCGAGTGAAAAATTCAGGGATAAAAATGTTTTCGTGTGTGAGACACCAAAGGAGGAATAAAATTCAGGAATTTTTTAGATTTTTTCATGTGTGAACCTGAGTGGTAAAGTCGTTTTTTGGTGCGAAAACATTTGGGGAAAGATTTTTTTTGTGAGGAAGTGTGAAACCGCGTAAACTTTTAGTTTAGTTTCAGGAAATAAATAATTTCATTTTGCTTTTTTGCGTGAAACGGAAAAAAATTCAGGACAAAAAACTTGGTGAAAAAAATGTTTTCATATGTTAAAAAGAATTTCATTTCATTTCATGTGAGAAACTAAGCAGGAAAGAAAAGAAAAAAAACTTTTTAAAAATTCTGGAGTTTCTTTTTCATATATGGAATAGACAAAAAAACCTTTTCAGGAAAAAAAATATATATATTATGTGCCAAAATATTGACGAGAAAGAAAAATCATGCCTGAAAAAATATCAAGAGGATTTTTTTTTTGTTTCAGGTGGAAAAACTGAGTGGGAAAAAAAAAATCTGGAGAGAATTCCTTTTTAAATGTGAATGTTTTGTTTGTGTGTGAAGTGAAAAAAAACACTTATACGTGGAAAAAAAGTATTTTCAGGTGTAAAAAATTTACAGGATAAAAAAATAATCCATATCTGAAGCCGACATGAAAAGAAGAATATGGATAACTTTTTCTTTCAGGCTGAAAATATAAAATTCATGTGAGAAACAAAAGCAAAAAATGTGGGATAAATTGCTTTTCCTTAGCAAGTGTCCACATCAAGATTCACAATACACAAACATACTATATCACAAATAGTCTCCTACATTACCCACAATGCAACTTACCCCCTGAGCGTCACCACTGGAGCCAATAAAGATTTTACGCCTCTTTTTCACGTATGCAGTCGAACTCCCTGAGACATATAAACACACTTCAATGTGTAAAATTAGAGGAATTTCCCTTTAATGTGCTGAAGCAAACTGCAGGATGAGATCATTTTTACATGCTGAATGTTTCTGGGCGTGTTTTGTATCCATGAGGATTCAACTCTCTCCGTCTCAGCCAACACGTATTATCTGAGTTCTTCCACATTTGTAAAAAAAACCCATAAAAGCAGCAGCACATCAGAGCCACTTAACCTCGACGAGCCGGTCCCGCACATTTTGTAAAAATCTTCACTTCTGCCAGCAGTGACTCGTCTTTTCAGCACCACTCAATAGTCTGAGTAACTTCTCCAAACGTCCTTGAACAAACCCACTCACTCACCCCGAGTTTTCTTGAAGGACGACTGAAACTTGACAACGTTTCCAGTAAAAAAAAGACAGAAAAATGTCAAAAAAAAGTCCCTCAGTAATTAAATAATCACGCTGCTTCTTTCATTAGTGCGCTTTCCTCGACAGAAGATGAGAAAAAAAGAAAAGATTCAGCCGATAGCGGAAGATTTCTGCTCGCATGAGGTTGATTAGAATCCATTCAAGACAAAAACTAAACCAGAGACAGAAACCTGAGCGGTCGCGTTGTAAAAACTGGAGCCTGATTCACAAAGATGACGGAATGAACCTCGATCACACTGAACAGCTCAGAACATGATGATGACTGCAAGTACAGTAGTCGAGTTACACTCATTACTGTAATTACTTAAAATATGTAATGAAGTAAAGTACTTGAGTAAATTAGTTACTTACTTAGCTACACTCCATTAAAAGTTTCTCAAATTTGACCTAAAGTAAAGTACTTGAGTAAATGTACTTAGTTACATTCCATTACTGCAAGAACAAATACTTTAAATCTGAACTTAAGAACAATACTTGAGCAAATGTACTTAGTTACACTCATTACAGTAATTACTTAAAATATGTAATGAAGGAAAGTACTTCAGTAAATCTACTGAGTTACACTCCATTACTTTAAGTACAAATACTTCAAATTTGCACTTAGGTAAAGAACTTGAGTAAATGTACTTAGTTACATTCCGTTACTGTATATAAAAGTACTTCCAATTCAAACTTAAGTACACTACTTGAGTAAATGTACTAAGTTACATTCCATTACTGTAAGAACAAATACTTTAAATCTGAACTTAAGAACAGAACTACAGTAAATGTATTTAGTTACACTCATTACAGTAATTACTTAAAATATGTAATGAAGTAAAGTACTTGAGTAAATGTACTTAGTTACATTCCATTACTTTAAGTACAAATACTTCAAATTTGCACTTAAGTAAAGAACTTGAGTAAATGTACTTAGTTACATTCCGTTACTGTAAGAACAAGTGCTTTAAATCTGAACTTAAGAACAGTACTAAAGTAAATACATTTAGTTACACTCATTACTGTAATTACTTAAAATATGTGCTGAAGTAAAGTACTTGAGTAAATCTGCAGAGTTACACACCATTACTTTAAGTACAAGTACCTCAAATTTGATGTACTGAAGTACAAGTAAAGTACTTGAGTAAATTAGTTACTTACTTAGCTACCCTCCATTAAAAGTTTCTCATATTTGACCTGAAGTAAAGTACTTAGTTACACTAATTACTGTAATTACTTAAAATATGTGCTAAGTAATGTACTTGAGCAAATGTACTTAGTTGCATTCCATTACTCCATTATTTCAAAACTGAACTGAAGTAAAGTACTTGAGTAAATGTACTTAGTTACACTCCATTACTTTAAGTACAAGTACCTCAAATTTGATGTACTGAAGTAAAGTACTTGAGTAAATTAGTTACTTACTTAGCTACACTCCATTAAAAGTTTCTCAAATTTGACCTAAATTAAAGTACTTAGTTACTCCATTGCTATATTTACTTCAAAACTGAACTGAAGTAGAGTAAATATATTAGTTATACTCCATTACTGTAAGTACTCGAGTAAATCTGGCCCCCTGCGGCAGATATCAAACCTCTCAGCGGATGTTTTCCGTCTCGTAGCGTCGCTCTGTGATTTATAGCGAGTGCGATTAGTTCTGAATCATTTGAAAACACTTTGCAGAACGCTCGGCGGCCCGAACGAGTCACGCGTGTGCCGTAAAGAACGGCGAGCTCCATTAAAGTGTAAATCTCCGTAATCTAACATTCATTTTTCTCACCGAGACAAATGAGACATTATCCGCCCGGATGAATTTTGGTGCAAAAAAAAAGCAATTATGTGTAATTACAGGAAAAATTGGTGATGAGACAGAGAGGTGGGAGAGTGAGAAGCCGCCAGCAGAGATAACAGCTCCAGAAAAAAAACCCCTGAAAATTGGTTGTTTCAGGGCGAGGAGAGCTTCTCTGTTGAACGCTGCACAATCCGAACGGCTTAAATCAACGCTAAAGCACCGGCGTATTAGCAAAGTTAGTCTTTCACCTGTGTAAGTATTCCCTCCGGCGACTGCAGAGAGCACAAGCAGATATCTCAGAGGGAAGAAAACGCTGCGACTGAAACGTCCAGGTAATGAAAATGTGCTCATAATGGACTTTTTACTGCTGCTTTTACCCAAAGCAAACTGCAGCACAGTAAAAAAAAAAGCATAAATATGTAGCGTGGGCGCCTTTTGTGCACATTGAAGACGTTCCACGGTTATTATGAATATTCATAGCGCGTCGTTTTCGCTGATGGCTTTGTCCGCAGGAAGCCACATTATGCGCGTTGAAGTGAGAACCTGAATACATCGACGGCTTTAAGACGAAGGACTTGAGAAGAGACGGGGGAATCTGCAGAGCTGCACAGGCTGTTACTGTGCTGATGTCTGCAGGCTCGACTCAATAAACCAAGTGAAACTCTGATTGTGGTCTTTTTTATCACTAAGTAGTTGAAATCAGTGTGGCGCTCGGCTTAAAAGATGTCAAAACAGCAGCTGAGACTCCCAGAACCGGCCCAGACACCAGGATATTCTCTGCAAACCACAGTAACATTATCACGTTCAACATGGCTGCCAAACTGACGACCGTTGTTTGGGTCACTGCATATTTTTAAGGACGCCTGGAGACAATTTCAGCTGGTTTTAGTAGCATCAAAACCAGCTGACCGTCTTCGTCACCAGGTCACAGAAACAGGTATTTTAAGCCAAAGCCATCATGTTCTGCCAACCCTAACCAATTGTTTTTTGTGCCTAAACCTAAAGAGTGTGTTGTGCAAGAGTGATTGGAAAATTCAACCTAAACAACCAGAAAGTTGTTTTTGTTTGGTTACATTTCACTGGAGCAAAAGTGGAGAAATCTCCCCTCAAATTCACCTCCAAAATGATTAAGCTCGATATTATTCTGACCTTTGACCTTACGTCAAATAAATTACTTCATAGGTTCGTTCATCATTGTCTTCCTGATGTCTTACTTTATCACAGGTTCATATTTGGTAACATTTCACTGCAGCAATGTGGAGAAATCTCACCTCAAAATCACTTAAAGAAATGAATAAACTATCGTCATCCAAGAGGCTTCTTCAGTTCTAACTGGAGGGGAGTCACAGGGTTTTTTGCAAAAGACATAACATAACATTAATCTCTGTGATTGGGTTGGCCCAACACTTTTCCTACGTTGGATGAATGGGGAAGCGTGATGAATATTAGAACTGACAACCCGACAATCGTGTGACATCTTGGCAAGATGGCTGCCAAGTTGAACCAACAAAACCGGGTAGATTTATTGAGACATCAGGACATTTTCCAGCCGTGCTCGTGGTGACAGAACCGGGTGTTTAAGGCCAAAACATTACCTTTTTCTTAGGTGTAAACATAGTGCTGTCAACAACAGGAATTTAAAAACTGAAACATAAAGAAATGCAGAGTTATGACATATCTGTGGTTTGGTTGGCCTAGTGTTCGGGTTGTTTCCTTCACGACATAATTGAACAATATCATGAAGCCGACGATCAGCTGCCTTCTCCAGACACCTGTCGCTGCTCACGACAACAGAATTACTTGATTTTCTCTGGAAAACGACAAATATCTTAAAATACAATGATTAAAAACATATATACATTATCTGATGGAACAACAGAAAATGAGAACAACTCACAAACTTACTCTGCAACCTTCATCAATACAGTCCAACAAATATGAATTATTTTACTAACAACTATCTCTGGACTTTCTTTCTTTCTTTTATGGATTCAGAGTTGAGCTCGTCTTCAGTGTCGCGCCTCCTGAATACATAAAGCCAGAGATCGGTGAGAGAGAGAGAGAGTGTTCGGTCCTGATAAAGATATTGATGAAGTCCTGCGGCTCTCTGATACCTGCTGATAAACACCTGATTAAACTACATATTGAACGGAACGGTCGCGTCTTATTCAATCCGTCTGTTCGCCTTCGGTGGATGTTTTCTCCCCCGACAGTCAGTCAGTCAGTCTGTCAGTATATTAGACTGTAAAAGTTTGAACATTGGTGCAGTTTCAGACGAGCGGCATGATATAATTACTGTCACACTCCCGTGAAACCTCAAACCTGTTATTTAATGTCAAAAAACTTGTGGCTGTTGACTCGAAAATAAGCAGAATTTTCTTTTAACTCCTGGCGAGATCTTTTTAAATATGCTGGGGTGACAATTTAATGACCCGTTATCGTGTTCAGATGTGAGGCAGGTACCCTAAAAATAAAGATTTCCCAACAAACACAAACCGGTAAAGAGCTCCGAACTCACACATCAGACAATCTGAAACCGGTGATTATGAGTCTTTACCGAGATTACTTTGAGACCCGTCAGGAATAGAAAAACAAGCTGTTTCCTCCTCCGGCACAGGAGGTCGAGCATGTGCTGGAGCAAGTCACCCATATTTCTGTAACCTACAACTGATGCGTCTACACGCGGATGTTAAGAGATATTCAGCAGATCATCTGGTGTCAGTGTGTGTGTGTCTGCCGGAGCAGAGCAGAGCTGCACACACAGCGTCGGAGCTGTAATAACCGCCAGTAATTAAAGCTCATTTCACGCCGCTGCAAGTTTGTGACGCCCCACTCACAGAGCTTATTCGTCAAGATTAGTAGTGATGCTCAGCAGCACGTCGCACCTGTCAATCAACACGCGACCCTGGACACAAATGAGCTTCATATACAGAGAGGAACAACATTTAGTTATTGATTTGGTTTAAACATTTATATATGGGGAAACAAATGTGTCCTCCATCGTCAAGCTTCAGGCGTCTTGCCACCTTCTATCTGCAGATTATAAGAGGAAACAGATCACAAACGCTGACAAGTGATGTTTTTAAGATCCAATTTCCTTAAAATCCCAAATTTCAAAGGGGGAAAAAAGTTGGTGCCTCCACAAGTTGATCTCCAAAACTTGCAAACTTACTTCCAACAGTAACTGATCCCCCGGTTCTTTTTATTCATTCATTCTACTCAAATAAGGGAAATATTGTTTGTTTAACTTGACCATTTATGTGACGGCTACAGTCACACGTTCCTTTTAAGATGAAGATTTTTCAAACATCTGACACATTTGTTAAACACAAACATTGTTAAAGAGTCCGTTTGTCTTTTGACTCCTTACATAAAAGCATCGTCTGTTCAAAGCCCCGTGACACGATTCTGATGCAGAAAGTTCAGGAATTGGAGCTGCAGCAGCTCAAGACGCAGAGCGGGTCGTCCAGTAATCAGATGGTTGCTGGTTTGAACCCCCGACTTCCTCAGCTGCATGTCAACGTACCCTCGAGCAAGATACTGAACCCCAAATCGATCCTGATGAGCAGTTTTACCTCACTAGACTCCACGACCGCTCCACCTCTTGTTTACTACAAACCGCTGCACTGTTTGTTACTGATAAGCTTTGACTTTTTTCAGTGACAATAAAAACCCGCAGCTTTACATCATAGGGCTATAAAATATGTGATTTAGATTCTCCTTCATGTGCTTAATCCCCCAAACATTTAGCCATCTGTAGCATTCATCAGTTAACAACACAGCATTCAGAAATAAAGTTCTCTGTGAATCACATCTGTCTGTCTGCCGTCTGTCTCCATAATTCCAGTTTCGTGGCTCCTCGTTTTGATTTTTAAAAGCTCTTGCAGGCCGATAAACCGTAACAGCTGATAGTTCCCCCTCAGGGAGAAACCTGAAAGGTGTATCGACTGGATGGACGTCAAAAGAAGAAATAAAGGAGCGGTGGACCTGTCCTACTTCTGGTTGTTTATTCCTCTGTGTGAGCGTGTTTTTTATTTTACGTCCCAGCAGAAGCAGAGAGATGGAAGAAGCCTTCAGTTTTTACATGTGTGCAGTTTTACGCCGACCGCTCGACCCCAGCAGAGTTATAGATTTTCCAGGAGGTGTGTGTGTGTGTGTGTGTGTGTGTGTGTGTGTGCGTTGCCTGCTGAGGTTCGTCCCAACGATTTGTTTGTCCTGCTGAATGCGTTTTGCTGCCTGTCATTAATGCAGCCATGCAGGGAGGAACAGTCTGTCTGTCACCGGGCCCTCTGCGGCGCCGCCGAGTTCACGCTTTTTTTCCCCCCGCGGCTCGCTCCGTCTGCCTTCCCTCCATATCTGTCCGTGTTTGTCTTCGTCCGTCTCTCTCGAGCCGCCTCGTCCATCACGCAGCAGACAGCAGCTCTCTCTCCGTCTGTATTTCAGGCGTTTAGCTGATGCCGTCGTGCAGAAGCAGCTCAAAGATTTTGCAGCAGAGATACGAGTTCTGCTGCAGCCAAGTTCCCAGAATATGTTTTGCCAATGTGTGTTTCTGTGAATGGAAACGTGACAACTTAATGTTTCTTTACGTTTCAGTTTTTCAATTCGATACTGCGACAATTATGTGTTTATGGTTTAGACACATAAACTTAGAGTTCAGAAAAAAAGTTGATGTTTTGGATAAATTACCTTGTTCTGACGCCACAAAAATAGCTGGAAAATGTCCTGATGTCTCGTTAACAAACTTCACACGTCCGTGATTTGCAGAAAATGTACAGCCGACATGTTCTCTCCTAAAGCAGATAGGTTTTTTTTATTATTTTCATTATTTTCTAAGGTTTCCCTCAGTAAAATGTCATCGGCGGAAATCAAAATTTCACCTAAGAATCTAATATTTTCATGTTATTGGCTCGTTTAAATGAAACAAAATACTTTTTCACAAGTTATTTGCTTTTTCCACACATGAATGAAAACTTCCCCGTAACATATTTTCACACGTAACCTACGTATGCTCATGTGATTGGCTTTGTTTTTGGTTCTCAATATGCATTAGAACGTTTTTTTCCCCCACCATGAATCGATCATTGAGATTATATCTCCACCCTCAGTCGCTGCAGCAGCGCGAGATGACAAATATTCGCAGAAACTATTCGCCTTCGAGTGGAAACATTTCATAAATCAAATCCTTTAATCACCTGGTGACCGGCGGACCACCTGGGATCAGGAGTAAGAACCTGAACCTTATCTCTGCAGCCTGAGACGATCCTGAACCTGAGTTGTGGGACTCATTGTGGCCGAGGTGGAGGCAGGCGTGCTGTGTAAATATACAGTGTGTGGAGGGATTTGCGGCACACGGTAGATAGCAGAGCAGCCGTATCAACACGCAGCGTTCCCCTCGAGCCGGTGATAGATTACTCACGTCGGCTCGGGAATACGTTCCCGCGGTTTAATGCATATTTCTGTACCTTCCTGAGAATGTGAGTATATATTTGTTATTGCTCTTTATCAGAACCTCCCAGCCCTCCAGACATTTCATTTACTGTATATATGGATCATTGTCTGACAGCCCAGTCTATATTAAACCTGTTTGTTTCCATCCATCTCTCTGAATAATCCCCGAGCTGCAGCGGCGCTCTCCTGTCTGCCAGCGTGAGACTCTCAGGTCCGCTGCGATGCGTCTCTTCTGCGATGGGCCTTTCTTTTTATGGATGAGATGAGATCTGGGAGCCCGTCTGTACCTTTGTGGGAAGCTAATCAACCTGTCTGCCTGTTTCTTCTTCTTCTTCTTCTTCTTCTTCTTGCCTTTGCATTGTTGTTCAGCAGAGACGAAAATCAATTTTGCAACAATTGCAGCAGGACAGTAAAGAAAGGAGCAGCAGATTGCCTCCAACCCACAAAAAAAAAAAAAGAGAATAGAAATTCATCCAATATCGCTGCCGTCGAGAAGATCCTGGTGTTCTCTCTGAGAGCGATGGATGGAAGAGAAAGTGGAAGAAACAGTGTTCAAACATTCAACTCGATACCCAGAGTAAGTGTTGGCACTCGATATGATAATGAATCCGTACATTCTTCAACGCTGCAACTTTCAAAGTTTCTTCAGTTTCAGCTTTCAGAGCTGCTGTGACAACGCTGAGCTTCAGGTCTGGATGGATTTAGGCTCAAAAACGCAAAATATCTCCTGAAAAATATCTGGATTTGTTGGCAGAAACGCTGCTGGAGGTGTGCAGACATCTCGATAAAGTTTCCTAGATTTCGACACCAAAAACCTGACTGGAATGTCGCGGCATCTCCTGGGAACTTCCTGACGTCTCGATAGAAATGTTTCAAGGCTTCTTCAAAAATATCCGGATTTGTTGGCACAAACACTGCTGGAAATGTCCAGACGAATCGATAAAAACACCTGATTTTGATGCCAAATCAGGCTGTAAATGTTTCAACATTTCCTTAAAAATCTCCAAAGAAAGAACTGCTGCAAATGTCCTGATGTTGCATTAAAAACACCCGGTTCTGTCGCCACAAACACGGCTGGAAACTTCCCGACATCTCGATAGAAATATCTGGTCTTGGTCGCCATTAACTCAACTGGAAATGTTTCAAGATTTCCTAAAAAATAACCAGATTTGTAGCACAAACTTCTGCTGGTAATGTCCTAAAATATCCATTTTTCTCCTGAAACATATCTGGTTGCGCTGCAAATAACGGATGAATAACGTCCGGAGAAACATCCAGTGGTTTCACACGTACAGATGTTGACATGCCGTCTCAAACAGCTGGCTGTAGTGTCTCCACCAGCTGACAGGAAGTCAGCTCACGCACGTTTAATGTTCATATGTTTCCAATGACAATTGTGTCAGAAATGTGAACTGCCAACATTTTATTCTGGCAGCGTTGGATAAAAAAACACCACAGGAGCGCGGTGACTTCACCCTGCATGGACCACTGCTGACGTCAAGTCATCTTTGTCCTTCCAAGGACATAGTAAAAGTATTTTTACACTACAAAACAGTGTTAAACCTTCGCTGAGGTTTATCTGCTCTGCCACAGTCGCAGGATTGTCCTTGGCTAACAAGCAGTGTGAATACACAAGCTGCAAAGGAGAGCGTGGAAGGTTTCACGCTTTAAGACGATCTGAAGCGCCTTTAAAGGTGAATCCTGTGAGAGCGCGCCGTCGCAAACTGCTTATTTCCCTCTAAATGTTATCAAAGGGAGACACAAGGGGAGAAAAACTGAGCTCACGGGCAAAAAAATGAACAAAAAAAGAAAGAACGTATGTGACAGCAGGAGGGATTAAACAAGGAAATGGAGACTGACCTGTAATAAAACTGGAACAATCAAAGGTTTATTTTAACTGCTGCTGCTGATAATTAATGATTATTTACCGCGGGATATCAGGCCGTCCTCCTGTGCTGATTAATGCTCAAATCTTAAGAGTCAAAGGCCTCGTCATGCAGAGAGATGGAAACCCTGAGCGGTGGAAATGAGCGAGGAAAGACTGAACAACAGAGAAAATCCGAAGATTCATTTAAATGAAGAATCACGGGGTGGTAAACAGCACACTGAGCATCCAGGAGACGGGTCAACTAAACATCAGATGCAGAAACGAATGTCAGTTGATCAGTAAAGCAGCAGCAGTTGTTTTGGGGATCAGTTGTTTCTAAAGTAACGGCTTTGTTCTTCCCCCGACTGCCCGTCGAAGCATTTCCAAAGTTTAGATGGTCGCGACGCTCCTCTGAATCCTCCGTAACGAGAAACCGCATTCGGAAAAAAATGTCTTAAGGCGATAAATACCAAACCAACGGAGGAAACTGGGACTTCGCACTGATACCAGGGAGGCTCCCGGGTCACTAAAGGTGTCATCAAAAGAAAACTTTTAAATTCACAGTCGTTGTAAAAGCTCATTAAAGAGAGGGTTTGCCTCGGCTGGTTGGGTTTCGGTCTGGCGGTGAGGCGACTGTGGGAGTGTTTGAATCTCCCAGGTGAGTAACTCCTGCCGCGACAGGGAGGCTCTGAGTCCTCAACAGTATTCTCACAGGGGAGGAGAAGGCGATGACCCGACTGTGCTAACGGCTTAATGGCACCAACATCACGACCTGCTCGGGCTTTAATGAGCTCATTCTTTGTTATTTGGGCCAGAGACGCAAAGGAAACAGTCTCTTGTATTTGCTAAACACTCCAAACCCATTACCACTGGATAAAGAACTGAAGGATTAGAGCAGAACTTCACCGGAACCAATCCACAGGGCATCAGTGACCACGGTGAAGTGAGACGTCTGCAGAGAGCCCAGATTTCCAGCAGTTTTGTGGCGGCCAGAACCGGCTATTTTTCAGTGGAACACTGGTACTTTAAGCCAAACCACGATGTGTTTCCGAACCCTAACCAAGTAGTTTCTAAACAGAGTGTTGTGATGAGAAAGAAAAGGAAGATTCTACTTAAACAAACACAACACAAAGAAACATTCAGTTTGAACTCATCTAAGGTTTTGCAGAAATGTGTAATTTTACTTAAAGTATCCGAACACTTCTTCCGGCCCTGCAGCCGAAAAACGCTGCATTTAGTTGTGGTGCTTCTTTCTGGAGCTTTCCAGAAAACAGGACGCTTCGATTTGTTTTTAACTGTCTCGCTCTTTATGTGTGTTTTTTTAATGAATCTACTCGGGACCACCTGGAGAGCAGATTTGATAAGGACGTCATACGGACATATCGCCACCAGATTTCGATTCCCCAAACAGTTTTTCTATCGTTGAGATGTTCGCCTGCGCCGTTTAGTAAATTGAGCCCCAAATTTCCTTTGTCACAGTCTATCAAATGCTTGCTGAGCTCTGTAATCTTTTCCCTCTTTATCCTTCATTTCCTGCCCTCATCCCGTCCCCGCCTCCTGCCTTCCCTCGCGTCCCTTCCTCTCACTTTTTCTCCGATCAGAGCCTCCTCCAGCAGAGTGACGACAACATATTGACTCAGCTCGGTCTTGCTTTTAAAGTCCTGCAGTTGCCAATCGCAAAGGTAAAAGTAAATTGTCGTGTAACTTCAGTTTCCCAGATTTCGCCATCTGTTTTGTACTTGGAAGCTAAAAAAAAAAAGCAATTTTGAATTGAATATTTCAGCCTCCTCTGTTTCAACTTGTAGTGAACTACTGGAGTATTGAATTATTGAGGTAATCACCGTGTTATCCTGTCCTCCTGGCTGCAGGCAGAGTTAGTACACTCAGTGAGCTGCACATCACGACAGCGCCCGAGGTGACGAGACACGAGAGGGGAGGACAGACAGACTGCAGCAGCTGTGGAGCTTCAGTAATATGGAGCTCGCTAAGCAGCACTCACACTTCCTGCTGTCCAACTAAACAATGATTTCAGTGTGTAGAAATCTGAGCAAAGACGTCTTTAAAACGTAGAGTAAACGGCGAAGACGTGAAAGTTAGCTATTACAAGAGTTTCAAAGTAAAAGCACCCTGAAATAATCTTAGAGGTCGACAGAAAATTGTTCTCTCAGGACATCCGTCTTTTTGTTTTGGGATCTTCTGACCTCTCAGATGGAAGGAAAAGAAAATGAAAATAAAAAGGACAGAAAAGACCTGACAGCGTTTCAGCGGTTCAGTGTAAACAGAGAGTTGACAGAAAAGTCGTCTCCAGGCTGAATTTGATGGAAAGTGACCTCAGCACCGGCAAACAAACACATCTACAGCAGGGGAGCTCAAATACAAATCTTAAAGGGCCACAAAGATTTGTTTCAATAACTCAAAGGTCCATGTGTTGAGGTCGGTCAGGCCACATGCAATAATACTGTAATATTCAAAACAAAATGTCCTTTTCATTCAAAACAACAACAAAAATACGAATGAAGTAAAATGTCATTTCCATTTTGACATAAATTAAAATACATATTTGAACATTTCCTCTTTTTGTTTGCCTTCAAACATTGTGTCCATCACTTCAGTCATGCATTATTTCTGCAACACCAAAATGGAGGGTGAGGACGAGAGAGCTGCCATCAGGACGTTTCTCTGAGCCCACACTCAGGGTTAAACTGGCCCAGAGGAGGGACGCTGACCCGGAATCAACACCAGTGCTCTCTCCCCCACATAAAAACCCAAACTTTGTTAGTGGCACAAGAAGGTTTCCAAAAGAGAAAGAGAAAGTCTCAGACTAATGGAAACGAAAACATCAGTTCAACACAACTTCAAACAGAGTGAAGCTTTCAACAAAAGGAAGATAGGAAGCTAAAAATCTACCTGAGGAGAAGAGATGTTTGTTGACATTTTGTTCAAATGAGGCAGGTGTTCTTCTTCTTCTTCTTCTTCTTCCTCTTCTTCTTCTTCTACTTCTTCTTCTGCACACTGCCACCTACTGTATTGGAGTGTGACAGATTAGAACATAATGTTGTATTGACACCTGACTAAACCTTCCTGTGTCACATTATTTCTCCTTCATTCGTTACTCAGTCTTTATGTTTTGTGATACCTACTTATTCTTGAATATTCCATTAATAATACATAAACTTGAGTTTGCTGACTGACTGACGGAGACCCTTTCCTGGCTCCGGATCAGTCCCGTGGACCTGATCCCAGCCTCCCTTTCGCTTCGCCCCTGCACCGTCCTCACCCTCCGCCCGGCCTCCTGCCTCCAGCCTGAGCTCCGTCTTTTCCCCCTCAGCTGTCAGTCACCTGCAGCTGCAGCTGTGGATCCAGCAGACCGGTCGCTCTGTTTTCCACCTCAGGCAGCAAAACCAATTAGTGTCTCTGACAGCTGGCCGCAGAGCTTCTCCTCAACTTTCCAAAAGTCTTGTTTTTATTTTCTCCTCCCCGTGACCACAAAACAATCTCGTCCGTTGACCCGTGTCAGCTCAGGTCGGGCGGAGAGGAAGACGCTGCAGGATACCTCGGCGTTGTGATTCATTCGTCCAAATCACATCGTATCCGTGTTTCCTGAAGGACTGTTTAAGGTCTCTGATGTGGTTTATCTCCACCAGGAGAGCATTATTCTTGCAATTCTTGACTTAATTTTTTTACACAGAAGGAATCCCACAGCGAGCGTAGCAACCACCTCACAGTTTGCGTGAGCTCCCTCAGCCGAGATGAGACCCGACACAAATGACCCTCGTGAAGCCGTTAATTTCCTTCAGCGCCGTGTGTCTGTTTCATTTGCATATGAAATCGCTTTTATTGTTCTCCGATGAGCCATTTCGAGTCGGTGGCATTTAGAAAAACACAAGTTTCCACTTTTGATTCCATTTGGCAGCACAACAGGAGCAGTTAGCGCGCCTGTTTCAGCTGGAGGAGACAGAATGTCACCGAGCCGACGTGGGAAGAAACAACAGAAGATCACAGTCGCAGTCGGAGGATCGGAGGTCTGTTTTGTTCTAATGAAAAACATTAGTTTTGCAATTTGAGTACTGTGTTACTTAGTTATGTTTTCAAATAAGAAGTTTGTTTCTTTGAGGGAATAAAGTTAAAAAATTACCAATCAAAGCACAACTTGATCTTCATACGACTCAAATGTATTAATCTGCTTCAATTTGTAATTCTGATGTTATAAGATTTCTTAATTTTTAAAGGTTAAGTCGACTTTTAAAATGTACAGTGTATTTCCCCTGTTACTCTTGTTGCCACATAAACAAAACTGCTCAGTGCACAGATGTAGTCTTGCGTCGTCAGACCTCCAGACTCCTCATGGGCGGTGACGGTGCCCCTGCAGAATAGTGTCGGCGGGATACAAACAAAAGAAAAGTTTGTTTACATTTGTGCTGTAAGACTTGATGTTCCCCTTCACCTTTTAATAAAGAGCTTAGAAACAATCGGCCATCCTCATCGGACAAACGAGCATAGAGGTTGACGATGAAAGCAGCTTTTTACGATACACACAATACGTGTTTTTTGGTGAGGCAGCGCCCTCTAGTGGCTGAAGTGATTATTAAAGCTGGACAAGAAGAAGAAGGAGATAAAAGTCTGGAAGAGGACGCTGAAGTAGAAACTTTGAGAAGTAGTGAAGTTATAACACCTTCAGTTCCATTTATGTTACATAAGTTCCTACACGATGTAGCGCTTGTAATGTTTGTAACTTGAATTACAGAAGTGACAGTTGTTTTAACCAAAGCCACCATGTTTTCCTAACTCTAACAAGAAAACATAATCACGGCGTCGTAGCAGAAACGCTGCCATCATTCATTCCTGTAATTGGGTTGTTCAAATTCTGCTCCGAGCCGTTTGTTTTTTGTGGTTATTGCTCAGCACGTATCTGCGTGAGTGTTTGAAAAACCCTCCTGGGGATTTCTTTGTTAGTGGAAAGCTTCGACAGATTAAATTTCTATCAACAATCAGAGAAGTGTTTCCTAACGCTGATGAGATAATTCAGAGAAAAGATAATTGAAACGGTGTCGGGTGTCCTTTCTTTTTAAAAGATTACTGCCAGCATTAAAAAGTATAATAAAAAAAACACTTTGCGATGACAATGCGCATGTTGCTGCATATATTCTCAAGAGGATGCACTCCTGCTACAGTGAATATCACATATTTACAATCCATAATCTCTCATTTTGCCTGCTGATAATCACAGAAATGACAGATATATCTTCTTCCAGCACATCATAATGCCTCAAAGACGGCATGGGTTGATTGCGAGCAACATCCAAAATGAAATATCACCAACCGATCTTCATCGTACGGTCACAGTGACCGCGCGATTCCACCAGATACGTGTCCGCTGCGTTACGGCTCTGATCCGGTTTTGCTCCGCCGTCCTCCGTCCTGCATCCCCCACTGGTTGTGTTTTGAGTCCGCCATGGCGCAGTGCGGTCGACAGCTTCTCGCGATAATCACATAATCACTCGCAACCGCAGTTCTAAGTATGCGTTATAAAAACAACAACAGGAAGTGTTCCTGACCGAATGATTAGCAGAAGAGCTTGTGTGTTTTATTCTGAAAAGTAACCGGATGTTATATTGTTGTCTCGGGGCTTGACTTCCTGTCTGCTCGGTGCTAAATTCAGTGGAATTGCTGCGTCGTTCTCCGGCATCCGCCAGACATAGAAATTCTGCGTATTTTTGCCGGAGGGCTTCGGACTGCCGGAGCTGGACGGAGCAGATACGCAGTGCAGCGGACCTGCTGGAAGTTAACACAGAGACTAAAGTGAAACCTATCAGCTCCAGTGGCGTGGAGGAGACGTAACGCAGCGGACACTTATCTGGTGGAATCTAGCAGTTAGGCTCTAAAACTACGTGGTTAGGTCGAGGCAGAAACAATGACATTGTCGGGGTTAGGAGAACATTTTCTTTCGGCTTGAAATACCTGGTTTTGTCACCGCTAACACGGCTGAACAATGTCAAGACGTCTCATTAAAAATATCCAGTGGTTTCAGTAGAAGTGTTGAAACAAAGTCTCGGACAGTTGGCAGCCAACTCATATACCGGATATATAACGTAGACGTGCTGTGACATATTCTTCTGACAGCTGGGCTGATTTGTCAGTGTAACAGCTGGTAGAAAGCTCACGTTTGTTGAGTTTGAAAGTCTGTCACGATGAACACCTGAGTCACAAAGCCGGAGGGAGCTCGTCTCAATAAAGACAACCTGTTTCTGACTCCAGAGAGACAGATTGATGCTTCAGGCGGTGTGCGTAACGCTGCAGATCAGCCGCCAATCCGAAGGGGAGACTAATCTGGAAGACCACAGAAAAAAAGGTAGAAATGACCAGAAAAATACTTGTTACTTGGAAGGAGGAGGGAAGAGATAATGACGGGAAGCAGCCTCACACCGCCACATTCCCTCTCAGGCTCGGGGGTAAAGTGAACGTTGTAGGTTTTGCGGCATCTCCTCGGGCTTAAAATAAATTCCAAATGACTCGGAGAGAACCGGGAGGTGGAAACATCACCAGGGAATCTCTATTTGATGCCGAGAGAGAGAGAGAAGGAGAAGGGAAGGGAGATAAATGGAGATCCTCTGGGGAGCTCCACAAAGGGAAAAGTAAAAGTGTTCTCCTCCTTCACCTTGACAGTCTTTCTCCAGCTTCCTCTTCCTCTGTCAATTTAATCTTTTTTCTCTTCTCCCCTCTGACACCCACTTTCTCAAATCAAGCCTTCGTCTTTATCTTTTTTCCCCCTTGCCATCCTCCTCCTCCTCCACTACTGTCCATTAAAACCTCTTCCCTCTTTCTTTTTCAATTTGTATCATTCCAGAGGTAAACTCCACCTGTACACTTATTGATTTATGTGCACTTTTTAAAGGATTGTATGTTGGCCAGCCTGATTCATCTGCAGTTCAAGTCTGTGGAGACATTTACAGCCTTATTTCAAGTTAGAAGAACCTGGACTTCACCGAGCACGACCTGGTTGCAGAAAATGCGAGCGAGGTCTTTTCTGACAGAAGATGAGAAGAACCACATAAATCTGCAAACATTGGGTTCAGCCGGGCAGGAAGTCAGACACAGAGAGCGGCGCAGAGTATCCAGTTAATTTTCAAAATAAAACACCAAGATGTGCAGCACAGCTAGTCGAAAGTAATAACTTAAAACACAATTAAAACAGCATGTAACTATGTAATTACACACACAGTCTGAGCAAGTCAACAACATCAGACTGTCACGAGGCTCCACTTATGAAACACCCCAAACTGGGTTATGAGGCGGACAGAACAAAACTGTCGCGCACGCCAGGTTATGGGGGAAAAAATGGGCTTAATCGACTTAAAATAACCCATCAATCAGCAGATTTTCTGCATATTATTTGGACAGTTTTTCGCAGAATGTAATGGAAAGTATTGGCATTTTTACCTGCACGCAAAATTTTAAATTACAGTGTGCACTGTCTGTAGTTTGACACTCTAAAGTTGAACCTCATCAGCTGTACAAACGCTGATACCGTCCTCTGAAATGATTAATGACGCTCCACTGTTTTCACATGGAAATGTTTCAAAGAAAAAGTTCCTATAGAGGAGTGAAACCATGTTCTGGGAGTGACAGCAGTTTATATAAGAGTCAGAGGAGAGACGAGAAGACAAAGTGAGACAAAGGGAAGAGCTGACAGAGGGAGGGATGAGGAGGTGAGAGGGCAGAGCGGTGAGGAGGAGGAGGAGGAGGAGGAGGAGGAGGGCTGCTGTGGCTTCAGAGACACAGCTGGAAGTTCATTCGTTCGTCTGTCTGCTGATAGAAACATCACAGCTCCGTCCTCCCTGACTGAAGGCCGGCTATCAGCCCGCTGCAGCCCGTTACAGAAGAGAGGAGAAGAAGAAAAACACCCAAAGCGAAAAATGCAGGAGGGGTACACAGTCGGAGGGTTGTGCAGCTTAAAGATCAGTATGCAGATTGCCTTTGTTTCTGCGAGCCTAATTTCTCTTCCATATCCGATGCCGAGCGTGGAGATCCATTACAGTTTGGCAACAAGCAGCGAGGTCAGAAGCATCAGATTGACATCGACTCTCTGTGCATTTAAAACATTTTTTATTTTGTCTTCAGCCTGTGAACGGCGAGCGAAGGGTTACAAAAGGCGGCGTGTCGGTTCATTACCGAACTTTGCGTTGGATTTTAAAATGTAAATACGGTGTGATGAAAATAAACATGCACTGAAGCTCAAGGTCAAACACACACACACACACACACACACACACACACCCACAGGCACCCACAGGCACCCACACATGAACAAACAACAAGCCTTTATCTTCTCCGGCAGCAGAAAACTGTAATCTGAATCACTAATTATGATCAGCGCTTGCTTAAGGCAAACAAAGCGGCGCTGTACTGTATATATATTATGCTAATATAACCTTAAGATAGTACATTTAATTTCTACTGCCGTCTCTGAATTGTTCTGCTTATTAAAAAACAATGTGGATGTGCTGCGTGGGAGAGAAAAATACGTGAACTGGGACAGAGGTCGGGTGGAAACGGAGGGGAAACTTTCGTGAACGGATTAATCAAATTACAGAAGGAAAAATAGAAAAATTACAGCAAAGAAATATTTCAACCACTAAAGGTTGATTTACAATTCTAATCAGTATTCTCCACCAGCGCGTTTCTGTGGATGATTTGCATACGGTTTAATTACAAGGGGCAAAAGATATAAATGAGAAAAAACATGTTCTTTATATTAATGCATGTATGTTAATTAGTCCATTACAGCCTGAGCCCGCTGACAGGAGGAAAAATAAATGTTAGTCTTTTGCATGTTGGAGGAATTTTAATGTGTAAATGAGTTTGTTTTTGCAAAGTGTTTATTAGTGTTTTACTTTTACGTTATTCGGATCATTTAAATTAGCACATTTTAGGAGTAAATGTACAGGAAAGATGTTGTACTTTAGCAAATGGTTACTGTGATTTGTGAAGAAATTAAATAAAGTTCATATCAAGGAAGAAACCTCCATCACACAGATGGCAACTCATTACAATCCAGTATTTTAAAAAAGGGCCAAGTGTGGTTCTTTATTAGCGGTTGTCAGGATTTTGATTCTAAATCGATGGTTGATTGAAATGAGCTTTACATTTTCAGTCGACAAAATAAAAAGAGACTTCAAATGATTACACAGCGAAGCTTGCAAGTAGCAATACTGTCAGCGGATCGGTACCAGAGATTTATAGGCAAAACGTGGTTTCCACTGCGCTTGTGGGTCAACCACAGTTCAGGGAGCTTTCTCTCCTTTTATGTGGTGACCAACTACAACTGAGTGTCCACTGTGCCCAAACCTGATCAGACCGTAAGCACAGCGCAGTGACGAGAGAGAGAAACAGGAAATTCAACTTACAAATGTCAACTGTTGGGTCGACTGTTTATTCAAAATAATGACGGTGAGCTGTTGTTTCCACTTTGGATCATGTATGTTATGTTTTTTTGCTTTATTTGTTTAACAGTTAGCGATGAACTGGTGACGTGTCCAGATTGTAATCCGCCGCTCGCCCATTGTCAGCTGGGATCAGCTCCAAAGGTGAACGGTGACTTGATTTAACTTGTGTGTTGATTGTATGCTATATTACCTCTGTATTATTTTTGTTGAGACCTTTAGAGGTGCTACTGAGTTGATTCTGTTACTTTCAGACAGATTCTGAACTGATTTCCTGTTTCCAGTCTCAGTGAACTGGCTGCTTGTGCTAGCTTGATATTTATCCTAAAGACATGAAAGACATGAAAATGAAGTGAAATCGACATTCACATCTGACTATCTACAAGAGGCGAGTAAGCATACAAACATGTTGAAATGCTCCTTTTTTGCCTTCCTGGATCAGTAGCTTGCTGCATCATCCCTTTTATGAGGATTGCTTTTTTTTTTTTTTTTTTCCAGACACAGACTATGAATCAGCACTGACAGCACACTCCAGGAATCTAAATTAAATTCCCGTCCGCAAGAGAAGAATCTTTGTCATATTCACGTCCGTCTTCGTCGATCCTAATCAGAGCGTTCAGCTGTGACGGCAGCGTGTTCATAGGAAACAATGGAGTGAATTGATTAGGATCACTTTAAGCTGCTTGGATTCATTTGCACTCGTAGCAGCTACACGGCACAATATTCAGGAGATTGGAAATTCATGATTAGAGCCTCGTATGAAATATAATGTGGGTTTCAAAAGTCGGGACATGAAGCAGACGCGCGGCGCAGAGGTGTTGAGATTGGATTTTAAAAAAAACACCAACGCGTTTGAATACAGCGTCGAAAAAGATCCATTTTAACAGTGTCTGTGTCTGCGGCAGATTGTTTACACTGAGCATCATTAACTTCATTATTACCCTCTTGAATCCTGAAAGCTGACGTCCTCGAAAAAAGCTTTTTAATAAGAATATCCGCCGAATATAGAATTAATTATACCGGCAACAACTGTTTGCTCTGAACAGTTAATTAAGACTGAGTGGGAGTGGATTTGGTCTCTCGGCAAGCGAGGTGACATATCAAACGACGGATTAAGATCCTTCTGTTTACACACAGACCGTGGATGAACAATTACCCATGAGCCTCTGGGGCCCTAGGCCAGGGCAACGCAGACAGAGTCGTGGGTGGTCAGTAACAAGCTGCGAGCCAGCGGCCTTCTTGGAAGAGGCGGCCATGACAGTCTGAAGGCTGCGTGAGAACAAACACTCGATGATTAATGGCTGCTGGTGGATTTACAGCAGCGTGGAATATAAAAGAAAATGATATTATAGGAGGTGTGGTATCAGAACAGAAAAATAACAGGTATTATGGGCTCTGAATGGAGCTGCAGAATCATTTGTGGATCCATATGTTTTGGTATTGGGCTGCAGAGTAATGTGAAGATCTGAAAACAGGAATGACCCAACAAGCAGCCGCACAGAGGAGAAGTGAGGCTCCTGGGAAATCAACATAATGAAACCTTCTCACCTGAAAACACAGACCGCCGCGCCGCAGAGTGATTGCCTTTCATCCGCCCGTCTAGATCAGATGGAAAAATGCGGTGTGGACAAACACTGAGGAGGATTTAAGAGGCATGTAAAAGATCTACAGTGTGTTTTTGACTTTAACTGCTCTGCTGCTTCAGGCCTGTCTGAGACTGATCCACTGCGTCGGAGACACTTCTGAACGCTTCTCACGAGAAGCTGTGCAACCAGACGTGCATCCAACAATCAGACCAGTTAATCCTCATCCTTCAAGTCAAGACAGCTGATACATATTGCTAAAAAAATATGTCCCACAGAGCAATATCCACACAATCTGCCATCTTCAGTCTTCTGTTCCTTCTTCCTCCCTAGTTTACTCTCTTTGTTCAAGCGTATGACCGACTTCAACTCAGCTGCCTGCGGTGTTTGTCTTTCTGTCTGTTCTGCGACCACAGATGACAGTAATGAGCCCATTACGCACCAGGAGATGAAGAAAGCGCCGTAATTGTCTGAACCACTTTTACACAAAAGGTGAGCTTTATGAAGAAAATGACAAAACACAGGGAAATAAACATATCTCCATCAATTTGACAACACAGCTACAAATACAGAAATGCAAAGTTCAGACAACAGACGTGTTTCCGGAGGACTCTAAAAAGCGTTGAACACGGCTTGGATGTACTTGTTGTTGCCATGGTTTTGTGACTCATTGAGTTATTAATGTAGAGATCAAAAAGTTGCTGATGGTACTCCAATGTTGTTCTTGTGGCGTATGTTGACTCTTAGTTGAATCTCACTGAGGTTGACGACTATTCTTTAATTGCATATGCTGCTGAGAGCCACATGAACGCTGCATACAACTTATCTTTCACTGACAGCTGCGATGGAGTGTGTAAAACTGGTGACTGAGACTTTAATATTATACAGAAACAGTCACCACTTATTGTAGGAAACTTAAAGTCCCTTAACTCTGTCTGGTATTTAAGCTAAACGAGCCAGCCATACTACATATTAATGCTATATGGTGAGTAGTCAGGTCAATATATATTTTTTATTTATCTGAAATAGAAGCAGGTAATGTTTTTACTTTAAGTAAATATTGATTGCAGAGTGTAATGACTGTAGAAACATACACCAAGTGCATTTAGATTAATTCCTGATAAGCCTCACTTTAACCACCCTATTTTGTCTGCGAGAGAAAACAGAGATTTGATTCACTGCACAAAGGAAGCACGTCCGCCATCATGTAACCACAAAAAGAAGACAATTTGTTCCACACAATAGCTATCGATAGCTACCCCGAGGTAACAGTGAAGCAATCAGAGAAGGTCTGGAAACTGTGATGCAAATAAAAAGCCCTGTAAATAAAGCAGGTGAAGAAGGCAAAGTAATACTTTTAACCAAATCAATGACAAAACATGTCTATTTATTAATACAACCATGTGTTTTTCTTCTGCCTTCATCATATCATGGCAATCAGGGTTTTGAGGGATAATTGGGATTATAACAAGTGTTTCTCCTTTTGCACAGCAGCTGTGTTGGCAGGCAGAAAATGAACCAGGAGCTGCAAGAAAAGGCTGGAACGCTGCTGGCGTTTGTAATCTGGCTGTCCAGTTGGCGGCAACGATAACACCACTTGGAAACAGGAGGGCGGGAAAAAACTGTTCTCTGTTGCCTCCGTATGCTGATCAAACAGCAATAACATCACTATAAAACTGGCACATGGTACTAAACAATAATGACACATTACCAGAATAGCCCAGGGAAAACAAAAAAAGGACATCAGCCACTTTTCAATCTTGCTGCTTCTGCACACAGAAATATTTGCTTAGACAAACATTGGTGTTACAGAGCAGGATGATGGGTTTGAGAGCAGATTTCAAATTTAATAAAAATGCTCCAGCAGAGGTCATATTCAAAAGCAAACACAAGCGACACCACAAATATAATAAAACTATAATGTGAGGAGAATCAGGGACTGACTGAGCAGGGTGCTGCCTCAAGAAGCAAATCAAGTGGAACATTGTATTGGTTTATTTGTGTTAGAGTTTAATAGCCCCAGAGTTTAGTAGCGCCAGAGTTTAGTAGTGTCTCTGTGTCAGAGTTTAGTAGCACCAGAGTTTAGTAGAGTCTCTGTGTCAGAGTTTAGTAGCACCAGAGTTTAGTAGTGTCTCTGTGTCAGAGTTTAGTAGCACCAGAGTTTAGTAGAGTCTCTGTGTCAGAGTTTAGTAGCACCAGAGTTTAGTAGAGTCTCTGTGTCAGAGTTTAGTAGCACCAGAGTTTAGTAGAGTCTCTGTGTCAGAGTTTAGTAGCGCCAGAGTTTAGTCGTGTCAGAGTTTAGTAGCGTCAGAGTTTAGTAGCGCCAGAGTTTAGTAGTGTCTCTGTGTCAGAGTTTAGTTGCGCCAGAGTTTAGTAGAGTCTCTGTGTCAGAGTTTAGTAGCGTCAGAGATTAGTAGTGTCAGAGTTTAGTAGCGTCAGAGTTTAGTAGCATCGCTGCGTCAGAGTTTAGTAGTGTCAGAGTTTAGTAGCGTCTCTGCGTCAGAGTTTAGCAGCGTCAGAGTTTAGTAGCATCGCTGCATCAGAGTTTAGTAGTGTCAGAGTTTAGTAGCGTCTCTGCGTCAGAGTTTAGTAGCGTCAGAGTTTAGTAGTGTCTCTGCGTCAGAGTTTAGTAGCGTCAGAGTTTAGTAGCGTCAGAGTTTAGTAGCGTCTCTGCGTCAGAGTTTAGTAGTGTCTCTGTGTCAGAGTTTAGTAGCGTCTCTGCGTCAGAGTTTAGTAGTGTCTCTGTGTCAGAGTTTGTTAGTGTCTCTGCGTCAGAGTTTAGTAGTGTCAGAGTTTAGTAGCGTCTCTGCGTCAGAGTTTAGTAGCGTCAGAGTTTAGTAGCGCCAGAGTTTAGTAGCGTCTCTGCGTCAGAGTTTAGTAGTGTCAGAGTTTAGTAGCATCGCTGCATCAGAGTTTAGTAGTGTCAGAGTTTAGTAGTGTCAGAGTTTAGTAGTGTCTCTGTGTCAAAGTTTAGTAGTGTCTCTGTGTCAGAGTTTGGTAGTGTCTCTGCGTCAGAGTTTAGTAGTGTCAGAGTTTAGTAGTGTCAGAGTTTAGTAGCGTCTCTGCGTCAGAGTTTAGTAGCGCCAGAGTTTGGTAGCATCGCTGCGTCGGAGTTTAGTAGTGTCAGAGTTTAGTAGTGTCAGAGTTTAGTAGTGTCTCTGTGTCAGAGTTTAGTAGTGTCAGAGTTTAGTAGTGTCTCTGTGTTGGAGTTTGGTAGTGTCAGAGTTTAGTAGTGTCTCTGCGTCAGAGCTTAGTAGTGTCTAAAAGCAGCAGGTCGACCCACACCTAACACACAGGTACTGGAATAGCTCCTCACACAGAATAAAAAGAGCCACCAGTTTCTGACCACTACGAATGGGAATAAACAAGCACATGATGTTGGAATGAACGCGAATCAGATCTCATTATGACTGCAGGTGTTTTCTTTCAGCCAAGCGTGAATTTATTTCCTCTAATTAGCCGTTTGTGTGTGTATGTGTGTGTGATGTGATGTGATGTGGGGAGATTCCAACTCCGTGTTCAATACACCACACTTTTCATCTGGACAGATAAAGTGGTTTGTTGTCAGACGGCTGAATGCGATCATGAGATAATGTACATTCGGACCGATGCTTTCTGCTCTTCTGGTTTCACTGGTTTTTATGGATCAGAGGAGACAGAATTGATGAAACGGAGGAAACATACTGCTGCGTTACTGGATGAGATGACTGCAGCTTCTCTGTACATGTGAGTGTGAACAACACACGGATTTATCTTTGATTTGATTTGAAGGTGGCAAGAAATCGATGAACTGGCATCATGACTGACGTGTGATATGACAGGAATCGAATGTCAACACGGCTGCTCGTTGCGTTTTTTTTTTATTTTCCTTCACCAGTATGTTCTTAAGGAAAACTACTCAACTCACCCCCAGCTGCAATAATACAGAAAACTGCCTCAGGTAAGCGGACATGCAGATTATTTGTAGGTTAGACACACCGATGCAAGTCGAAGCGTCCCACTGTCACTGAATTTCCAAAACAACATCGTGACAGAAGAAAAGTAAAATATTTCAGCTGCGATCAACCTCAGTAAAGCAACAAGTGAGTCTTTACAATGACTTTTTTATTAGTAGTTTGAGGTGAATCTGAGCTTTAAGCACTGATTCTGATACTCAGTATTACAACTACTCACCTACTAGCAAGCTAGCCTCTGTCCATGAGTGGACACCATTAAATTAGCTAAATAAAAGCACCAAAACTGCCCAAAACCAAGTGGCGATGGCCTTGCTTATTGCCAATATAATCACCCAACACCCTTGTATACACTATACACCAGAGCAGGTGACAAATGCATGTGTCTCAGAGGGGAGATTGGTCATGTGTTGAGGCCAATACGCTGGCAGGTTGAGGAATATCAGGATCTTGAATGAGAGCAGAAGTCAATAAAACATCAACAACGACTGGATGCAGCTCCTCTCAACCCCTGACAGCAGTCCGATTGTTCGGTTTTTCTATGAATAGACAGCGCTGGTAACAGGTGACGCTGGCAGTGAATCTCAGATGTGTGCAGCATGTGGCGAGATTAGCACCGTCTTTCAAGAGGCCCTTCAGCAGCAGGTGTGGCCCCAGACAGATGCTTTTGTTGCTTAATGGCCCGAGCCGGCTTTCGGCACTCATGCAGATCTCCCCGATGAATCAGAGGAAAGAAAACAGCTGAGTGATTTCTGAAAGTCACCATGCTGCGTCATCCTTCACGTCAAACTCCTCGACTGCTGAAACCCTCCTGGAATCTGTTTCTGATGAGGATTTTCTGCTTGTTTGTTTTGTGAAACCTGAGGGGATCTCTGCAGATGTTCCCAATTCCTCTCGACTTTCTAAACCCAATATTCCTCCATTTCTGTTCTTGCACTCGTTTTACCGCTCGTATCTAACCGAGCTGTGGAAAACCCTGAGGAGCGTTGAGCTGTGCTAGCTCTTATCAAACCCCCCCCACTGAAAAACTGGAGCAGAAAACAAGCAGCAGCAGGCCTGTAGAACAAGGAGACACGGCGAGGGTTGATGTAACAAGCTGCTTCATTGTGTGGGTGTGTGTTCAGCTGAACCGTGACTGAACATGAAAAAAAGCCCACAGCAAAACCGGGTTGTTGTTTTTCTTCCCAGGTGAGTCTCAGGAGATCCGCTGCACCTTTCAGACAACACAATCCAGAACAGACGAACGCGGTCGGGAGCGAGGAGCGGCACAAACAGGAGTCAAATTAATTTTCAGGCAAAACAAGACGGAATTATGAATTAGCGAGCAACAAAAAACAAGGCAGCGTCGAGGAGAACAGTGTTCCTCACACAGCCATTAAATGCTAATGGGATTTCACAATCCTTATTTAAACAACCAAGGGGACTTGAGACTACTCTTACACTTTAAAGGGGCACTCCACCAGTTTTTACACATGAAATTTACACTGCTCGCTACAACGAGCGCTGAGCTCTGAGCTGTACTCTTCTGAGGACGCGCACTCTGTTGTTCACTGTGTCTCGGCGCCGTCAAGCAGAAGACGAATCCTTGCACATTTGTTGTACATGATGATCAAAGTGATTGTGATTGCGGTTCATCATCCGACTCAGGAGACCAGGAGGCCATTCATCACTCGGCCACTCCGAGGTGTCAGTAGTGAAAAGATTCCCAGGGAAAAGTGCCTTTGCCCGATTCACGGACATTTGTCTCTGTCTCATGCAGTTCAGAGTCTTGTAAACTAATAATCCATCACTGTGCTCTGACCTTGGGGCATAAACAGCACCACTGATCTGTTACAGGGATACGTGGTGAGTAATGGCGCCCGAGCCGTGGGCGACCTTTAACACGCGGTCCGAGTGGCTCGCTGCCCGATGTCGATGTACGGATCTGAATATGGATGCGATCACCGCCTCTAATTACATATAAAACCCCATGAGATGGAGCAAAAACTCAACTAGACTCACTGAGAGAGGGTTGTTGTGGTGCATCACGGTGCATTTGGCTGAACGTGGTGAATATAATTATGATGATAATGTGATTATATGTGTAAAACAGCGCGGGCGGCGCCGTGGACGGTGACGCGTGGATACGACGGGTTTTAAGTCGCGCGGGTGCCAACGAGACGGATTCCTTCATGTTTCCTCTCTGTGCGCTGTAATCGTTCTGACTGTAACTCTCTCATGATTAGTACGGATAAAATTACACATCTGAAAATAAAACAAGTGTAGGCGGCGATAATTACAAAGCAGGTACAAAAGTGATCTGACGTTAATGGTTTTATTTCTTCAGTTTGAGGAATGTGTCAACATTCATTTACACGCCTTACTGAGAGTTCCTGTGCTTAACAGGCGTGTCCTTCGTGTAAACATCTCGTGCTTTATGGTATAATGTTGTGCAGATTTTTCCGTAAATTCAAATTAAATCAATTACTCGTTGATTTAATCTTAGTGTGTTGACTTTTTCCTGGCCATAGACATAAAATAACCACAAAACAATGTAAAGTGAGGATGTCAGTGGGTGGAAAGTGTTACTAAATGTACCGTACAGAGAAAATACTCCCAACGGCCGGAACAAACAACAAGACAAATCATTAAAAACCCTTTCACAACCTTCTTACATGTGGTGTTTTTTACTTTTATTTGAATGCGGACCACTCGCGTTCACTCCCGCGTCACATGACTCCGATCGACTGATGGAAATAATCAGGTGGATTTCATCGTTCGATGTCGAGATTCAGTTCCTGTCGTTTGCAGAAACGTTCAATGTCAACTTTTCATGGCGACGGTGCTGTGTGAAAGATGCTTGACATAAAAAGTGAACATAACCCTTTAAAAATTGGCCTCCGGCAGCGAGGGTCTAAAATATTCTAATTTCTCTGTTTTAATAAAGCAGCCAATAATGTTGGGGTTATTGCAGACAGTGTGCTCAGCTTTTCTTTGGAGCTTTACACTGAATGATACCAGAGGGGAAAAAAAAAAGATTAACAGCCGTGATTTCAGCTTTTTCTCTGGACGTGGAGTGTTCAATCACAGCTGCTTGCTTCCTCGCTCTTAACCTTCGGTTTGTCACTTGGTATGTGGAGAAGATTCCTCACTAATATCCACAAACTGACTCCAGCATTTCAATGAGGCGTTCAGGGTCAAGGCAAAGGTCTCATAGTGGGGAGATTGGATGCATCTTGTTGCTGCAGCCAAACTGTGATTTAGGCTGTTTTCTGGTGTTATTTTCCACTTATTGATTAAACAATTTAGCATCCGGCCTGGCGCGGCGTTTAACCACGCGTTTTACTTTCCTACAAGTCAAGTCAATTTCATTTGAACTGCCTTTAATCAAGGCTGCAAGTCTCGCAGGGGCTTTCACAACGCCGACATTATGAAACAATAAATGAAAAGAAGGGAGAGCGATGCTTTCTCAAACTAAAATCTGCCCGGTGGGGAAATTGAAGTTGCAGCTGTCAGCTCTGTCTCAGCTGTGCTGCTCACTGTGTGAGCAAACAAATAAATACAGAGAAGCTATGTTAGGTTAAATAGATCTATTTGGGAAAATAAATTATTCATGTTCCTTTTAGAAGGCATTTAACTGGCTTTAGATCATTTCTCCTTTTCCTGTCGCTGGGTGAATACATTGCCCTTTTTAACGCATCTGCATGCCCGGGAACACACTAATGATTCCTGCGACGCTTGACCGTAATCTACTCCACTCCACGGAGGGTTGGACGTATAAATCCCATAAAAAATAAAGTGTTTACCTCAGAGATTTGTGGCCACATTCGCAGAGTTTAGTTCCTTCTGCGGCTCGGCTTAATAAATCTGTTTTCTGAGTGTCTTATCAGGCAGCTGAAACACACAACAGATGTCACGGTAATACCGTCTATCGACACCCTGCCAGGCGAGTGTCAGAGCATCTTTGTTCTCTGCCTGTCACCTGGATTAAAGGTAAATTGAAACCAAATTGATCAATATGTGCGGCGGCGGCTGCTGCTGCTTTGAGTGTCATTTCATATCGACTTTGAAGCCCCTTTTTTAATCTTGTGAAATTAGTGTGCAAAAAAAAAAGAAAAAAGAAAAGAAAAAGTTGACAAAGTCGAACAGAGACAGACTGACAATGACTTCAGAACACAGCCGCAAATTGAAAATGGAAAAAAAAGAGGAAAAAGAAAAAAACAGAGAGAGTCATTTGAGAGAGAATGAGACGGAGGACCCCCCGCTGAGCAGAAAATAGCTTTGCCATCTCTGTGTGTGAGATAACAACAAATAGGCGGCTTCTGTAAATGTCAGCCCGTAGCTGAGTGTAATGGGAGGTGTGCCACGGGGCAAATGAGAGACTTTAGCAGCAGAGAGCCTCATGATATCGACTGTAATGGCACAGCTTAGGTGATCCCTGGAGGAGAATGGAGGCTCCTTACCGGGATGATTATATATGATTGAAAACACGGGCAATTTCCATAACCATCTTAAAAACTCGAAACTGAGTCGGGCACGTTGCATATCGCCTCGACGGAGTCCAAGTCATTTAGGGCGATCATGAGAAAATTGGCATCTGGAGGCATCTTTTCTCCAAATTACATTACATTATAACAGAGCTGAGGGAGCTGATGCTTTAAACGAACTGAGGCAGCAAACAAGAAATCGGTGCTTCTTGCAGCAGAGCAGCAATTTCTCAAGGCTGGAAGGTTTGCGTCATATAGTACGAGTCTATTTATAATGCTGAACAATTTGCCTTCCTAAAAAAAAAAAAAAATAAAGGCTGTGTTTATTTTATTATTCATTTTTTTCCTTCCACATTTTGACATATTTTTAGATGTCTGCTAATGTTTGACAGAAAACCTGACAACCAAAAACACAACCTAGATGTTGAATGATCGCACAAATGTGCAAAACAAGCCTACTGACAGCCACAGTTTGTAAAGTTGAGTTTGACAAATGCATCCCGGCGCTCAGTAGAATGAATTCCACCGCCAAGGCCACTCGACTGAATCATAGATACGAGCCACTTGATTTTCTTCCCTCAAGAATTATTCCCTGAGAATTTAACAGAAATGTCAATAAAAGGCCCTGTGTTGCAAGAAATCAACTCTCCTGGATCCGTCCTTTATCGGGATCCACGCCAAAAGTTAATGGGGTCTATTCTGGACTGAGACTCATCCTCCGTCCAGGTCTCAAAGGTTGGTAAACAGAATGGCAGTCCAGACAAACACATCCAAAAGGTGCGTAACAGGTGAGCAGGTCAGGAAAAGGCAACTAAAAAAAGAAGGAAGTGATCGGGTTCGGGTTGAGGTTTGGGGTACAGATGGTTGGTAAACAGAGTCATAAGGAAAACACTGACGATCTGGTTGGGAATGAGAGGAGATGAGTCGGTTATTTACTGCAGGGGAGAGTAAAAACAGGTGAGACAGGTGGGACAGGTAGAGAATGTGGTCAATGCTGGACAGCAACCACAGATTTGTGAATCTCTCGTGAGATTCGCACACGTCATTTCTTTTTTAATTGCGGTGTCGTACAAATGTATAGTTTATATTGAGAAAAATGTTGTAGCTGAAATCTAGTTTGGCAACAAAATACTTGGCGTGATCAAGCTTATGAGATCTTTTACGGTTATATCCAACACCCAGTGCAAAAAATATGTCTCTCGTGTGTTTAGTAGCGTATTATGCTGTAGTGTCAGCATTTGGACAGTAATGTAGGTCAGTAACACAGTCCCAGAACTTGAAGTTGAATGCCTCAAACAAAGTGCTTCAGATTGTCGAACGACTTCCGAAACTGTCTGAGATCTGATGTGAGCCAGATGTGGAGTCAGCAGCGTTTGAAGTTCTCTCTCGAGATTTCCTTTTACATTCTGCACGCAAATACTTCCTGAAGAAAATCAGTGAGGACTGGAATCTGTTTGTTCCACAGATATGTTGCACCTTCACATTTCTTTGGGTTCATTTTAGATTTTTGTTATGTTGCACTGCGCTTACGGTCCGGTTAGGTTTAGGCTGAAACATCACTTTGTTGAACAACAGTCAGCTGGTCGTGTTTCTCGCTATGAAGACTCTCATTCCTGGGTTTCATCGGGCTGTTGGTAAATTATATCGGTGAGATAACATTTTGGAAGACACGTTCCTTGAACATCAGCAGTCATCGCTTTAACAAAAGGACACTGCTGGTTACACATCTGTCTCACTTTTTTCAGGTTAACTGAGTGTGACTCTTTCCAAACTACAGCCGCTTCAGACAATTAGTTTTCTGGGTAGCAGATGTGTCTCTCTGAGAAGTTTATTGTGCAGTCAATCAGGACCAGCTGAAGCTGTTGTTGCCTGTCAGAAGCGTCTGAATGAACGCTGTTGAAGACGGTCGTTTGACAGAATTTTTGCTTCATGCAAATCTTGAATTTCTGCGCGGCGCCCGTCAGCAGGCTCTGACCGACTGACTGTTCTGATGGGAAAACAGATCGAAGAGGGTGGAGGGAAGAAAAAAGACAGACAGAGGAAGGTAGAAGCCGATGAAAAGAAGAAGACTGATAGCTTCTCTGAGTCTGCAAAGAATATTTCATCAGACTGCTCTATAGTCTCACAGCTTCGGTTTGAGAGCACCTTGACTCTCCCAACCTTTCCTTCTTAATGGCAGATAACAGCGGTCTAATCTCTAATGGAAAAAATAACAGTCCCTGGAGAAACAGAGCTAATCTGTGACGGGAAATAACAGCGGTGGAGGACAACTTTTTAAACATGGCTGCCTGCGGACGACGTGTACTTTTAAAGGATTATCCTCGCACTCGTCTTCTTCTCTCCCCCCCGAAACATTTCCAGATTCTCCTCCCTGTCTGCCTCCACACAGAGGAGTCAGCGCTCATCCCGATACATATCAGTTATCACGGCCGAGCCACCTTCCAGCCTCGCTATCCAACAATAAATTGATTTTCAAAAAAAATTTTTCAGTTTCCTCTCTGCACGCTGTTATCGGGCAGGTGTGAGGAAGAGGAAGAAGGTGCGAGCCTTCGACTATTAATTAAGATCTTTTGTCTCCAGAAAATCCCTGCCAGCTTTAAAAGCCCCTGATAAGCAGGTAAAGACTTGAATCTGATAGAGAGTGAAGACTTTGGGAGTCGATTCTCTGTTGATTAAATCTTCTGTTTCATGCAGAGGAGCCTCTATAAATAGTTTCTGAACACTCCTCATGTTTACTGATTTTTAGGACAGAAACATTTACACAATCCTGTCTTTTGTATCAGCGCCGCCCAGCACCTGTGTTCGCCTCAAATAATCTGCTGCTATTGTGGCGAAGCTTGTTGTTGCATAAATGACCCATTTTTACATTTTCCCCTGACAAGCACAAACAACCAAAGCCGGATGTGTGGCGTTATACCGCTGCAAAAGTCATTATGGCCCATTCACACAGAAATGGGTTCCTGAGCTTCTGACTTGATTTATTTCAGGGGAAGTTGTAGCTTCAGGGCAGCGCTCTGATGTGCCAGGTGGGTTTGTTGTGGAGAACGAGGTGGGAAAGTGAAAACGGGGTCAGACAGAGAAACGCGAGGTTCCCCACGGGACTATTGCAACGGCGGAAGGGACAGGGAGACAAGTCCGTCCCATTTCATTTAGGAAGAGGTTCTGGTGTACAACAGCCCGTTTGCAACGGTACCTGCACAGATTTTGTTGTGAATCTTCGTCCTCACCTCCTCTCTTGCCTCAGGTTTCTGTATTTTAAGCATTCTGGTTTGAAGTCCATCAGACGTCAGACTAGTACCGACCAATCACATTTAAGTGGGCTGTGGTTGTGTGCACGTCAACAGTCCGTGTGTAGAGCAAGACTATGTACTTTCTCGCATCTCAAGTCTCGGCACACAGGATGGGAAGTCTTGGCCTGGATATCGTTACCTGGACTACACCAGAAGCCCCAAAACACTGGCTGTTGCCCCCCAGACTGCAACGCTCTTCTGCTCTGCTGGAAAGCTTCTTGTCACATCGCTCCCTTGAGATACATTTAGAGGGACTTCTTTGTTTCACTGGTCCACAGTTCAACTTTTGCAGAGACGCACTGCAGATGCAAGCGGACGGCCGAGCAGTGACGATCTAAACCAGAGAGCTTCACCAGGTTTCACAACCTCGGCAGGTGATTTCTGACTCTACCTAAAGGAGACAATCAGTGGGTGACGTGAGCAGCAGCCTTGGAGAATGAAATGGCACATTTCTACTTGTGCCTGCTTAGAGCAAGTAAACAAAACAGCTGCAGGTTCATATTCCAGACGTTAGCATCCCTTGTTTGCATCCAGTTTTCTGTAATCTCCCTACACTCAGCGAAGGAGAGACGGAATCACAGCCATTCCGGTGGAGCCCATGGGACTGATTGATATTTGAGCGAGGTGGATAACTACCTATGGACCAACGACCGGAAGTTCAACATGCCTCATGCCAGGAAAAGGGGAGAAAATCTGTTTGTCTACCGCAGGTGTCACGTTTACATCACATCTACTAAATATCCACGAATCACCTGAGAGGTGAATGAATGCTGAAGTTGTTGGGTGTAAGCAGTGTGAAAGCTGAAAGAAACAGACATCTTACTGGTCCTTTGAGATCTAGTCAGGGATTTCAAGACTGTTAATTGATTGTAATGAGCTGTTCAGTCGAGGCGTCTGTGTCAAACGTCTGATCTTCCAAATTAACAAGCCCACGCGCGAAAGCGATGAAGTGCGTTCATTAGATCTCCAGCTGATGAATGAAAGACGAGAGGAGAGCAGCGATAGCGGACCGGCTCGGCTCTGTGCTTCATGCTGTAGGTGGGCTGGTAATTAGCAGGACAAACTCATTACTCTTCTGTTTGAATTCAAAACTCGGCAGCGAGACATATCTCCACAGCAACTCAGATTATAAACCGTAGGTGGGCTGGATAATTACCAGCAGCCTGCTGCGAGAGAGGAGATCTTTTCCCTCCGACAGAGCGGTATGACAAAACATGGAGGGCTTCAAATCAGAGCGGGGAGAATCTCCACTGTTACTGTGCTGCTGTGTAATGAGACGAGATCCTCTAATGTCTTCATGTCCTCCCTGACAGCAGCTGGGAGGAGGTTTCCACGAGCTAAAGTCAGCGAAACTCTGAGAGATCTGTGACCTTTGACGCCGTGCCAGTGACGAGCAGAAGTGGGAGTAGCGTGATGCCCACGCAGGAAACAGAAGCGGCGTATTAATCTGTCAGATGTTCCGTGAACCACATCGATAATCTGACACTGGAGGACCGGGCGCCGTTTAGCATCGTTTCTTTTCACAACAAGCGAGCCGTACTGTGCCACAGAGCCTCGATTCAAATGTGCAACTCAAAAGCTTTAACTGTCCCTTGACACCTTGTTTCTTGTGCTTCAACTTTATGTCACAAAACTGTCAGACGGGACCTTTGATGGGCCTTTGTCGGTGCCGTCTGAAAGCAGCTCTTGCCACCTCGATGGCAGCAGCGTTTCCAGCCTTTACTTCGAAACGCCTTCTCTCATTAAGCAGCCCTGCCACTCCGTCCACCCACAGGTGCACAACAGGTGATTATTCCGCCCACCTCCACCCGCGGAGAACACCGGAGCGTGATTTGATCCGAGCCTCGGCGCTGACACTTAGAGCTGGCAGACGGTGAATTCTATGAAGCCTTTTGATGTATTCAGTGTTATACAGAGGAGAATCGTTTCCAACAGTAATATCAGCGCCACAGGACGAGCGGCGAGATGTTCTGAATACTGTATACTGTATCATTTTTGTCTGTTCTGGACTATTTTAAACAAAACAACGGTGTCAAGAATCAATTTACGTTGTTCGCTCAGTGCCACTGAGAGCCGTCGCCCCGAGGACATCCCGATATGAAACATAAAGTCAAATTTAAGAAGGGAAATGTAAGTTATTGCATCATCATAATGCAATAACATTACAGTCTGCATGAGGAGGCTTAAAACTCATCTCGTCCTCAGTGATTCTATTTGTTCGGCTTAATCTCGTTCTTCCTTCCAACACTCGGGGAGGGGAAAGCGGATCTTAATCTTAATCCTTTAAAATATGATTCAGCACATTAATATCAAGATGATTACAGAGCCGGCGGTTAACGCCGGGTACTTAAAAAACTGCCTCAGTGTGTTCATTAATTTCAGCTCCGTTCGAGGAGTCGACTGATCTTCCCTTACCGGAGTGATTAAAGCTGCAGAGCTCTCTGAATGTATGACTTACCCTCGTTTCTACGGATTTAACGCTTGTTCTTTAACGGCGCCTGTTGAATGTACAGTGACGACTTAGCAGGTGTCACTCAGCAGGAGTTTTATCACTGTATCGCCTAATATCAGCATGAATATGCATTTATAGATCCGTTTTACGGTGGTGTTACAGCTGCTGGAGCTACTACAGCACCACCTCCATGCGGATGAATAATGTAAACGTTATCAGGTCTTTTCGGGGTCAGCTCGATCAATAAGTAAGGGATAATGCCCGACGAGGTGTCCATAATCAGGAATTAATGGATGACGCGGAGGCCTGATTATGGACACCTCGAAGGGTGTTATCCCGCTTATACCATGGTCACGTGCCAACGAAAAGAAATTAAGACCATTAATTTATATTTTCATGTGTTTTGCTTAGTTTCCCTGGTAACACCTGAGGATTTGACTAATACCTGGAACAATCATTACCCTCCTGTATGGTTCTTATGCAACAGAGATGTTGTTCAGTCCTCCAACAAACAGGACGGACCTAAGATACGACTTGGCAACGGGAGATATTCTAGTCCGCTCAGCGATGAGCCAGAAAGCTAACGCTATGCTAGCAAGATTCACAGTCAATAACATTGCATATGGTTGACAAACAGTAAATATAATTTGATAGTATGTTTAATAACAAGACTAGCTAACGTTAGCTAACCAGTCGTGTCATTGTCCCCAAATCAATATTATGATTTTCACAAACAAATGATCGCCGTGTGTAACGTTACTGTGGCCGCAGCCTGAAGTAGAGAGTTGAACAGCGAACGGGATGTGAGATTATTCGCTTTAGAGGGGAAATGTACTTTCTGCAGCTTGTGTGTTACAGTCGCCATCCTGTGGTGTTCAGAGGCACTGACGGACTGCATTCAGTGCATTTTAGAGACAGGCTGATACGCCAGCTAGTGCATTAATTTAGAACGATGAACAGACAATTTGACTGGAACTACTTAGTAGGTGTCCATATATCAGGGATTAATGGACACCCTGCAGCCAATCAGAATCGAGTATTCCCCCAGACCGTGGTATAAGTCGCATTAAGAGAAAACAATGAAGCCTGCAGAGTGAAGCATGGACCCCTGCCGAATCCAGATACCTCCACCACCACCATCCATCCTTTCTCTCCGTCACGACAGCAGATTGATTCTTCCTCCTGGCATGTGGACAATTTTAGTGACTGAAACCCTTCAATTATTCACCTCTATTCCTTCTCAGCCGCGTAAACAGCAGCTTTAAAAACTGTAATTACAGCTGCGTGCGGGTGTATTACTGGCTGTTTCGGATGACGGAGGGGGCTGAGAGTGGTTGTAGCAGGACGGAGCTGCGTGTTGATGAGAGCGGCTGAAGCAGGCGGAGTGCTTCTGGAGGTCTCTTCTTGTCTTGTGATGACAAAATGATTTTTTGTTGTGACCTCTACAATTGCCAAACCGCCTTCTTATGATCGTCAGATGAAAACGTGCAAACACCTGAGGGTTTGACTTATGCAGTTATGCAACGGAAACGTTGTTCACTCCTCCAGTAAATAGGACGGACCTTAGATACGACTTAGCAACGGGAGATATTCTAGTCCGCTCAGCGATGAGCCAGAAAGCTAACGCTATGCTAGCAAGATTAAAAGTCAATAACATTGCGTACGGTTGACAAACAGTAAATATAATTTCACAGTATGTTTAACAACAAGACTAGCTAACGTTAGCTAACCAGTCGTGTCATTGTCCCCAAATCAATATCAAGATTTTCACAAACAAATGATCGGCCGTGTGTAACGTTACTGTGGCCGCAGCCTGAAGTAGAGAGCTGAACAGCGAACAGGATGTGAGATTATTTGCTTTAGAGGGGAAGTGTACTTTCTGCAGCTTGTGTGTTACAGTCGCAGCTGTAATTACATACAGTACAGTATTTGCATTCTACGAACAGAAATATACAATCTGTTTTAAATAAGGCACAAAAATCCTGGATCCGTTGTCTTCGCTGACCTTTTTAACACTCAAATGTAGTTTAAAGAAAGGTTTAAAAGAGGAATATAAAGTACAGTACGGCATTACCATCTATATACAAGACGGACAGCACAGACTTCTCAAACAGCTCTGCAGCCTCGACCGCGATGTGACTCATAAAAAAAAAGAAATACAAAGAAGTGAGCTACATTAAAACTCATAAGCTGCCTGAATGCCATCGCAGATGTAAAGTGTTGATTCAGCACATCAAAGGTTTTTTTTTCAAAGGTTATCCTGAATGATATATTCAAGTTCCTCCCGAGGAAGAAGTGGAGCCGCGTCTCGGTGGTATTTATCATCCTAATCAAACACATTAACTGTACGGTTCGCCGCGCTGCCTACAGATGAGACTCAATCTTTCATCACATCATTTAGATTCCAGTTGGCAGCAGATTAATTGATCCTTATGATGTTGAAGTCTTCTTTGATATCAGCGATGATGATGCTGAAGATGTCAGCTATCAGCTCGTCTCTGATGGCAACAAATACAGGGCCGATATAAATGAATCGCGCGGGGATCGTGATCTGAGGCGCTTGGATCGTCTCGGGCGTCGTGAGTGTTTAAACAGTCAGAGAGGCTAAGTGGCTCTTCACATTGAATCACTTTGATATCCCCTCCGCTCCTGGAAGCTTTACATATTTCCCTCATCTCTGGTTTTGAATGTTCACAGCCGTCAGAAACGTCAGCGCTGACAGATGCGTATCCTCCCACACCGCAGCTGAAAGATGCAAATGTATGTAAATTGTCCTGGTTGTTGGAGGGGGGGAACGTCGTTGCTGTGTCAGCTTAATTGACTAAAGGAATAAAAGAGCTCAGTGGTTTTGATCCGTCTTCAACAAATGTGGGTTTTCTTTGATTTGGTTGTATAGACACATGTCAGCTTTCTGTTCCTTCTGACGCGTAAATGTAAGAACAAAATCGGTTCACAGGCGCAATCTGAGTTTTCTGCTTACATTTATTCATCAGATGATTCAAGTGTAATGAAGAAAAACCTCCAGCTACAATGAAAAACACGATCCTTTTATTATTTTCATCAAACAGGATTTTGTTGACAACCAAAACAAACCAGAATATGGTTTAAATTGGGATATTTTCATGGTATGTCACTCACACTCAGAACTGTTATTCACCAAAACCACATTTACACTGAACAAGCGCTGCCAGAGAGAAACTGCACTGTTTAAAAAATCAGTCTTTGAAGGATAAGGCAGCAAATATTCTATATTTTCTTTTCCTGTCAACAAGTTCCACGAGAAGATCAAATTCCACAACTTGTTCATCAGTTTTAAAAGCTTCACACTGAAGATGCAACTATTAGATACAATAGTTTCATTTAAAAAAAAAAGGCTCAATAATTTACGAAAACATCTGGGCGCTGTCGTTTTCAGCAAACGTCACTCAGACATGAGTAAACAGTGCTTTTACTAGGGACTATTTTCAGCAGCGGATTTATACACATGTTGTGGTCTTGGCACTAATGTAGCTCTACACAGAGGAATAAGCTACATTAGGCTACAGAGACAACAATTACGGGGGATTAATTGTTTGATTTTGTGTCTTTTGCGTGGGATTTGACGACAATAAGGAAACTGAAGAATATCACCTTATACTTGTAAAGCCCGGTCTCACCAGCAATTAAAACATTCAATTCCTCCCAGTTAAGTGGATTTCAAAGTGGCAAAGTATCGCGATCAACTGTGGACAACTTTGACCAAAGTTTGCGCACCGTTGACCCGACATAGATTCGTTGTTGAGGGGACTGTTGTGGCATTGCTGTGTCGTAGTTTTACTTAACCTCCTTTGTTTGAGTTTAAACATCTCCAAAAAAAAAGAGGAATGAGGCACAAAAACAAAAACAATACATAAACATTTAATAATGCAATACAGTGAGTGAACATATGGTCCCATTAGCAGCCAAGCCATACGCCTGCTAAGTGACAGTTACTGCAACAAGCTCATTACCCTGGACAGTGTTTTTCTACCTTTCATAAAAAATGTATTGTATTGTTCAATCCAAAGAACTGTTATAGCAGTTTACCAAGTAGCCATGTGAGCAGTCCCAATGACACCAGGCCTCTAGAATAAAATATTTTCTGAGGACGTGTTGATTGATTTTGTCTTGTTACTTTCTGTTGTGACCAGGTTTTAACCAAAATGTTAAAATAAGGAGGTTGAAATATAAAACTGTTGACATTCTTGTTCTGTTGCTGGAAAACGGTTTGAAAAACATTAAAGTTGTTGCTCAAAGCGACACTATATACTGAAGCTGAAGGTCGAGCAAGTATTTCCAGCTAAAAAAATTCAAATGTTAAACATTTATGTAGTGTCCTCCAGCGGCGCTCAAGGTAGCCTCGCTGAAGTCAGTTCTGCTGCAGGATGGAGGACGGTCACTACGTCTTCTCCACCAGAGGATGAACTCTCTGGATTCAAGGATGTGGCAGAGGCAACATAGTGTGGCCTCAGCTGTTTGTGAGGTGGGGAACAAAGAAATCCAAGAGATAAACACTGCACTTTGGAGTTTTAGCAACTTTTGTCATTAAAATCCCATCTGTGCTTCGGGGTCTTAGGGAGAAAACGGTGGTGTGTGTTTGATAAACAGCTGCTGTCGATGCTTTTTCTGCTTCCTTTCTTCCCTCCATCAGCAGTGCTCTTTACACATGAGCTAAATTAACACATGGGGGGGCGATTTTGTTTAATTTTCAAGTGTTAATATCAGGCTGCTTTACACTTCCTCTCGGATTATCTTCCCGTCTCATTCTGATCGCCCCCTGCTTCTCATCGAGTTACAATCCACCTGTCACACCGAAGCAGATTAGCATTTCAAAAAAACACATTAACCGTCTCTGCGTGCAGCGAGCGAGGTGACAGACAGCCACAGTGTTATATAGTGTGTGTGCTGCTGTCAGTGCTAAAAGCTTTACTGTTCAGAGACATTTAGAGAGCTGGGAGAGGACGCTCCCAGCAGGCGGCATTCAGCAGGGAAGGAGAAAACTTTTATAATAGAGCGAACAACCTGTACAAGCCTTCATAGAGAAACTTGCAAAGTATAGAACTAAACTAGACACGTTCACTGCTCATGGATAAAATACTTTTTCCTGCCTCCTTCTGTCGTGCTTTCATGTCATGATGGAAAGAAGCGAAGAACGAAAATAAAGCAGAAGTTTAATCCCTCCAGTATGAAAAGTCTCTTGACCAGTAGCTGCCAGACTGCAGGGTACCAACTCTCCAACAGCACCAGTGTGCTCATGGCGATGTGCGTGATTGGAGTGAGTAACGAGACTATGTTGACTTTGAAGATGCCACTTGTTAACACCAGAATTCTGTGGTAGCACAAAGATGCTGGAAGAAAATCACTCATGAAAATTCATGATGCCAACTGGAGTTAGAAATCACCAAACAACGCGCTGGTGTCTGGAGGATGTGTACAGCCTGCGAGGGCTCTAACAAGTGCACAGGCTCACAAAGGTTTCCCCTGCAGGAGGTTCAGAGGCTCTACGGAGTCTTCAGAGTTCATACTTTCACTCCAAAGCACACTGCAAAGTAGGGGTGGGCAAAAATATCGATACGGCAATATATCGCGATACTTTGCCGCCCAATACAATATCGATTTTCAACTCCAAATATTGATATATTGCCGAAGAGCGACTCTGCTGTGCGGTGGGTGTATTTCTGTAGCAGAGAGAGTGGCTGAGGTCTTTGCAAAATGGATGGCAAGTTAACAACGCCTCCGCAATTTAAAGTTGACGTTTGGAAGCACTTTGGCTTCAAAGTTAAGAGAGATAGCAAGAACAACAAGCTGGACAAAGAGAATATTACTGCCTGGAAATTTCATGGGAATTAATAAAATAGAGAGGCTGTTTTGAATGAAATAGTTTTAACTCAATTTGTCCTCTGATCAATATCATCTGATGTACATATACAGGTACTTGTGTTTTCATCTTTATTTATATCGCAATATCGTGATATTGTGATACGTATCGTATCGTGACCAAAGTATCGTGATACGTATCGTATCGTGAGGATCTTGCCAATACCCAACCCTACTGCAAAGCCCCATCGCCAGAATAAAATGTTGGCATTGCATGTTTTTATAAACCATAGATGGATTCTCATGCATCATATCAATACATCTCTCATGTTGGGCTAGGGTTGGTGGTGGTAGTGTGACGGTGAGGGGAGAGGGTTGCCAAGCAAGAGACCACGCTTCAAAAGCGCTTCGACATTTGTAAGGGTGAAACTAATAGATTTAGTTAATGAGGGACCACGATATGCAGAGAAACCACTGTTTGAGATGGCGAGACCAGCAGAGAGTCTTAATCAAAAACCACTAATGAAGATGATGAGAGATCACTGTTAGACATGGCAAGAGACCACTGTTAGAGATGGTGACACCAATGAAGATGGCAAGAGACCACTGTTTGAGATGGCGAGACCAGCAGATAGTCTTGATCTGAAACCACTAATAAAGATGGCGAGAGACCACTGTTTGAGATGGTGAGAGATCACTGTTCGGGATGGCAAGAGGCGGCTGTTAGACATGGTGAGACCAGCAGATGGTCTTAATTAGAAACCACTAATGAAGATGACGAGAGACCGCTGATGAGATGGCGAGAGATCACTGATTGGGATGGCGAGACCAGCAGATGGTCTTAATCAGAAACCACTAATGAAGATGACGTGAGACCGCTGTTTGAGATGGCGAGAGATCACTGTTAGAGAGGGCAAGAGCCCACTGTTAGAGATGGTGATCAACGTTTGTTAGATTGAAACTACTGGATATTTGTTAACGAGAGGACACTGTTCACAAGGACAAAACCAAAAGATATTTCTAAATGAGAGACCAGTTAGAGGTAGCAAGAGACCACTGTTCTCAACGGCATTCCAACATTTGTAAGCTTGAAACCACTGGATATTTCTAGTGAGGGACCATTATTCTAAATGCAAGAGCAATATTTTTAACGAGAGAAGCTGTTCTGGATGGTGTTTCAACATTTATAAGCGGGAAATCAATAGATATTCTTAAAAAGAGACCATTTCTTATGGTAGCGAGAGACCACTGCTCTCAACATTTGTAAGCGTGAAACCACTGGATATTTCTAATGAGAGACAAATGTTCAGCATGGCATTTTTATTATTTGTAGGTGCAAAATTTAAACGAAACATGTCAAAGTTTTCCTAACCCCAACCAAGTGGTTTTTGTACCTTAACCTAACCAGAGCATGAGCACAGCCTTGTCACAACATGAAATTGAAAAGAACCTAAGAAAACTTAAAGTTGTAACATGAATAAGTGTTAAGTTTCAACACATCTGTGGTTTGAAGAAATGTACATTGCCAACATTTATTCTGGCGATTGGGTTCTACTGCACAGAACAAAAAGGCATTACATATGAACACATCACCGACACAAACTCCTACAGAAGAACTCTTCCTGAGGGCCTAATTATCAAACATTTCTACTTCTACTGAAGCAAACATTCATTATCCTCACAGAAAAGTGCATCAGACTGCAGTCACGATTCCAATTTCCCTGAATCACTGAAATGAAGTGTTTGAATACTTTAAATTAACCCACAAAAGCAAAAATGCGTTTCCCTCAAGAGCATTTAAGTAATCTTTCAATATGACAGAGCAACATTAATTAGAGATTGCTGCAGACATTACCTTCACATTTACACTTTTGAATATGTACAGTTTCTGAAAACAAATATCAACATCTTGTAAGTCCAGCACTGTTGCCTGTTTGCATCAGTATATACATTATATACAGTAAAAGACAAAACTGTGTGAATTGTTCTGTTTTTGCTTTCCATGTTCTGTGGAGCCACTTCAGCCGGCAAAGTCTCTGAGCGGCTCTGAGTGCAGTTTAAAGTCCTGAGGCCTGACAGGACGCCCTCCAGTTCATCAGGACATCAGACATCCAGTTAAATGAAATACTCCTTTGGGTTTTCACTGGAGGCGTTCTGAGGGTCGGCCTCGTTGTTGAAAGCGAAATCCGGGCTGTCGTCCTGATTGACTCCCTTCACTTCCTGGTTTCGGTACGTCTCTTTTCTCCGGTAGAGGAATCTGGCAGTTACCGCCAGGCCGGTCACGACCACAAAGATCACCACCGCTATGAGGCCTGCAGAGTGGAGGACATCGACGGAAATATATTTGATTTCTTATCGTGAGCTTGATGAGAAGATTGAGATTAACTAAAAATCTCTGAAAACAGATTTTAATTTGAAATGAAGTAAATGGTAAAGCTGTTAGGAAGGTGGGGAAGCACATTTCTACAAAATAAGAGCTTTGAACGTAGTTAGTTTGTTAAGTTTTACCAACATACTGAGGTGGACGTACAAACCTGTCAGACAAACCAGCTGAGCAGAGTCCATATTGTAACTCAGCTGTGACAGTTTTGTATTTGTTCATCTCTCTGAGTCCTGGACAGTCTTCCATGCCGGCTGACACCCTGAGCAAATCTATCACGGTGGACTTTAGTCTGAGAGCTTTGTGAAACTACTGTGAAGTCGAAACATGATTTCTGTCCATCTCTCTGCCTCCTCTGGGTATTCCAGCTCTTTCACTCTGCAGCCTGGTTTGTTCTACTAATCTAACTTCTACAGGCAGCGAGCAGAGATTCACACATTTGGACTCAGCTGGACTCTTCTGTTCGGCACATTTCATTATCCAGAGAGAAAGTTTTGACTAATTGGAATTCCAAAATCCAGCTGAAATCAATTTCATACGGTATTACTTTAAGTTTTGTATTTGAAGAGAAGTTTCTACATCAGCGGAGGTTTATGAGTTCAGAGACTTAATGGACACGCAGTAAGACTTTTGACTCACACTTTTTTTTTTCGCTTGTGGCGATAAATCTTCACTTTTAATCAATGTGTCTGAAGCAGAGGGGGAGAAATTTAGCCAAAAACTTTTGATGGAACACCTTTGCTGGATTTTCGCAGAATCTCTTTTTCATCAATAAAATATTGAGCGTAATCTCTGACTCTGAAAGTTAGGAAATATCCGACATAATAAAAATAAGATGGAACAATTTTCAGTGCAGTGAAAGATGGTGAAACAGTTCAGTACCTCCAATCAGAGCCGAGTCGGTCCTGATGGCATTGACTAAAGGCTGACCTGAACCCACTGAGCCAGACTGGTCTACAGCAGAGAAGAGAGAAAAGCCGGAAGGAGTGAACGTTAGGAGGGTGAAAAACAAAAAAACAAAACAAAAGGGCACCAAGAATGAGAAGATGAGATGTCGAGAAGAGTAACGGAAAAAGAAGAAATGATGTGGAGGAAAAAAAAAAAGGTCAGAATAGAAAAGAGAGGGAGAGACGAGGAGAGAAATTCAGAAACAACATCAGAGTCTCATCATTCACAGCAGACAGGAAATACAGCAGCGGCTCTCCAGAGGACTCTATTAAAGCTGCATGAAGCTGAATGAAAACAAGACAGGAGGGAAAGAAATGCTGCTGGAAACTCTCCTCTGTGGTCCAAATTAATGATCTCATCAAGCATGTTGTCACGAGTCGCCTCAACAAGGTGTGAACACACTTAATGAGCATCTTATAGATTGAGACAGCAGCTAGGATTGACTCACACACACGGGAAAACAAAGGAAATATACAGATTTCTATGCATTCATCAACGTTTAATTCTTGTGTTTATTCTGTCAGTCTTTTTGCCAACATGCTATGACACACCTAGAAAAATGTTGAACAAGTGGCAGCAATTGTTTGGGCATTTAGGAGGAAGAGAAGAGCGGTGATATTTAGAATAAGAGGGCAAAAACATCGTCTGAATAAGTGTTGAGACGATGCTGGAATTTATAGCTTTGATGCAATACCTTTAAAATAGTTTTGACCATGTTGACTCAACACTGAGAGCATTAAATCTTAGAATTTTAAGATGAATTTAACAGGACAAACGAGGTACGGCTTTTCTTGGCTAGTAGCAGAGTACAGCAAAATGACTGAAGTAAACTTTAAATATCACTTTAAAAAAACAACAACATTGATTTCTCTTTTGCGATCAAGCATTTAAAAATAGTCAGAATTATTCAGAATTGTTAAATATCAAACATAATTGATCAACCGACTTAACAGCCATCTGAGACAACATTCCCCGTTGACCCCTGATTGCAGGTTTTCAGTGTACTTGCAGTGACTTTAATCAATATTTTTATGACAATGTGAAACCAATGTGACAATGTGGAAAGTGTTGAGCCTGCAGAGAATTATCACTGAATCTGCAGCTCCTTCCAGCTTTACGGAGCTTTACATTAAGATTTGGCTCGTGGTTTCCTGTCTGGCGGCAACTCTTCTCATTTTCAGCTGCAGCAAAAGAGTCAGATATTTCCATCAGGAGTTGGTGGAGATCAAACACAGAGATGAAAGCAGATAGATAACAGTAGACTTATATTCACGAGGTGGACACAAACGTGAAGTTAATGACGACTGTGTTCTGTTACTCCTCCTTAATTCAATCTTGCCTGATCCTATATATAAAAAAAACAAACAAAATCAACTAGATCTGTATTTGTATTTGCATTAGATAGCAGGCATTTAAATACACAGGTTTCTTTCATCGAGATCCATCCAACATCCTATTGCACAATGTTAAAGAAAATTTGAAAAAGTTCCTGGATCCGTTTCTTTCTCGAGCTCGGCACCAAAAGTTAATGAGGTCTATTATGAGCTGAGATTCAAGTTTTATAAATATTCATTGCATAGTTTTTGTCAACCAACATACGGACACGAAGAAAACCTCCCTGGTTTCCCACACCGACTTAAAAGGTGATAATATGTCAATGTTGGGTTCACAGCTTGTTTCTGCTGCCCCCAACTGGCCAAAAAAAACTTTATCTGTGGCGATTTTAATGATCATGAACTCCACTTAGTAAGAATGGCAAGAAACTGTAAAAAAAACAAAGAACAAGTTCAGGCAATGAGAGTAGTTGATATAGTTGTGAAAGCTACCTAATAAATGTGTAATTAGTTCAATTTGTGTTTGCTGCCTCGGGGCAGTTGCCTGCATTACCTGGTTGGTAATCCGATCTTGTTTATGCCTGAAGGTCCAAAAAACTTCGGCCTAACACTGAAAACAGTTCAATAAACTGGCAACCAACACAAACAGCTGCATCAGCAAGAAATTAAAAATGAATACATGAGAAAAGTCGGCAGGGAGAGAGTCTGCTTGTCGAGCCGGCCAGCGTGGCAGGAACCCAGAAAATCAGTAAATCCTAAATAAAACATTTCTTTCACCTCTTTCCCCAGTGCGCTCAAACTTCACCTGCCCACAGCCACAAGATCAATTCAGCATTTCTTTCAAGCTGTCAACTCAATACAGACTTAAAAAACCCAACACCTCCTCTCACACAGCAACCTTTAAACTATCAGCACATTAACTCTCACAAGACTTCAACTGTTTGTCAGGTAAAACTTTAAACCCACATACTGACTCCTTCCCTCTCCTACCTGACAGGTGGTGCGTGTTCTCCGCTGCGTATGGATTGGCTGAAGCCGAGGAGCCGCAGCTGGACCGAAGCAAAGGTCCGGTGATGATGACGGGGCTGGTGTCCGGGTGGAGCAGAGCGGCTTTCAGAGGGCTGATGGAGTTGAAGCTGACCACCGACAGACAGCCGGTGAAACCGAGAGACGCCAGTCTGGCCAAGTCTGGATCCAAATCATCAGACACTGTAGGAAGAAGAAGAAGAAGAAGAAGAAGGAGGAGGCTTTAACCAATTCAGCAGGAATAACATGAAAAATGCAGTGCTGCTTTTGTCTTGCAACGTTTTAAAATGGGTCTGATTATTAAAACCAGAGAGTTTTCTAACAATACAATCCTGATTTTCAGACTTCTTTCCTCTCCCTTATCAACTGTACGGCTGAGGAAGAGCTTGAATATCTGACTAAAACAAATCAGGATAAAAGACAAGTTCAAGAAAAAAATGCAGATGGAAAAAGTCAGATGAAGTTTTCTGGAGCTTCACATCCAAACAGCTTTTCGACATTCTCCTAAACAAATGAAGTGAATGAGGACTTGTTTTAAAACATAATAAAGCTGAAAAAACCAACATAAAAAGGCTGCATACATCTGGTGTGGCATGGAAGCATTACTTTGAAAAAGATGTTATTTACGCCCTTTTCTAAGCCAAAATCTTCCTTTTTGCTACTCAGTTAAATATATTGGCGCGCACCAACATACAGTAATTAGAAAGGAACGCAGAGTACTGACAGAAGGCCTCATGTGTATCCGTATCTAACCTTGACTATTAAACCTTAACGAATTAATGAACTTGAAGCTTTAAGTGTTATAGAGCTCCGAAAGAAACCTTTATTTCTCTGGCGACTGAACTTTTAACCTTTCTTTAAGACGCTGTTCTCTTTCGGCCCAATAAACATCACTGCGCACGCTGACAGCTTCATTGACTCTGCTTCACATTCCCCTGTTATCACAGTGGGACAATAGCAGCTGCACATTGACTCTAATGATCATCACATGCGCTCAATGCAGCAGACAGACCGTCAATGACTCAGCTTCCTGTCTGCATCCGTCACTCCTCCAGACAGATGCGCGCTCTCACCTCTATCTGTTCACTTTATTGACTCGAGTCCCATCAGCTCATCCTTCACCTCCACTCGTTCACGGCCGTGTAAACAGCAGCTGTGAGCGCTGACATCACCGCTGTAAACAGCTGCATCAATAACACGAGAGGTGACTGTGTTTTTTACCACGACACATCTGCATGTTGATGAGAGCGGCCGGAAACATTACAGCCGCCTGTAAGCTCCTCTCAGCCGAGACACTCGTTACTCCATCACCTCCCTCTCCCTCTCCGTCTCTCTGTATTCCTTCCGGGTCCATTAGTTAGGCTGATGGATGACAGGGTTGGCAGGAAAACGACAGAAAATCCACTTTCCTTCTGCTTTTCTGATCCTGATCCGACTCTCTGCCTGCTCTGGTTTGACAGAGGAGAGGACCGGTCACGTTCTGACATGACGGGGTTAAAACACACTGAGCCCGGTTACACCACACTGCAGCCTTACATCCAACAGACAAAGACTTCTTAAGAGAATTTGTCTGGTATGCATGGTTTGCTTTGACAAATGGGTTCAGTATTATTGTACATTTAGTTGTTTTGAGTCATTTGACAACAGACTTTAACAGATGTCGGGTGTTAAAGGCAGAAGTGAGTGTCCAACACGATGACAGGAAGCTGCCAATGACACATTTTGTTATCAGTACAGAATATCTTTTTTAAATAATGTGTAATCCAAACTGTGAGTAATTATATTTTCCAGCATTAACAGGGTAGAAATCTCAGGAAATGAAGAAATTCAAAATAATGAACACCCACACATGTGTGCAATCAGAATCTTCTGAAATCTTATTAAACCTACGCAAAGTAATCAGTTTTTGTTCACGCAGTATATTAAAGTCTTTTCACACGCTTTAGTTGACATAAGATGCTTATAGAGGGAAACAAGTCGTGTTTAAGGCTCTACAATCGTACAAGAGGTGGGTTGTTGCAGGAAGACGACAGTGAAAATCGCATAAAAATCAAAATCATGTCTGAATATTGAACGGTGGCATGACTGAAGCCGAGGCTTGAACGAGACATGCGTTTCTGGCAATAAAACAGATCTCATTATTTTTATAAAAGGTTTCTCTCAGTAGGAATCGTTTCTGTAATCTTGTTAGACAACAACTTCAGCCTGTCAGGGGCAAAAATAAGCACTTTTAGTGGATTTAACTAAGACTGTCGAAGTTTGACTTTGGCCAACTGAGGCGATCTCTGAACTGATGGTAAAACTCTGGTGAGAATAAATTTATACACCAGAACATGTAGAATGTAGAACCCAGGTTCAAAAATACCAGAATTCCCCTTTTTTAGTTAAACTAATGTACCTATTATGTAAAAGTTAACCTTTACGAAGCTTTTGTGTTTCTTTACAGCCTTTATTATGCAATTATTAGCAGTTCATTATGCTATTATTGACAGTTATTGTAAGGCATTACCATATTTTTATTTAGTGTACTGCATAAGACAAATAATACATATCAGGGCACAAAATGTCTTTATAATCTAGGATGAAAACAATAAACCAGCAGGCTTTAGACATGATTCTCGATTCATGATTCAAGGTGAGTCAGTGGGACCTAAAAGCCAACCAGGGACGTTTTTTAAGGTCCCTGGTTGGCTTTCAGGTCCCCTATTAGTGAGTGTTACATCCACAAAGTCCACTGTTTTATAGGTTTACGTGAACACACACAAACACAGTTGGAAACACACTAGTTTCTTTCACTACACTTGGTTATTAGAGTTGAATTAAACAAAGCAAAACGCAGAAAACACTCACAGAAATCCGACACAGAACACCTCTGGACATATTTTGTATCCGTGCAGAATCATTCATTATATTCTGATCATTATATGGTGACACCTGATGCAGACTTGAGTTCCACTTCTTATAATCTGTTTGTTTTCATTTTAAACTGACGGATTCTGCTCCTCTGTCTCACCGCAGCGCTGTGACTGCAGCCTGAAGCCTCTCAGCTCCCTCGTTGTTATTAACAGCTTATACCTCAAAGAGAACATGAATAAGTCATGACGGGGCCAATTACTGTCTCACCCTCGAATCTGTTACAGGTCCTTCTCCAGGAGCTCAATCAGGATGTGGTTTTTAGCCCTCCCAGAGGTGCCGGCTTTTCTTACAGGATTAAAGTGTGTGCAGGTGCGTCAGCGTAAAGCTCAGTTCTGGTTTAACTGTCGCCTGCACTCACCCACTGAAGCTAAACACATCTTTACTGACTGAGGCTTCTGGAAGCCGTCTAACATGTTTCTTGGCTTTTATCTCTCCTTGTTATGATGGAAAGCGAAAGGTGCAACACGCCATATTTACAGCAACTGATCAATTATGCATCACGCTCTGCAAGATTTGTTTTGACAGCTTACTGGAGCCGTAACAGCTACAGTGAAAGTCAGTGGAGTCAATAACACAAGTTCAGGAAGCAAACAACATGTCTTTTTTTATCAGGGTTTGCACTTTTACTTTATTTTATATTGATTTATCTTATTTTCACCCATCTTAAGAATATTAACACTGATAGATTACTGGATTTATTTAGATTAAAACTTGAGAATAATATAATTTTACAGGGTTTTTTCACTTTTTCGTTAAACTTTTAGCATGGCAGACTAATAAATAGTGGACTACCATAAAAAAAACATACATAAGTTTGAAAACAACTTTTGTCACAAGCAGATAATTAACTTAGACCGATCCAGTCATCTCCCAAAGATTCAACAGTCTTACCGGCAGTTTTCTATCTTTAGAAAGAGAAAAGACGTCGTATCAGTATCTGTCTTATAACGATAATATTGGCCAATTCATGTATTACATCTAATAATCAGTAAAATAAATTCAATCAAACAAAAAACATAATTTTATTAAGATTATTTACTTCTTAATTTCTTCAATAAAAAATAAACCCTCCACCGTTAAAACTGTGAAATACTGACAGACAGAAAAAACAGATGAATCATTCAAGTCATCATATCTCAAGTCAAGTCCAGAGTCTTTAACGTGTCTCAAGTCATTTATTAACTACTAACTACTACTAATCAACACAATGATATTCTGAATTTTGTCTTTTTCTTCGTCTCATCTAGTTTGAATTATAGACAGAGGGATGAATGCAGCTTCAAATATTATGGAAATATCATCCACCTTCTAACTCTTCCTACGCTGTGTGACAGATGAGTCAAAACATATTAAAGCTTTTATTCAAATGAACGCTCTCCAGATAAAAAAGGGCCTCGTCTCCGCGTTCACTGCCTCCTCACTTACTTACCGTGCACTTTGCCCAACACCAGCGACTTGATGGCGTTGAATTCTCCGTCAGATGTCAGATTGAACTCTTCTCTGGCGTTTTGGTCGACCTGGAGGAGAAGAATTATTTCCTAAATTACTTTCAAAATTGTGTTTTTTTCTATTGTGATAATGAAGCATTTTACTTTGGAGAATCTTTCCAGTGGATATATTCAATGCAAATATGAGATTTTGAAGAAACAAGCTCAAGGAAAGTCCAAAATAGTAAGATTTCTACCTGTGAGAAACTTTAGGATTTATCTTTTTAGTTGCAGGAACACACAGTTTTATGTAACTCTGTTGTTGAGATATCTTTCTCCAGACTGAACTGAACCTCATGCCTTTGTTTCTAGAGATATAATGATTCAAGGTGATGGAAACTGATAAGATGCGATGCACCTTATATTTTTAATGCAGCCTCGCTTAAACAGTGAATCAGGAGGCTGCACTCGTTCAAGACGAGGTCACCTTGTATTTCAGAGTGTTGATAATTATACAGACGTTCAGGCTTCTGGCTCCTGGTTAGATGAAGTTCACCTCATATATCATCTGCGGCTGTTGTTAACAAGATAAGACATTCAGTAGATCCAGATACGATTAAGATGCTTCATATTTCATCTGGAGCTGCTTTAATGTGGAGTTTGTCCCCGCTGGCCTGCCGTAGCTGCATCCACGACAGCTGCTGCTGGTGGCTGAATTTAGAGTAAAGTGCTGACTGAGGCTTTATTTTATAGAGGAATATCACAATACTATACGCAGAGGGAGTAGATGGGACTGCCTGCGTGTATGTCATCATGTTTGCCCTTGGGATAAGAGCCTTATTTGGCAAACATGGAAAAAGGATCAGATTTTGTGGCCTCGCAAAAGAAAAAAATCTGCAACACCTGCAGAAAATAAATCGTATGAACGCTGTAAGTCCGCCTGCTTAGAGTCAATGAGTGCTTTAAAAACACACTATAATGTACTTGTAAGCAGCCTTAAGAGTATATCTGTTAAAAACTTTAACTCTAGTTGGTATAAGATAAAACATGAACTCAGAAGTTTCAATTGCTGACAAATAAAACACATGAAAATGTTCCTAACAACAGATGTATCGATTAAAACTGAGGCGTACAGGTTCAATCAAACAGGAACAAGGTAAGTTACACCATTTTCACTCCATCAGAACAGATTTCTTATCTAAAAAAAAGGCAAACGAGGTAGAAAATCTCTACAGTCCATCTTAGAGGGGCTGTGTAATGAATGTAATGTGCGTCGTACTGCACCAGGTAATGTTTGTGAAGTGATTAATTGACTCTGTGCAACGTGAAACAGATGCTTGCGGTGCTCCAACTCCTGAGGATAAAATATGCAACTCTGCAAGTTAATTAGTTGGTTTTAAGTGTTTTCAGTCTCATGGTTCTCGCCGATTACATGCAAAGTTTATGCAAAGTGGCAAAATTCACATTTTCGTACAAGCTAAAAATATTCAACTTTGCATGTATGGTTGGGGAGCTCTGGAGGAGGAAGCTGGTGGGGGGACAGATCCAGATCCTGCAGACGGTTTACATCCTCATTTGAAAGAAGAACCTCGTCACAGCGTGAAATGTTTTAATAAGTTAACACAATAAACTTTTGTTCAGTGTTGTCCATTAATTAAATTACCAAACTAACATCTCACAAGGGTGTCGCTTAATTTACATGAATTTGTTCAGCTTTAATCAGAAGGAGACAAAACATGGGGGCCAGCGACTGAAGATGAAGATGTGATCATGTTCTGGCTGTTTGGGACGAATAAACACAAAAGATCCTGCTGTCAAACTCGCATGAGGCAAAAATTAGCCTGTTCTGTTTCTGTTTTTCTGAACTGGTGGAGACCAAACCAAAGCAAAAAGGGGAGTAAATACTAGATAACATTTGTAACCAAAGAGATTCTCTTGCTGCTCCGTGTCTGGTGGATGTGAATGTAGGACACTAAGGATTTAGTTATACGTGATGAAGTGTCCAGGTGGTTTTACCTGCACAGACACGGAGTCCGACAGTCTCCTGATGGTGACGGTGTGCAGCTGTCCGTTGGCGAGACTCTTCGCTCGGCTTCTCAACACTTCAGCGTCTCTGCCGCCGTCCAGCTTGTATCTCACCTCCAGCGTGTCTTCACATGGAAACACACATCAAAGGATCTCAGATCTCACAAAAAAAAGGGAAAACTCGTCAGAGCTTCAGAGAGACGTTTACGTTTCAAACATCATTACCTCAGAAGTTTTTTTTCTTTTTTCCTGGAAACGGCCTCGTCGTGTCGAGTAATCTTCACTGACGGCGTAAACACACTTAATCCTTCAAAGATAAACCTGAGTACTTTCAAGAAGTGCTTGTTCTTTTTTATTAAGACTTCTATTGAGAGGATAAAAGATAACTCTCATCAATACCAGAACTAATCTTATTAAACGTAATTAAATCCAGTGTTCAGAACATTAAGTGCAAAATAGGAAGACGAGACAATTTGTTCTTTACAATATATTAGTTAAATTAGCGCAAATAGACATAATGTATTAAATATTGAAGCCTTACGGCTACAACTGACTGCCTGTCTTCTCTCAGAGGAAATGTGAAGAAATAACAAGTTATTTTTGAAGGACCGCCGGCCGCCTCCTGCTGCTCTGATAACAAATGTATTCGTTAAAAGACGCATTAAGTAGAAAGGTTTTGTTTGGGCTGAGGAGGTGTAACTGCAGTCGCGGGTAAAAAAAAGAAATGAGCCATCTGAGGAAAAATAAGAGAAAAGCTCTCAGGGATTTAATTGGACACTTCAGCATAAGTGCGTTTACCTGACGACTCCACGGTCAGCATGAAAACCTTAATGCCCTGCTGTCCATCAGCTGCCTCTGACTCATTAACAGCAGAGAGAAAAAAAAATCCATTTACACCTAATCTAGCTGCAAAGTGCTGATTTTTATTGGACTCCTGGATGCTGAAAATGTCATTTTAAATTCAGAGTGCCTCCTTCTACGCTTAAAAGACAAATTTTCACAACATAATTATTTCATACAAAAGTTGATAAAACACATCAGCGAGTTTAATTCAGCAGCACAGCGAACTTTACCTCCCCATCAGGTCTCAGTGATAAGACCAGTGAAGACCGTTTCTTTTTCTCCAGCCTGAGACAAAACATAATGGCCGGCCAGGCTGGACGGATTAAAAGGCAACAGAGGCTGACGGGGTGAAAGCAGAGAGAGGAAAGATCTGACAGATCCTGATAGATCTGGTGAAGCTGCAGAGCACAGCGAGAGGAGGAGGAGGAGGAGGAGGAGGAGGGGGAGGGGAGGAGGAGGAGGAAGGAGGAGTGGAGGAGGAAGGAGAGGAGGACGAGGAAGAAGGAGGAAGGAGGAGGAGGAAGGAGAGGAGGAGGAAGGAGAGGAGGAGGAAGAAGGAGGAGGAGGAGGAGGAGAGGAGGAGGAAGGAGAGGAGGACGAGGAAGAAGGAGGAAGGAGGAGGAGGAAGGAGAGGAGGAGGAAGGAGAGGAGGACGAGGAAGAAGGAGGAAGGAGGAGGAGGAAGGAGAGGAGGAGGAGGAGGAGGAGGAGCAGGAGGAGGAGAAGGAGAGGAGGAGGAAGGAGAGGAGGAGGAAGGAGAGAGGAGGAGGAGGAGGAGGAGGAGGAGGGAGGAGGAGGAAGGAGGAAGGAGAGGAGGAGGAAGAAGGAGAGGAGGAGGAGGAGGAGGAAGGAGAGGAGGAGAGGTCGGTATCAGGAGAAGATGACGGGGATGACGGAGAGGATGAAAGCAGGACGGGAGGAGAGGAAAAAGTAATTGGAAAAGGATGAGGGGAGGCGAAAATACAACTACATTGAATTGACTTGTAATCGCGACAAAAAATGAAAAAAGGAGAAAATGATGTGAGACAAATGGGAGTCATTAGAGATGAGAACAAGAAAATACAAGATTTGGGGAACATTGTATTCAAAGTGAAGAAAGCGAGAACGAAACTCAATTTCAAGTTGGAATAATTCAAGTAAATAAAACCCACAAAGAAGAACAAAAGAGAGGAAGGAGGGACAATTAAATCGAAATGAGATACTCCACCTCAAGCTCAACAAACAAGCTCCTTCAAAATAAAAGCCCGCTCACCGTGCTTGTTGATGAGCAGGGCCAGGTGCTCTCTGTAGTACGAGCTGACGTAGAACAGCACGGCCGGACTCTGGTTGGTCCTGAAGCTCAGGGAGACGTTCTCTCCTCTCAGCGTCGTGTCCGAGTAGATGGAGGACGGCAGAGCGCTGCTGTTCCTGCTCAGCTCGTACGGCTCCTTGAAGGTGTAGCTGACGGAGGTCCCCGACTTGAAGCTGGCCGACACCTCTGGAGGAGCGGGGAGAGTTGAAAGAATAGATGTCTGATTTGTTGCAGATGTATACAAGGATTTTAACCGTGTGACTGCTTGTTGATGATGAAGTTAGCTTTAACAAGCAACACCTTAAATATTTGTTCTGCTTTCCACAAGGTGCTGAATTCTACTTGTAAAGAAAAAAAGATTTTTTTTTCTTGGTGGTTGTATAAATACATATATTTAGACTTTCTATACAGAGTTTCTAAAGTTTAATTAACTTCCAGGGGAGGCTTTTCGTGTGTGCGATGAGCTGGCGAGAGAACGCAAAGCTCTTCTCTCAAAATATCTGCAGAGGGTTTAAACTGATTACAGAAACTGGTCTTTACATCTACAGCATTTGATCCCGGCGTTCATTTTCCAAAAGTTCGAGCGCGTCACGACTCACAAAAATGTTGAAAACAAACTCTTGCCACACAGCACGACGGGGCCGATGAGTTGGTACGGCAGATTTCACTATTACTGTAGGTGTGAGGAGGATTAAGACGACACTACTGAACTCATGAGAGGCATGAAGATCGATGGGATGATGCATTATTACTCAGGAAACATACAAGATGTGGACTAAAATAGACTCCAACTCATCAAGCGCGCACTGTTTGCAATAACCTTTGACGTCATGCGAGTGCAGGAAAAGCGGCGCAAAGTTCTCCGAGCTAATATAGATCCTGGAACAGCAGATAAACGCCCACACCATCATTACTCACATCTTAATCTTTACTGTATTTGTATTACATTGTGAGTTTGAGAGAATTCATCCTGTTATAACTGCCTGCACGACCTGAGAGAGTCATCAGAAGTCATCCAGACTGAGAGAGAAGTGCAGGAAAAAAAAAAAAAAAGTTCTGAGACTTTTTCTTCTACAGGAACTAGAAGCTGACACGAGACATCAGGACAGCTTTGACCTTGGGTGCTCAGATGTTTGTGCAATCTAATGCAGAGCAGATGGAGGCGACGGAGACATCAAGCTACGCTGCGCAGCGTCTTAGAAAGTGATGGACAGGTTTCTGTCAGGGTGATCAAGGCAGGTGGCACAAAATTTGAATATCAAACGCTGTACTTTACCATCTTTATTCATTGAAAAGTCACTTTCACTGCACAAAGTTTGTACTTTAGCCTTCTTAAACTACTTCTGCACCACGATCTCCTTCTTTGCCGTCTGTTTGCAAACACAGTATTTCCACCTTTCCACATATTTCTGCCAAAATCAGGCGTAACTTCTCCATCAATCTCAGTCAGATTTTCACTACACCATTATCGTTGCCGAACAAATCCACCGTAACGTCATTATCACGATATCTGCAGAAATTTGATTCTTCGGATGTGTTTACTTTGTGTTTTGTGTCTTTTTTTGGCAAAACAACGACCCTCGAAATACGAGTGGATGGTGGAGAGAGACTCTGTAACTGCAACTGTGCAGAAAGCGCACAAAAGGAACAATTAAACTTAATTACTTGTGTAAAAGCAACCAGATTAACGCTTAGACAAAGAGTTTTTCTACCAAACTTGCTGGTATAGTCATGAACTTCACCAGCCGCATGTGTGTTTTTATATGTGTGTCACCTGTGTTGCAGAAGACTCCGGTGTACGCCGACAGGCCGCAGTCGCAGTGGAAGCCGTTGACTCTCTCCACACAGCGGCCCCGGTTCTGGCAGAAGGAGCCGTAGCTGCTGCAGTGACCCGGGCAGCCGGGTCGGACCCCGGGTGTGATCCTCGCCCTCTCCTCCAGGTCCAGGGTGACGCCGTTCAGCTGCAGAGAGCGAATGCAGCCCCGGAAGCCCTTCTGCCTGGACGCTGTGCCTCCTGCAAATGTCAGGAATAAAAATAAAAAAAATGTCTGACACCAGCATTAAATTTACATTTGAGATATTCAGCAGACGTAAGAGCCTCCAGAACAAAGAGGTGACAAATATTCCTGTCTGCACAGACGGATTGCCTGCAACACACCAGCGCAGCCTGTCCTCTTTGTCCCTGCCTTTCACCTAATCCTTTACGTGTCAACAAGTCTGTATGTTTTCTTTCTCCCCGGTTGTTCATTTCTCCTCCTCCTTGTCATTTACAGTGAATCCACACGTCGCCTCTGCTCCCCCGCCAGCTTCTGACTGTCAGCGCTCTTCTTATAAAATGACACAACGATGAAACGCCAATGAGGCAACGAGCTGGAGGTGGAAAACTGAATCGGGGACACAACTTTCATCGGCTGTCTGTCTCATGCCAGGCTGCTCACCGGCAGCGACGGGGAGGAATTCAGGTCCATGAGTAAAAGTTAACTCCATTAGATTTAAAAGTTTTGCACTGAAAAGTTTTTATTTAGAAGAGCCGTAACCTCTCTGTCTACAATAGGTGGACTGTTGTGGCAGGGTGTTCGTTCCAGACGCCGTCATATCTGAACCATTTTTTTGGAGCATTTCTTTTTTGACCGCCACAGTTTTCAAACCTTTAAAGCTAGTAGCTAGTGGGTGCGGAGGTTAAAGCTAACAGCGGCTCAAGAAACTCACAGGACCAATCGCATCCAATAAACCACTCAAATCTGTCTGTTGTGCATTGATACATACAGGCAGGAAACAAGAGCAGTGAGACAGTCGGATTCTGCAAACCACAGATACATCTGAGGTTGACATCTGTGCCTAGACTATCATGCTCACGTTATATGTTAAATGCGGTCTTTCGACATCAGGAGGTGGAGGGACAGGAGGTGGTGTCATCACAGGCTACAAGGCTACAGAACATAGGCAGAGAGGCATTTCCAGCTGACTACACAGGAAGTCGGACCATCTCCAGATGTTTCTGTGGCGACCAGAACAGACATTTTTAAGCCAAACCAAGATGTTTTCTGAACCATAACCAAGTGGTTTTCATGCCTAAACCTAAATAGAGTACAAGCGCAGCGTTGTGACGAGAGAAACAAACAATGCAATATGAAGAAATTATACTTATCTCGTTCTGCAGAAACAAACTTAGCAATCATTTAATCGAGTGGACTGAGTTGACTGAGAATAAGTATATAGTTGAGCTGATACTTAAGAAAGGATGAGATGAAGATCACATTCTGTCTTGTTTCTGTTTTGCACAGCATCTTCACTTTTCATGAAACAAGGTCGTTTGTTGAAAAACGACTTTTAAAAGTATCAAATATAAACGTACTTGGTTAAAATGAAACTGGAAACTATAATAATAATCTTCTGACAATCAACTGTCTGTACATACTGTTGGGCAGTATAATTTACAATAAAACATCTTATTTCAGGAGGTCGTCGTGTGTGTTGGGTGGTTAAATCCTTAACTTGTAAACTAACTAGTTACTTAAGCGAAGCAAAAAGAACAACCAGCGTTCACTGGGTGAGTATCTGATTGTCTGTCTGCCTGGACGTGCTGCATGTACTCACTTTAATCTTTGATACTTTAACATTGCACATTCTCTCTGTGATGTAACACAGTCACTTATTCTTCAAAACATGAAAACCTCTCATTGCTACAAAGACCACAGACTGAACCTCTTTTTTTTTTGTGTGCTCTGAACACAAACTCGGCGGCTCTGACTGTGAAGCTTACAACTTCCCATTGTTCAGCAGCGGCAGCGGCTTTTCAAACCAATAAATCACTGAGCTCGGGGCCTTTTCTCTCTCTGCTCTGATTCGACTTGAATGAATTATTTAACCAGCTGAGCAACAAACGCAGGATGTGACTCAACGCATCCACACACACACACACACACACAACACGATGAAGAGTCATTTTTATGCTTATTAACTCTACTGAAGGTTATTCTACACTTAGGTATTAACATTTAGGAAACTTGAGATAATACAGGGATGTCAAACTGTCCACCTTGAAATCAGTTTTAAATAATCTTTCACGGGGGCGACACACTGACTGCCCCCACATGCACACTAATTACACGACCTTACTTGATTATCACCCTGCTTGCACTTCTTATCTAAATGTCTTTTATATGTTAATCAGCGTCATAATCGCAGCAAGTGTAACCCAGTTATTACACCTCAATTTATGCATAATTATGAATTTACACCTTTATGAAACACCTTTTAAAAAATCAGAAATGGCCGCCATCAGACACAGACCAGGAATGTCAAAGTGAACTAATTAACTGTTGAAGGTGTAATTTGTATGAAAAGGTCAGAATTCGAAGTTAGCTCCAAAACTTTTGGGGGCTGCTGACTGTAGTCTTTGCATGTAGTTGCAGTTAGCAAGTAGCTAATAGTAGTCCCTATCACCTGATTGGAATCTGACCTCACCACAACCTCGGATGACGAAGGGAGTCACCGCGGTCAGCTGAGGCTGAGCACCAGACTGGGACTAATCGTGGGCTCTCTGAGACCCAAAAGCCCCTTTTAGATAGAAAAGGTGGCACATTTGCAGCAAGGTAAAGGCTGCAATGTGCCGCCTTGTTTATCTAAAAGAAGGTGTTATATTCCTTCATTTCCAAAAAGTCGCCACTTGGCCACTGGGGTCGGCGTAAACATGTGACGTGAAGCACGAAGTTGGCCGTGAACAGTGAAGCAGGTCGAATTTGTCTTCAAAATAAGATCTTTACATTGCACCCCATTGGAGTTTAGAACTGGGTTCTTAGTGGGGAGCTTTTAATTTGAAAGTAGCGACTGTTAGTAGCTCGCAGCTAAAACAAAAAGCGGACAATGTAGACAGTTACAAAGACCGAGGAGACGCTGCATCTCCTGGATCTCAGCGGCTGTCCAGTTGCTCATCTTGAAGTCCGCGGATGAAGTGATGGACTGACTGCTGTGATCAGCTGTTTCCTGGTTTTAAAACTCCCCGGCTGTGGGTCGCACAACAGCGCACGTCATCGACACCTCCGACCATCTCACGCAATTGCTGGTACATCGACGGCTCGGATTTACAATAATGGAGGTAGAAAAAAGTACAACCTCCGAGGCGTCAGATTGGCGGACCAAAACAGACCCCCAATTTGCCTCCTTCTGTCTAAATCCGCTGACCTAGCCGCATAAAGGGCAGCCAGATTGGCGGCTTGCTGCCCAGTATACAAACGGCTAAAGATAACAGTTTGAAGGGAGATAGATACAGTATGGATGTGATTTATGATCGGGACTACGACTCCGGGGACAGGAGAGTCAGAATATCTTCTAACCAAACCAGAGATGGTAATTGAAAGACAAAGTAAGACTGTTTTATTTTGTTCATGTCAAGTTTGAATGTTTTACAGATCGTTAACGTGGCAATTAAACTCACTTAGTTAAATAGACGAGAGAAACTTGAAATCAGTTTGTTGTACGGTTGTATTTTTTGTTTTTAATAAGAAAGGGTGGTGTAAATAATCTCATTTTCAATGTTTATTAAAGTTTATTTTGTTTCCTTATTGGACTAAGAAGCAAACTTACCTTGGGGCTAGCTGATTAGCATGCTAACATCAGTAGACACGTCAACACTGTTGTTTCCCCACACTATGTTGATGATGTTAGATTATTTCTTTGAGTGTTTAAATCAAAAAAATCTGTTATTATCTTACAAATCACCCCTTTAATGTGTTTTGAGGCTTCAGCTACACATTAGAACTGCACAGACGACATATAGGAGCCATGGTTCTCTACATACAACACACTTGTACATTTGTCGTTTTACTTAAAAGAAAAAAATATTCGTTCTCCTTTTTCTTGGAGATACAACCAAGAGAGTTTTAATCACCAAGCCTCAGAAGTGCCATTCAGTTAGCATTGTCTTTGAAGACATTAGAATAAGTTTTATTTACAGGAACCCTGACGCTCAAAAGAACAAATCCTTTGTCACTTTGCTAAAAAAAGTTATCTTGGCAGCGTTTGTAAAACCAGCAGGGACCAGAGACGAATCTCTGAGGACCGCCACGTCTGTTCAAAGAAACAAAACAGCAGCATAGAAAGATTGTTAGAGAGCAAACCCTCCTCACATACAGGTTATCAGAGAGGTGAGGGTCTCAACCACACATCCTGCTGTTCCTCAGCTCCAACATGGATTGCTCTCTCTCTCTCTCTGCACATTAAAATGCAAACGCTGCTTACGGGAAACACTTAAAAGAGCATAACGAGGGATTTGTGACCTGGAGATGAAAGAAAACATCAAAGAATCCAAATGCAGATAAACCCCACCTCTAACCAGCAGAGCAAAGCTATCAGCGAGGCCCTTCAAGAGGATTTTAACCTCTTATCAAGCAGCGCAACCTCAACATGAGACCTAAAGCACATGAGAACACATTAGAGAGGAAAACAATTATTAAAATGGAGATCAAAGTCACCATCAAAGGTGATGTGTGTGCAAAAACACAAAGAATGAAACTAAAGCTCGGGAGCTTTGTGAGATTCAGCCACGTATCCGACAGAACAGCCTCAGCTCAGGGAGGAAGATTAAAGTCTCAACATGAAATCAGGATATTGTGTGACGATGCTGAGAGTTATGAGGCTTCGGAGACGGAGATCAAACCAGTCATCAAAGACAGCGTTTGTACGGGACGGAGTGGTTTTATGATAATGCACACAGCGAAATAAATCTGCGCATCATCTGTAAATAGACAATTACAATCACAGTTTACATGATTTCTGTGATATTAAAGATTTGTGAAGCTGAAATCAAACAGTAACAAAACAAAGCAGTTCTCAACCCTTTTTGAGCCAGATTCCGTGCACGTTTTTCACATCCCAGCAGTACACACACAGTAACATAAGCTATATGGAGGCAATCCCAATTTGTTTTGCAGGTTTGCATACATGTTATACATAAAGAATGGTTTCCTTGTGGTCTGATAGCAGCACCCAGGCTGTTTTGAGCACCAACTATGCAAAATGAAATGTGGAGAGAATCAAAAATAACTGATCCCAGATTAAAAAGTTGCAGTAAGTCCCCAGTGGACAAGCAAGACTGATCATTTAGATCTTCCTTTGTGTCATTTCCTTATCTCCGCTAGCTCCAAAATGACGAGAAGAGAAACTGCAGATGTTCCTTCAAAAAAGGTAAAATCTTCAGGAGGAAACGCAAATCACACCTCAGCAAATACTTGCACCTGAAACTACTGGCTCTACTTCTGAAGGAAACTGAAGAAGGTTCAAGTCATGTGCCAAGTTCTCATCAATAGAGAGCATCCTGACTGGAAACATCACAAACTGGCCCAGGACAGGAAGACTTAACCTGCCCCCAGAATCCATCTACAGAACATCAGCGACATCGGTGAGGTGAGAGGACACCACGCCAACGCCAGCCACAATCTGTTCACCCTGTTTCGTCCAGCAAAAGATACAGAAGTATCTGCTGCTGTACCACCAGACTACAGTCGCTGTCCATATTTGTAAGCAACCACCATTACAGACGATAATCTATTTGACGTCAATCAGGAAAAAAGCTACCGGACAAGTTTACGTTTATATCTTTGGTCACGTTCACTGACTTTCATCCTGGTGAAACGCACAGTTAGCTTGAATAAAATTACAGATGAACAATGTGGGAAACATTTGGGATAACGAAAGTAAACAACTCAACAATAAATCAAAAGTATTCTGAACTCATCCTCAGTACTCATGTTGCAGAAAGAAACACTTTGCTGTTCAGCCCGTTTCACAAGAGAAAACACTGCCAGTTCCAAATAAACTCTGCATCTAAACTTTGCTTTGTGCCACTGCAAAGAAGACTTGAAGAAGAAGAAAAGAACATCAACACAGATCGCCAGCTAAACTCGACTCTTCAGGATCCTGCTTACATTCATACTACAGGATTAATTTGACGTCACTGCTGCTGTATTTCGAGGGATATGTGAAGCGAAGATCAGAGCAATCCTCAAAATCCTCAAGCGGGAGGTTTGCTTCCGTCTGCACGCAGCGGCAGAGAGGAATAAACTCCGAGTCGAGCACATCGGTGGGTCGACGGCGACGCAGCACGAATGTACAATGGCTAAAATATCCAAGCGGAGCAAAAATAATTGCTTATAAACCTTCACAAAAGGGAAAAGATTTCTGCATTCAACACTGAGCTCTCTCAAAAAATTGCTGCATATGGATTTTTAGCACCTACAATACAAACAGCACTAAAGGAATTAGAGAAGGAACAATGCTGCAGATTATGAATCCGTGCCAGGCAATAACACGGCTTATTAATCAAAACCACGGACTTCACTGCCTTATAAAGCGAGGCAGGATTACGGCTCGTAAACACAGTGTACATTGAAACACGGCTCATAAATTCATACAAAGCAACGCGGCCGCTGCTAATTCAAACAATGGACACAGTTTGCTTTACAAATAAAGACTTAAACACAGAACGCACGCGGTAAGATGGTTTATGAATTCAAATAAGCCAATGCGGAGGCTTGTGAACCCAAATAACTGCATATAATACTGGATGTCCATGTTTGCTCATGAATAAACTGCACAGTAACATATTGTGTATGCACATAGTAATGCTGCAGAGTCACAGGCCACCAGTTCTACACCTCGGGATTATTTCCTACTTCTGGTTTAATAATATATTCTGCGGTTCTTGAGGGAGTTTCCTCACGTTGGAGACGATAACCTGAGTGCTATCACCCATCAGCTGTTATATATACGAGAAAGCACCAAACTGAAGGAGCCGAGGCGAAGACACAAGTTTACAGTCACACTTGCGGCTCTGCGGCTCGGTTTTCTCAGGCACAGTTCTCCCCTGAGCTGGCAGGAAATAGTGAAAAGTGCAACAAAAAATGGTATTAAATATACTTTTTATACGCTGATTCGTACTGGAAACTAAACATAGTCTTCACTCTTCACATACTGAGTCAGAGAGCTGGTGTACGGTACGTGTTGCCTTAAAATGTTGGTTTAATTAGTCAGACGGCTCGACAGCGATGATGTCGAGGAGGCAGTCGGATGCTGTGCTTGCCAAAACCGACGTGGGAATAAACAGCAGCACATTTCAGTCACAACACACAAACCCGGGCCGAGCTGCACTGATAACTTTGAAGTAAACATACGCGGGTTGCGGCTTGTTGGTGACCTCAGAGCGGATTATCAGCTAAACACACTCAGCCAATCAGCATCCAGCTCCCGTCTCTCTGCTGCTGCCGCCGCGGCCTTCGTCCAATCTCGTCGCCGTGTGTCGGTTTGTTTTCCCTCCACACAGTTTGTGTTGACTGATATGAAGTGACACGCGTAATATTTGCAGAATGATAAAACCTGATAATAACTGATGGATTTTCTTTGTGTGTGTGAGGGGTCACGCACAGAATCTGAACCGATGAAGATAAACACGGCTGCCGGACTGATGAAGCTCGCATCAGAGACGATTAATCACACGACGGCTTCATGAGTCAATCAGAGACCCTCGCTGCAAGAAACCACATCACACACACTACACTTTATATTACCGCTCCCTGATGCTTCATTTATTAAATGTTAATAAAGTCTGCAGGATCACATCCGGCACTACGTGCTTCTGATTTTAAAGCATTACTCTCCTGGCAGGTGTAGCTGTGGAGGGAGCGGTGTAACGCTACGGACCTCATATTGATGAACGTGTCAAACCGGCATCATATTTACTACTTGGTGGCATTTAGTCGATAACAGCTAAGCGTGTGTGAAACAGCTGTGATTTTCAAAGCAAAAAAGTTGGGTCTTCTTTTTTTTTCTCCGCTCTAAAGCTAAAGTAATAAACTGCCTGAGGGCTGTAATCACTTCTGCAGATATACAGTACACCTTGTTTTGTCATGTTGGCCTTTAGCCGGATGATGTAAACGTTGCCTTCTCTCAGTCTAATTAAGTTTTGTGGAGCTTTAATCCAGCATGCGGAAACTGTCCTACATGTGGCCCTTCATGGAGGACGTCATGCACACATAGCTGCCCTCCTCCTCTGGCACATGTAGACACTAACATGGATAGAAATACGTTCAATAAAGAGGAGAAGTGGCGATCAAAGAAGGTATTATACAGTATGAACACCAGAGACGTGTCTGTGTGTGGGAGGGATGCTGAGAATACAAGTGAACCACAGTGCTGCTGCTACAGAGGTGACTGTTCACCGTCTGCGCCTCATCCTCACCGATGAACAGCTGGCTGTTGAGCTGCAGGTGGAAGTGTCCGTCGGCAGGAGCCTCCTGCGTGGCGACAGGAAGTTCGTCCAGCCGGAGCGACGCCTCCTTGACGTTCCGCTCGGCTCGGACTCGGTGCCACCGGTTGTCGTTCAGCGGGACGCTCGACTCCACGCGAACCTCCAGCGGGCCGTTACCCACGTCGAAGGAGAAAACCACCTGAGTGGAGGCTGACGGAGAGGGTGAGGAAAAAGGAAACGGATGAGACAGGAAGTCAGAGGTGGAGGTGTGATTCAAGGAAAGGATGTAAAAAACAGAAGGAAACAAATACAAGAGGAGAAAGGAAAAATGTGACTGGACTGTTTTTCAGTCTACTGTTCTGATTCACATATACGGGGTGATCAACAACACACGCGGTGGAACAGCGCTCTGCAACACGGTTGTATTTTTAGGAACAAGCATTTACTTCTGAACAGTCACTCTAAAAGTCAAAGTTTCTGTTTCCCTTCGGCTCTCTGCTGTCGCTCCTTTCAAGCCGTCTGCTCAGTTCAAAAATTCTCTCTTGCGCTCATTCTAACAAAAGGAGTCGATTTTGGAGTGCAGGTGCCTCATCCCTCATCCTGCGTTGTTTTTTGGAGGGGGAAGATGTATCACTCTGTGAGCAGAGAGCGAGATGAAACAATATCCCAGCATCAGACGGTAACTTCATTTAAGAGACTGTTCTCCGGCTCTGCCTCGGTGCTACAGAAGCGATCTGAGGGAGCAGAGGAGCTGTACATTCAGAGCCGGAACAACGGCGGTGACGATGATTTCCCCCGAGGAAAGAGGCTGTCGCTGCAGCAGCTTCTGTGTTTACTATACCGCGTCTGTGAGAATGCAAAATGCAGCACTATACGGAAACAAAGCTGACAGAGTTTGTGTTAGCAGACATATCTCACATCTAGCCGCCTGTCCATCAGCAACACCTTCGTATAAAACACATAAATCTGTTCAACTTTGTGTAAAAGTCTGGACAGGAAGGTCAAGACGGCTGCAGATCAACTCAAAATCAACAATGTGTTTCCCTTCAGGCGGGTCTGATACAGATTATGTCTGTAACCTCTGGGTTCTGCACAGATCCTGATTAAGACTTTGACTTCCAGGTTTCTTTTTTTCAGCACATCACTCTAATCCGGATTAAATCTTCGCCCTCCGGCTTCTACTTACAGCTCAATTCGATCCGGATGAAGTCTTTGATGCCCAGGTTTTCCAGGAACACGCCCGACGGGGCCGTGGTCTTAAACAGGAAGGAGATGTCGGCGCTCAGCTCTCCGTGGAAGGTGGGGAAGTGGAGGTACGACGTCTCTTTGTCGAAAAACGCCGCGTTCCAGAAGCTCTCTGAGAAACACGATTAAAAAACTCACTGTGAGGAAAAATTTAAAATGGAAATCACGTAGCAAACAAATGAGGCAACATGTTTAGCTAATGAGCTTACACCAGGGTATTACTTCTCGTTTGATTAATCATGCCAAGGGTTTATTTATCTATCTACTCGGGTAGATATAGACCGGCTGTAATTATGACTAATTGATGGAAGGAAAAAAAAAACATGTGTTGCTGTGATTTACCTTGTGTTGCATTTAATGAGAGTATCAGCGTGTGAAAACTTAAGAGGAAATGTGCATTAGCAGCAGTTCTGCTAATGATGATTAGCGTCTCGTTGAGGTATTTTACCCAGAAGAATGCATCACATAATCGGCAGGTGGAATGAAGTGTACCTGTGTTTCCATATTAACATTAAGGGAGGAATTATTATCTCATAAACTCTATAAATAATACAATCTATTATTATCATTATTATTATTATAAACTACATGTTTGTTGCTTGATTAAAAATAAACAGCTGATTGAGTGAATTTAGTTTAAAACCGTTTAAACTAACAACTTTTTTTTCTGCCGTTAGCTTGAAACGTCACATTAAACAGGAAAAAAGTTGACAGTAATACGATTTCTGCCTCTCTCCATCACGTGTAACCAGGCAACCAGAGGTGGACTTACTGTCTCCATGGCAACTGAGCGGTCCCACCCTGTAGGCTGCCTCCGACCCGGGCCTCTGGATGTCACCCAGAACCAGAGACCGGACTGGGAGGCTGTCTTTATGGATGAGCAGACCGGAGTCTTCAGTCCTGGAGGAAGAGGAAGAAGAAGAGGAGGAAGAGGAGGAAAAGGAGACGGAAGGGGAGGAGGAAGAAGAAGAAGAAGAACAGATGGAAGGGGAAGAGGAAGAGAAGGAGGAAGAATAGGATGAAGAAGAGGAGGAAGAAGGGGGAAGAAGGAAAAGAAAAGAAAGAAGGAGAAGTAGAAGAAGAAGAGACGGAAGGGGAGGAGGAGGAAAAAGAGGAAGGAGAAGAAGAAGAAGAAGAAGACAAGACAGATAAGTATCAGCATAAATAACCCAAAAAAAAGATACACATTTTTTTTATATGATTTACATTTGAACATTGAAGCACATCACTCATAAATAACAGCCGTTCTTCAGTAAACTGAAACGACTCGTGCAGCGTCTCAGACAGTTTTAATGGTGAGCCCGGATCGAAGCATCCCGACACTCCAAACTCCATTTCTGACAATTTTCTGTGACAGCCATTTTCTTAAAGAGCACTCCAGTCAGACAGCTGAGCGAGCGGTTCTGTCCGTTTACAGCCGGGTTCAGCTTCATGCACGTCTGCTAATCTACAAGTCCGCCTCTTTGTCAGCTGACCGGAGGAGGGAGGCGTGTTTAAACAGCACGATCAGGGAAAGAGTGTCAGCAACGAGCAGTTTGGACTGAGAGATGGTTGCAGAAATGCCTTTTGTTAAGGAAAAAAAAATGTCAATGCCATGAAAGACCAGGGGACTGCCTTTCAAAACCTGGTGCCTACATTACCCACAATGCAACTGAGCCAGAGTAACATCACTGGAGGAGACTCTGGAGCCACAGGCGGCTTTATACTACTTTTTTAGTACTCCCCAAGACCTGTAGAGACGCTTTAATGTGAAAAATTAGTCGAGTTTTCAAACTTCTAGTTTCAGTTAATTCGGTGACAATAAATCAAACTGAGGCTCGAAAACAGGAACCAGGTGACATCACACACGGACCCAATTAACATGCAAATCAGCACTATTCCTGTCTTTACAGAGATCATCAGCACGTCTGTGTATTCATAAAGGTTCGGTACCACTCCATGCGGTCGGCGTCACAGTTGCAGTAGTGTTGTGGGTCCACACAGTCGCCCTGCAGGCCGCAGGCGCACTGCTGGCTGCCGGGCTGAGCTCCGCCCCAGTACGTCTGGACACGACCGGCACCGGGACCACCGAGCCACCAGCTGAACGGAGAACCCTCTGAAACACACACAAGCACATAAACACACCTACAGTTACCTCAGCTGGACTATTAAAGGGTTTTTACAGCTCTGTTGTTTCCTGACTGATGTGACTTCACCAGCAGATATTCTTATAGGAAAGTGAAAAGAAATGTTGATCACAGAGAGAAAAAGCTTCCAAATATTTTCACCTAAAAAGAAGCTTTGAGGTCATTTTATTGAGCGTGTCTGTTATCTTTCTGCTAATGAATGCAACCTAATTGGTGCAAACCGGCTAACTTACTTTAAAATCATATAAGGTTATAAAATAAAAACAACTAAAACAGACAAAAATCTATGTGAGAGGTGCAACTTATTATTACTGGTCTAAACTTTGTGAAAGCACAGAACTGCACAGAACTGCAGCCTCTTGAACATAATCGATCAAAAGATGCCTGCAGAATGCGAAAAGCTCCACGATGCTCTCAGTTTGGACGCACTAACAGCCGCCCTGCGTCCTCAGATGAACTGGACGCTGATAAAAACAGCCGAGTGCTGAACGGAATGAGTCCTCATCCCTCACAGATCCAGCGTCTGCAGCCAGCTCCAACCCCCGAACGCTGAATACATTGTTTTTGAATGGAGGGAGATGATAGTATACACTGAAAAATGTGTTTCAGACTCTGTGTGTGTGTGTGTGTGTGTGTGTATGTGGAGAGGAGTGAGAGGAGGTGATTGGAAAGGTCTCTGTTGAGTCAGCGCTTCTTCTTTTTTTTTTTTTCCCAGAGAGCAGTTGGGAGCCTATAATGGAACTTCTATTTATCTACCCATTCTCCCTTTTCTATCACTTTCACTATTTTCATCCATCATTTTTTTTTTATCACCCGACCCCCAAGAAGAGTTGTTTCCCCGCTCAGGTTTTGTCTTTGTGGTTCCACGAGGGGGAGAAACTTTACAGATGTGTCCTTTCAATCAGCAGCTGTATGGATCAATCTGTATGATTGACTTGATTTGATCAACCAAACCGAGATTCATTTATTTTTCTTCTTTTCATCGTCGAATCAGTTGTGTCAGCACTGTTTCATGATAAAACAGGGAAGAACAGAACAGGGAAGGAGAGGAGGAGGAAGAAGGAGGAAAAGAAGAAGAAGGCGGAAGAAGAAAAGGAGGAAAAAAGGTAGAAGAAGAAGATGAGGGAGGAAATGAAGAAGGAGGAGGAAGAGGTGAAGAAGGAAGAGAAGACAAAGAGGAAGAAGAAGAAAAAGAAGAAGGAAAGGAAGAAGAAGATGAAGGAGTAGGAAAGGAAGAGAAAAAGGAAAGTAAGAGGAATAAAAGGAGGAAGAAGAAGAAAGGGAGAAGGAAAGGAAAAAGAAGGAGGAAGAAGAAGTAAAGGAAGAAGAAGATGAAGGAGTAGGTACGGAAGAGAAAAAAGGAAAGTAAGAGGAAGAAAAGGAGGGAGAAGAAGAAAAGTAGAAGGAAAGGAAGAAGAGGAAAAGAAGATGAAGGAGGAAAGTAAGAAGAACAAGGAGTAGGAGGAGAATAACGAGGAGATGACGAAGAGGAAGAAGAAGAAGAGGAAAAAAAGGAAAGGAAGAAGTGAAAGAAAATAAGAAGAAGGAGGAAAGGAAGAAGGAGGAGGAGGAGGAGAAGAATGAGGAGAAGATGAAGAGGAAGAAGAAGAACAAGAAGAGGAAAAGAAGGATAGGAAGAAGAGGAAGAAAAGGAAGAAAAGAAGGAGGAAAGGAAGAAGAAAAGGAGGAAGATGAACAAGAACAAGAAAACTACAAATAAGACAACGATAAAGAAACAGAAGCAGAAGAAAAAAAAACAGCGATAACGAAGAAGATGAAGACAACGACAACAACAGCGAACACAAAGAAGAAGACGACGCTGATGAGGGAAAGACGGCGACTGATACGTCTTTCTTCTTCTCTGAGGTTTGTTGGTAGTTGGCTTTGTTTCCTGGCTGTGACCTCTTCTTCTACTGTACTCTGTTTATCACACACCATGTGTCACGCTGTCCCTGATGTGTCGGGCGCCGTCTCTTCACACTGGAGGATATTTTGTTTTTGTTTGTCTACAGACTTGCATGAATGTGTAAACTGATGAACAACCAGACAAACTCGACGGAAGTTGGTGATCGAAGTGTTTCTCCACCTCCGAGTCGATACAAGCAGAAGAAAACACGAGACAAAACAAAGAAAACACGGATCTCACTCGATACTCATCCCAAACGGAGGAGGTATTAAACTAATCCTCCACAATCAATTCGTCTCAGAGAAGAAAAAAAACCTGAAACATCGATAAGTTTACAACAAAGAGCGTAATGATTTCTGTTCTCTGGTGGAGGGATGCGTACAGTCCCCGCTGAACAGAGCCGGCTTAACCAAACTTTCAATAACTTTCATTAAACCCAACGAGTCATTTACTGTAAATGCTTACAGTCTTTTTTTCTTTATTCAAATGTGCTTTCACGGGGGTATTGTGGGAAAAAAGGGATGAAATAAAGTGCTGGAGTGCTGTCCCAGAGATAAGATTAAAAGATTAGGAGGATTAAGATTTGATAAAGTTACTACTGCGAATTATTAAAAAGTATAAACACAAACACAAGATGAAATAAAAATCAATATCTGGGTCCAGCAGAGGACACGATCAGGTAGTTGAGAGATAATTTGTAAGAAGCAGACTCAACAATTACAAAAAAAGAGACAAAAATGAGGCAAGGTTCAAATAAACAAGACAAACAATCCAGCAGAGCAAATCAGCAGATTCTCTACAATGTCAAACTTTTCTTTTAAAGTTTAGTGTGGATACCTGGCTGGTCGGTACAGCTCCTCCCCCCAGCTGCTCCAGGTGAGTCTGACAGCATCACGTCTGGTTGTAAGTGAGAATCCAGAGAGTACAAAGGAAACACAACAAGCAAACCTTTACCTGTGAGCAGGCTCTCACCTGGAGTGTTGAGGAGGCGGGACTTCCTGCAGTGGTAGGCCAGCTCCTGCTCACAGTGCTCTGATTGGCCGATGGCCGCCGATAGCTGCTCCTCTTCAGTCGAGTAGTCGAAGTGGACCGAGTGCTGGTTTCCACCTGGAGACGGTCGGAGTCTGGTGAGCTCCGTGTTGTTGTGCTGGATCACCATCCACGTGTTCTCCTCTGGGTGCAGAAACATATCGATTAATTGTTGCTGGTTAATTTGCAATAATTCCTTCTTGGTCAGCCAATAACCAGTCAGGCAAAAAGAGGTACTCTACATCTACAGAGCCAACTTATACCTCATTTTGCTGATTAATTTCACCATTTCAGCAAATATTCATATTATTATTTTTGCTAATACGTAGACGAGGATGTTGACGCCAACATACGGTGGAAGCCAAAATAGTTCAGATGTCTTAAGATGCACAAAATGGACATGCTGACACTTCGTCTTCAGTTGTCTTAAGACAGAATTGGCATATTAATGTAGATGTGTAGGTCCAATCTTCATTCTACTCTAATCTAACTCTGGGTTAAATGGTATCTTACAGCCGGCAGCAGGTTAGCTTAGCCTAGCTTAGCACAAAGACTGGAAGCAGAGAGAGACAGAAAAGTATAACAACACTCATGTGGAAGCTGCGATTTTGATCGATGGAAAGAGCCACGCTAGCTCTCTCCCCTCTATTCTGGTCTTTTATGCTATGCTAAGCTAATTACCTCATGGCTCCAGGTCCATATTTAGAGAACAGACGTGCCAGTGGCGCCAATGTTCTCGTCTAACTTGTGACAACAGAGCTTCAACTTGAAAATGACAGATACAGTGACAAAAAAATATATAATTCAATCTATATGAAGATTTAAACATTTGTACCAATTATATGAAGCAGTGAGATGGATAAAGGAGGAAGTGTTCTGTCTTTGTGTGATTAAAGAAATGACAGGACCATGACGAAGAAGAAGAAGGAGAAGAAGAAGAAGAAGAAGAAGAAGAAGAAGAAGAAGAAGAAGAAGAAGAAGAAGAAGAAGAAGAAGAACAGAAGGCTGAAACACAAAGTAAATAAAAACTGCTGAGTGACGATACGAGGATGAGAGAGTTTGTGTGTGTGTGTGTGTGTGTGTGTGTGTGTGTGTGTGTGTGTGTGTGTGTGTGTCACCTGTCATGTTGCAGTAGACCAGCTGCGGTCTGATTGGTCCGCTGCCGTCCACGTCGATGTAGAAATGTCCCGACGTGTTGCCGTTGTGTTTGTACGCCTCGCAGGACTGTTCGTACACGGCTGGGAGAGGAGAGAAACAACCAGATCAGCTCCGACATGAATCACGTCGAGGGGGATGAAGACCGCACGCTGCAGAGGATTCTGGGTACTGCTTCATATGTATGCATCTCCACTGAATCAACGTCTCATAACCGGGAGTGAAGACAATCATCTCAAGTTTTATTTCTGCAGCAGCGTCCCGTAAAGTCAAGATGAATCCGGCTGGAGAGGACAGTTATGACTGATGGGAGAACAAAGACGCAATAAATAAAACTTCAGACCGTTATCAGCACCTGCATCTTCCTCTCCACCTCCAGAAGTCTGCCTCTCCAAATCCATTTCTAAAGGTTCCCACACCTGTTTATCTTCTTCTCCTGCGCAGCCAAAGGCCTTTTATTCATCACAGTCCCTCAGTGTCGTTAGAAAACATCAGCAATAAAGACGAGACCAGAGGTGAACCGAGTGGGAAACTCGAGGATTTTAACTCGAGGGAATCGACACAGGACCAGTGAATCTCAGATATTAGCTCGTCTCACCGCTGCGGTTTCATCTATTTATCTGCCGTTTGGCAGTTTAGTCACGGCTACAGTCTCATCAGCCTCCATCGTATCTCTCACATGCAAACATTTCATCGTGCTGTAACCTCCTTCGCTGGAGAGAGAGGATGTGCAGATGTAGAATATAGCTCACAGCGGGGGGTCTCGATTCCCGTTTGTACAAATTAAGGTTTTATTTTTGTAGTTTTTGGCCGTCATCTGTGTTCGTTACGTCAGTGTGGCACCGACCAAAGGAACTGCTGAGCTCTGGGAACAGATCCCTCAACAAAATTCCAATAAAGCAAGAAACACAAGAGGTCAGACGATCACAAAAAAAATTTATTTAAGGGTGAAATTCAAAGTGATGGCAGGAAAACACTACTTGCACAGCTACGGTGAGTACATCAGGTCAAACTGGGATGGATGTTGACGGTTTGCGTAATAATGGTCCAATTTACGTTAAGCTTTAGTCAGATACATGAATTTCAAAGTCATCACATCCCTGTATTATTCACACTACACAACTTCCTGTCTTCAATCCAACGGTTCTTAGTCTTTTTGAGTTGCGACCGCCCGGGAAAATGATGTTCATGATGCTGCAACTGGGACATTTAACTCACAACATCCTGAAAGTGGCAAAGAGCATAAAAGAGCTCACCGTATAAAGAATGTTATTTTATGGTTTTCTATCTATCTTACTATCTGGCGACCCAGAGACATTAATTCATATCCCCCACAAGGGGTCTCGACCGGCAGGTTGAGCACAGATGTTCTCTCTGAAATCTCTCTGCACGAAGAAAATCAGGCTACAATGACGTCATAGAACTGAATATTAGCTCTGCTTGCCTGACTGATCGTCTGACTGCTTGTCTTGTTACACTTCTTTTACACAATATTGTTCTTTTTAGATCTAAATAATTATCTTGCCAAGGAAGATATTTTTTCTGGTAGTGAAAAATAAAGACTTCCTGAACGAACGGAAGTAAATAATTTAAAAGATCCGTAAGTAACAAGCGCGCAGCGGCCTCGGTGAAAACAAATAATCATGGTGCTCTCACAGCGACTATAAATGCCAATAACGTCTGACTCTGAATATTAATAATAAATCTCCTTCATTCAATCAAACAGCGTCTGTGTTAACCACTTGACTGTTTTCTGTGATTCCTGTTAAACGTGTTGTTGTGTTTTATGCGTGAAGCGTTTTTAAAGCCATTTAAAATGTGCAACACAAACAAAAAAAGAATTTTATGATCGTTGTTTCATGGGATTAATGTATCAACAGTGTTTGTTCCGCTGGGTGTTTTATCTAATCTCACCTCTCTGTTCGCTCTGCTTGAGTTTAAACTATTCAGGAGTGGGAAACAAATTCATGGTTCTGTTTGTCTCACGAGCTCACAGCTAAAACTGTGACGTCGTGTCCTGACAGGTGACCTGACAGGTGGCCTGACAGGTGACTTACAGCTGTGGCAGGTCGCTCCGCTGTAGCCGCTGTCGGAGCAGTTGCAGTGGAAGACGGTCCAGGACTGACTGCAGCGGCCGCCGTGTTCGCAGCGACTGGGAGAACACCTGAGAGAGGGAGAGGGAAGGCACGATATGAGCATAAAAGTTTCATTTAAGATTAGGACTGGTTGTTTTTTTTTTGCTCGAACACACTTTCAGAGAGGAGGTTAACCAGACGACCGACAGGGCTGATTATATCTGGGCAGGTACGACCAAATGTCACTGATGAGACTTCGATTACGGGAGATTTTTCCCCAATTAAACAATTTGTTGAACAACGTGCCGGTTCATTCACTGCCTGGAGCTGTTTCTTCATCAGAAGTCATACATCTTTCGTTGACTTCACTGAATAACCTCCCAGCATCTATCTAAACAAAACTTACGTCACCTTTAATAGTCTTAGTGGTTTGTCTCAGTCTCAATGAGTCTCTTACCTGTAGTATCAGATTTCACACTATCCTGCCGACGAGAAACAATATGTTTTAAGATCGACACCACAGTCTGGCCCCAATGATGACCCTTCCTCCTTTTTAAGGTTCCTTTCATTGTAGGTAATGTTGGAAAATGTGTGGAACTAAAAAGACGACGCCTCTCCTTTGTTTCTAAGTGTCCACCGTCAGCCCGGAGATGCTACACGAGGCTGTCTAAATGCTAAATCAGATGCGGCGCGTTTTAAAAAGGTGACTGAAAAGCTCTGAGCGTTTAAGCGTTTACTTGGCCTTTTGCCTGAGAACGGTTATAATGAAAGTATTAGTGAGCGTTTAACGATGCTTTTAAACTCCCACGGCCTTTCAAAGCGAGAAAATGACTTTATTAAACTAAACGGCCCCGGTATGAAATGCAGCTTTTTCCATTTCAAGGAGGGAAAACAGCCTTGCTGCCAGAGCTCTTCATGGTTATTTATTTGATGACCGGTAAGCTGAAATAAACCACTAAACAATGTGGAAAAAGCAGTGTAGGAGGAAAAAGCAGGTCACGTAGACAACTTTTAATATCAGTTTTGCATTTAGTTGTTGGACGTTGTTGGTTTTGAAAAACTTCCTTGTGCCGAATTGGAAATGACTTCTGGAAAACGCCGTCTTTCCTCAGAGAGACCAAAAGAAAAATGTCCTTATTCCTTTCGTTCATTTCATATGAAAAGGATAACAATTTTCCGCTGAATGGAAAATATCTTTTCACTTCCTCTCAGCTGCAGATCTGCTCCGATAGAACCGAGCTGCTCTCCTAACGTGCTGCCACGGTCTGTAAGAAGCTCTTTAAGTGAATCGAGCTCCCCGAGGAGTTCGCTGAAGCCCTGTGTGTTGTTTAAAGATAAACATCACGCTGCCGCATCCATCGTGACATCCGTCCTGTGTGGGAGGGAGGAGAGTGACGGAGGGAACTAAAGGAAGGAGGCTGCGAGTCGTTTATTTGACACTGGAAACAAAAACGTGACATTAGAATTAGTGTTCTGCTCTCGTTGTTGGGTTTTTTTTTTGTCTTCTGCGCAGAGATGATTTAAGTGGACGTGGCAGAAGCTTAGAAAGCTACCAAGGTTAGTCCATCTTATCGGTGATCGATATCTTTGAGACCTGTGCGAATAAAACCGAAAAAACTATGGCGAGATCGCTGAGATGATACGTTAAACTGACACTCTGAAGGTGTTCTGCGCAGGATTTGTTGGTCGCTGCTTCGAAAACAAAGCACTCAAAGTTCCCTCCTCCTTTCTGGGGAGAGCAGCGGAATAGAGAGGGAGCGGCGTCAGTGAGGACGAAGCAGTGAATCAAAGAAATAAAACATTAAGTTCTTATTGTTTCGCAGCGGTGACGCAGTAAAGCAAGAAGACGACCCTCGGGGAGGTGCTGCATTATCAAATTTTGTGAGAATTCAGCTCAGGAAAAAAAGAAAAACACAGGTTGCTTCTGTTTTATAGAAAGTCCTGCAGTCTACACACCACTAACACAAAGGTTGACGCCCGGACACGTTGCAACACAACAACACAATACTAAGAAAATAAGAATAAAGACACTTCTATGTGTCATACATGATGACGGAGAGAGACCTTTTGTATAAGTCGATATATAACTTTAAGGAAAAATCCTGCACAGTGTCGGCTCATAATAACCTCACAGCTCGGCTCGTCTCTGCTGAGGAACATACAGACGTAATGTGACCTCACTCTGCTGAGGAGAGCACAGAGCGAGAGAGGACGACAGGAGATGATGAGTAATAGTGTTTACATCCACACCGGTTGCTTTTCCATCTGTTGCAAGACCGGCTGGCACCTCCAGGAGGCTACACACACACACACACACACACACACACACACACACACACACACACACACACACACCATTGCGTCATTCCTGTTGGCGACGCTTGGCTCTACCTTCATGTTTTCGTCCTTCTTCAGATCCATAAATGCATGTCACCGTGCACCATCACATACGTTTACAAGTTTCTGCTTATTTAAATGTGTGTGACAGTGTTTGCGTGTGTGTTTGCCCCCCAAAAAATGCGAGGCAGTGAGTATTGAGGAGGAAACAGATTACTGTACAGAATGTGCAGCCTCGCTGTTATTTAGATAAAAGCCCTGACTCAGCTCGGCCTGTCAGCCTGCGTGCGACTGTGTGATTTTTTTTTTTTTTACCTCCATTTATCTCTATACTGCTTTAATCTAAGAGCAAGCTGGAGCCTTGCAGATAAAGCACTTAGCTTTCCCTTTAAATTCACATTACCACACTGCTCGGGTCGCTTTATACACTCGCTGTTAGTGCGGTCGGGTCTCCGGGTTGTAATGAGCGTCGTCGCAAAGTCATCAAACTCAAACTAACAGTTGTGGCGTCAGACACGTATGTGACATTAGCTGACACACATGCTGTGTCTCAATTCAGGGTCTGCATCCTTCGGAGGAGCATTTGAAGGCCAATTACGTCACAATGCCTAAAGCCTTTTCCCTGTTTTTGGAGGATACACCGCTACTATCCTTCGTCACATATCCCAAGATTCTTTGCGCGCCCGAAAAGAAGAAAGAAAGAGAGAAAATAGCAACATCGCGTAGCGTAGATCGTCACTTTCGCGGGCCTGACGTAATGCTCCAAAGGCTAGACCATCACATTTAACAACGGCTGACGCGGTTAACAAGGTCTCTCCGAAGGACTCGCCTTCAAAGACTGCAAAGGCCGAGTCCTTCAGAGGATGCTGACCTTGACGCAGCAACAGAGGAAGTAAAACTGCTGAGTACGCAACGTTTCCCAGAATGCTTTAGGAGCTGAAAACGATGATCAATGTGGTGAAGGCGTCAAATCACACACGTCAGATTCACTTTTTTACCCAAACAAAGTACCAGGATGCCCGTGTGGTGAAGGCGTTGGATTTAAGATCCAATGGGTGTTTATACCCTCGTGGGTTCGAACCCCACTCCTGGTAACGTATTGAATGTAGGTGTTCAATCAGTCTTTGATTTCAAAAACATAATGAATATCAGAGCAATCAATAATTGTCATCATTCCATGTATGTATGAAGGTAGTGCTACTATTCAAAGTCTGGTAACGAGGTAAGACACAACCCATGTTAACGAGGAGAATTTCTTCGTCCCAACTGAAGATTTTGGTTCAACTGTTAACGTTGGAAGGTATTAATACGGTTTTTGTGTTTACAACAATAATAGGAACAGCTGATATTCCTGAAGATGGATATCTATTGTCCAGGTGACCAGTTCACCTCAGTGGAGAAACTTACGTCATACGCATCGACATCAGGACGGTGGGCGCGTGCAGAAAGAAGGTCAGGTTTTATCTGACTGAGGCGTTTATACGGAGCATTTGTATTCTGTTCGGGCTCCCTGTTATCGCAGCTGGTGTCTCGATTGACTTTAAGATTTAACATTTGCTTGATCAAACTTAAACAAAGCTGCAATCTGACCTGTGAATTTGCCGGAGTCGGTTTGAGATCCCTGTGAAACAGAAAACAGACACTCCCGACTTCAACAGTCAATATTTGTACAACAGTAAGAGGTAGCTTGTAAAGAAAATGTGTGGATTGTGTTTGAACAGACGTCATTTCTGTGACGAGGTCGTCTCTTGGAAGCATCTCACCAGGATGGCCGAGTGGTTAAGACGTTGCACTCAAGATGCAATGGACACAAGTTCTCGTGGGTTCAAGTCCCACTCCTGATGATAACACTTAAATCCAGGAGGACAAATATAATCAGAGCTCTCTACATTATTATCTACTTCAATTCTGCAGGAAAGAGTTGATGCTTGTCGACCTTGTTGCTTTGCAGCGAGTCACTGTAGAAGAAGTCTGAGCCTCTGATTAAGTTCCTGTTCTGGAGGTGATTTATCTTCGACTGTCCGGTGGTTTTGCTTTCAGAACGTTGTTTTATTTATTCAGTTTGGATGACACGGTTTTCTTCCGAGTGCTCGGAGCAATTGGTTGAAAACAAACATTAACAAGCGTCCGTCGTCCCTTGTGTTATCTAGGCCGCCATTTCCAACAACCCCGTATGATTAATAGGCTTTGATTTCTCCGCTTTTCTAGCCAACAATCCACTTGCTGGAGGTTTTTTCGTGTCATTTTTCAGAACCGGAGAGCTCTGAATGACCGTGAAGGTTGCTGTTACCCTCAATTCCCTGGTTGTTCCCCTCTACAGGAAATGGATGGACTTCTGTTGTTTGCGATGTGAACTCAGGTTAGAACTGAATTGAATAAGATCTGAGTGTTGATTCAGTTACGACTGATGGGTCAAATCTTTTAAATGCAAGGCTGCTTTTTCTGTTCCCCTGCTATCAGACAGAAAAGACGCGCTAATACAGATGCAACACTCTGATATAAGGTAGGAAAAAATGTATAGAAGCTGCGTCTTTAACTTTATTTGACTTCAAACTTTATATCCCATGTAGCTCAGATTTAATCAACAGCGGGGTCACAGTGCGGCAAAGTACAGTGGGAGCCCGGTTCTGTTCCAGTGAGCAGTCGGATCTGTGCACGAACTGAATGATAATCTAATAAATGTAGAAAGAGGAAGATATTCCATTAAATAGTGCAGATCATCCTTCTCTGGTGAGGACGGCTGCTGTGTGCAGATATATTCACACACACAGTCTTTAGGTTTGTGTACGAGTGTTTGTCTCCTCCTACAGTTTGTATTTGTTACTTTGATCGCTCTGTGTTTTTACTGTGACACTGAGACGGCAGGAAATCGCTTCTGCTCCACATGACTTTACTCACCTGATATAAGATGATTGTGAACGACTGTTACAGAGACGAAAATGGACGTAAAGACACACCACGATGATGAAATCTTATTCTGCTGTAATCTGTCGTATATGGAGGTGAGAATTACATTCTCCTTCCTATACCCTTTAACCCTCCTGTTGTCTTTGGGTCAGAAATTACCCTAAACTGTGTTTAACAGCAGAGAAAAAACACCTTAAATGTTGTTTATGGCTTCTCCTAAAGTGGCCCCAACATTAGAATAAAGGGAAATATTGCCTTAATTCACATTTCTATGGAAGCTGTACACCACACGGGTACAAAGATTGTCTTCAGGCAGTCATAGAGTCAGTTACACACTACAAAACACACACACACACACACACATACACACATACTCACTGCTGATTGATGTCTAAGCTCATCTCATCTCCAAACAGAACATTTAAAGCCTTTGGTTGTTGCATAAATGATCTAATGTCTTTTACGCAGCATTAGTAAGATGAAGCGGGCGTGAGAATAAAAACCAGATTAATGGAGAATGGAAAGAAAGACTGCTGCTTTAACAATCGTCCTCACAATAAAAATGACTCATATTAATTTGCAGCTCGATCAAAGCAGATGAATCATAATAAAAAGGCAAAAACCAAAGAGGGGACGACAATTATTACTACAGAGAGACAGAGAAATGTAGATGTGTCAGATATCAGGGAGAATAAAACAAACAGGGCTGTCAGTGGTAATTTCACAGCTCAGGTCTCCTCTGAACAATAACTCTGCGTTCCTTATAGGAAACACTGAGAGCTCCGGCTTTTCATTCTCTGTGCGTGTTTGTTTGCGACTTTCCTGGATGCAACGCTCCACACCGCTTCACCTCACAAATAAATCACTCTGCCAAAAAATCAAAAAAGGAAAGAAAAATTGTATTTCACTTTCACAACAGTCGCGTCTCCTATCAAGTCGGATGACAAAACAATCGAGGCAGCCGAGGACAAGAAAAACAACAAAGCAGGAAACTTTCAGACTGACGGGACGCGACTCCTGCTGTTCGTCTGCAGGTTCGCTCCTCGCTCTCAACTCTTTGCAATCTGAGACTTTTGTTTTTCAACCTTCGATGCCATCGGGTGTTCTGATATTCCTGACATAAACCGATGTCAATAACAGAGCATGTGTTTGTCTGACGGCACAAATTGGACAAAATTGTCACCAGGATGGCCGAGTGGTTAAGGCGTTGGACTTAAGTTCCAATGGGCAGAAGCCCTCGTGGGTTCGAACCCCACTCCTGGTAGACTTATGGAAGTATTCGTAGCACTTGTGATTATTGATCATGCAAACTTTACAGAGTTCTTGTAAGCTGCTGTAGCTTCAAACCTCACTAGAAGTACGACGCTGGTTGAGTCTTCAGCTGTAACAGGATGTCTTGTGTTAGGTTTGATTCTCCTTCTCTGCAATAGGACCATTTGATGTCAGAACCATCCAGCGATCCACGTTCTTTCTGCTTCCCCATGCTCACCTCAGAAGTCAGGAACAGCTGTTTGTGATGCTCAGTTGGCTGAAGCTGCAAAGGTCTTTTCACAAATTGATTTTGTGCTAAAAGCACAGAGTTTGTTGGACAGAGAACAGCCAGCTTTTTAGAAATTGGCCATGAATTGGAGGTTATTGTGGGTCTCTAATACTAAAGCTCACCAGGATGGCTGAGTGGTTAAGGCGTTGGACTTAGAAGTCCTCCTGGGTTCAAACCCCACTCCTGGTATAAAACGTGGAAGTAGTGGATCACGACTAGCACTGTATCCCTACATCACCTTGAGACATCCTCAGAAAGTGATGCTTTCAAGCACTTACGTATCCGGGAAACAACGTTCAAAGGATCTTAAGTACCACAAGGAGAAGCTCTCGAACCGTGATTTTTTTTTCTTTTCTTGTGCAGCAATGATGTTTTAAAGGTCAAGTACCACTTGAGGTCCTGCACACTGCACTTGCTCATCCTCACCGAATTTATTGATACTACTAAGCTGCGAGATGTGCGGAAAAAAAAAGAGGATAAGTACGACAAACCCCTCGAGTGCTATCACTGAAAAATCTGCTCATGTTTATCAAACGTTGTCATGCCAAATTGTGATTTCATTTGCTTTCATTTTGTTTTAACTCTGGCACACCTCTCATCAGGAACAGTTTATCTCCGACTGTGGTAAAACGCTGCACACTCTATCGTAAGAAAAAGCAATAAAATCAGAAAAGCTAAGGTGCAAATCTGAGCCACAACTTTATAACCATAATCTCTGAAGGATCGGTGCTCAAGGCTCAAAACACAGAAATCTCGAGGCTGTTCATCTAGAAGAGGCAAAGAAGATAAAATGACTGATCAGAGGTGGAGTTGGCGAGGTTTTTGGTGTTACTGACCTGTCAATGATGCCACACATATCGATCTGCAGGTGGCTGTAATTTCCCAGCAGCCTTTGCTGCACCTTGATGAGGTCCACCGGCTGGTTCTCCAACCTGAGGAGACGCATGCAGCCCTGAAAGATGTCGAAGGGATTTTTACATTCCTGACCGTCTTCGTCAGCGGGACAACCTGGAAGGGAAAGTAAAGAAAAGTTAAAGTAAAACAGCAAAGAGTGACATGACAGTGGTATATAATGTTCTATAGGGGCTTAAACATGCTGTGAGTAATGCTGACTTAAATCTTCTCTGCTACACAAAGAGTTGAGCTGTGATTGTGTATAATGCAAATATAGTCCGAGCCTTGATCAAATGAATGAGGGTATTTTTATTTCCCTACAAGTCCGTTTAATGTGCAGAAGGAGATAGTGAGCGCGCTGTGCTCACGCGTTAATGTGTGACAGTGTGAATGTGGAGGATGATAAAAAAAAAAAAAAAAACCTCAGGCAATAAAAAGAGAACATGCCTGGACTGCAATATTGCCGAGCAAAGAGAGGACAAAAGAGATGAGATTTGAGAAAAAAGAGGCAGCGAGGACGGCGGAGGAGAATGAAACGGAGGGAGAACAGATAGAAGGGCGAGAGGAAGGGAAACAGGAAGACAGAGAGGAAAGACGAAGGAAGAGAGGGCAGAGTGATGGAAGGACAGAGACTGAAATGAGAGGAGGAGGAGGAGGAGGAGGAGGAGGAGGAGGAGGAGGAGGAGGAGGAGGAGGAACCATAAAGCAGACTTATAACTTTCATTATAAAACAGCCACAAGCCACATTCGGCTCAGTGCACACACAACTGTAGAGGTGAGCATCGACGACACCAGCTGTGCTACACTGTATAATACACAACTATGTCAACAACTTTCAAATATCAATGTAAATCTTTCACAACAAATGTGGCAATTTCATATAAAAACACGATGAAACAGAAGAAGTTGATTTTTAGGTTGAAGATTAAAGGTTTGTCGCTTCAGAGACAGATTTAGAGATCAGGATCGCTTTAACTAAAGCTTCTGTTGAAAAAGTAATAAACACACAATATAGATCGTATTTTCAGCACTTTCTGATTGAAGTGAGATTTTGGCTTTAACACGACATCCTGCACGAGGAGTTTGATTCTGCTTCACTTATCTTCAGGACTATTCAGTGCTACAACCATCCAAGGATCCACGTTCTCTCTGTGCTTCCCCACGTTCACGCTCAGTTGGCTGAAGCTGCGAATGTCTTTTAACAGTGATGATAGTTTGTTGTGCCTTCAGCTTGTCGGACAGAGAACAGCCTGGCTTTTTATCAAGTAGCGGCCATTAACTGGATCTCATATTCGGTCCAGACAAGAAACTGCACCAGGATGGCCGAGTGGTTAAGGCGTTGGACTTAAGTTCCAATGGGCAGAAGCCCTCGTGGGTTCGAACCCCACTCCTGGTAGACTTATGGAAGTATTTGTTACAAACTCTAACAATACAGTGTTTGTTGTAGCTTCAAACCCCTCTATAGGTATGATGATTAAGACTGTAACAGGACATCTTGCATGAGGAGTTTGATTCTCCTTCCCTCCAATAGGACTATTCATGTTAGAACCAGCCAAAGATCCACGTTCTTTCTGCTCACCTCAAAGGTCAGGATGAGCGGTTTTACAGTATTAGTTTGTGATGCTTCAGTTGGCTGAAGCTGCGAAGTTCTTTCAACAAATTGATTTTGTGCTTAAAGCGCCGAGTTTGTTGAACAGAGAACAGCCAGCTTTTTATCAAATATTGACCATGAATTGGATGTGATTGTGGGTCAGTGTGAAAAATAGTCACCAGGTTGGCCGAGTGGTTAAAGCATCTAAGCTCTCTAACAACAGGTACAATTACAGAAAGCACAACAATGGTCAAAAAGTAATAAATAACCCACACAATAGGTAAGTGGTTGATACAACAGTCTGAAATCAGCATTAGCACTAGCATTAGCATTAGCATCAGCATGAAGTTGTTTTGACCCTCAATAAAACTACAAGCAGCATTCGGCCCGTTCCAAACTGACACGTTTTAAGTGGGCACTCCAACGATATCCCTAAAAAGTTGAAAATTAAATTCTAAATTGAACTATAGCTGACCTCCTGCAAAATATAGTTGAACTTTGTTATTACGTTTAACAAAACTAATTGCAAATGCTGATTTATGCTCCTCTCAGATCTCTACAGTTTGAATATCCGATGAATATTCATTCAAAACATTACCGAGGCCTGGTCACTGTGATGATGTTAAGAATTAGCATTCCTGCTTTTCAGTTTAATGTAACAGTTCACTGTGTTGTAAAGTGCTTTGAGTAGTTGGACTTTATAAAAGCAGTGCATTAACATTTAACAGCGCTGTGATTGGCACCTTCTGCAACTTTTACGGCAGACTTTCAAGATTATGTGTTTCACTCTTACCACCAAAGAAGAGTTGACCCCCGGCGGTGAGCGAGAAGCTGGCGTGAGCGACGCCTCCTTCTTCTTTGTCTACAGCGACGGTCAGACGACCTCGTCTGGAGTTCAGCTCCACGGAGTGCCACTGACCGTCACTTAGAGCAGAACCTGGGACAACATATTATTATTATTATATCATGTATTTTCACAGATTTACAAACTATTTTTCAACTTTTGGAACACAAACTCATAAGAGGTGAGGGGGTTAAAAGTTAGATTAAAGATTAGAGATGAGAAGATGAAAATTATAGGTGACTTGTTGATCTATAAATGCTAAAATGTACCTTTCAGACATTAGTAATCAATGATCCAGGGTCATAAATAAAGTTTATTGGCTGTCAGCCTGACCTGCAGTGAGCTCCAGCAGCGCCCTGCCAGCTTTATGGATCTGCAGCCGCAGCCTGGCCTCACTCAGGTACAACCAGACCACGCCCCCTTCCTGAGGCAGGCCGAAGGTGAGCAGAAGCCCCGCCTTGTTCCACGTCCTGAACTGGAACCCCACGGACACGCCCCCCGAGGAGGGCGCCGACGCCCCCGGCAACTGCAGGAAGCTCTGGGGGCCGGGGAACGTCACGGCGACGGAAACTGGCTCAGCACAAGAGAAGGTCACATTGCCCTGAGACAGAAACACAGAGAGGAGAGGGAGATGGAGGAGGAGGGACGGGAAAAAGTGATTACTAGAGAGATAAAACAACATGAAACATGAATATTAATCAGCTGCAGAGGGCGTGTCGATGTGACCTCTGTCGCAGAGATCTCATCAGCAAGTCTGCTTGAGAATAAAAGCCACGAGTGCAAACTGAAAGCGTCACAGCTCAGAGGTATGAAGGGAGGTGGGTTTGTACGTGAACAGTACTATATAGACATTTCAGTCGCGGCCCATTGTTTTGAGTAGTGGTGATGGCACCGGGTCCATTGCTAAGGCTGCAGCTGTAATATATTACACCTCCCCACCCCCCCGCGCGCTCTCTGCTGGGAATATCAGTCTGCTATCTTTATAATGCTCCGGAAACACAGATGACATCTAAAAGCCCTTTGTAGAGCTGTTAAAGTGATATATGGAAGTACATTGTGGAGGATGCAGCACCACTGCAAAGCATAAAGTAAAAAAAAGTGAGCCATAAAATCCCCCCGAAAGCCGTTAACTAACACACATGCTCAGACACACACACCTCTGAAGGCTCCGCTTCATTTTATGATCCGACTCCAAGAAAAGGTACAGAGGAAGTCTCTGTATTAACATGGACAATGACTTTGTTACTGCTAGTAGAGCTAAAGAGCCTCTATTAGATTTTCAGCCATGCATGAGAATATCAGAACCATTTTCACCAACAACTTCTGCTTCTCTGCTCTCTGGTCCGTTGCCGTAATGAGAAAGCATTTATCAGAGAATGGTTCAGAGTGGCTCTCCATCCGCTTTATCGCCACAGTAGAAACATCTAAAAGGTTCGCATGAAGAAAGACAAGCGGGGATTACTGTAAGTGTAACCGTACTCTACTCTCCTCCATCCATCCATCCATCCATCCATCTATCCATCCATCGCTCACTGTCCTTGTTAAGAGCTCGTCTGCTTCATTAACCAGCTAGCGGCTCATTAGCACCAGATGATTTCCCAGCGGTGCTCTCGGGCTGTCAGCGTGTACGAACACACCTGCATGTAGACGACCTCACACACTGCAGACCAGAGGTTGTGTCACACCTTTTATCTGCTGTCTCTCATTTTGATTGGCAGGGTTGTAAGCTACTATAACACATCAATAATGAGACCTAGCCGATTTCATGAAAAACTTAATCACCAGAACTTTCACAGAACAAACTTTGGTGAAACTGTTCCAAGCAGAAGTTTGTGGCCACGTCGAGCCTGCAGATGCCACATTAGGTGGCGCAGCTCCAGCTATTGATGTTTTTCTCTCTCAGACACAAAAGCTCGGCGGAGGAGCGAAACATCAAAGCTCTTTCCCCAAATGACTTACGTAATCTGTCATCATCACACTGGAGGAGCAACACAAAACTCTGTGTGGGACCACACAAGATAAGTAGGCTAGTTTATCCCATGTTTGCACCCTCTTGAGCTAATTGTCCATCTTGGATTTTATATTTCAACAATACTGCGATTGATCTGGCGTTTCTGTTCTGATGTGTAAACAGAGTCACAACAAAACAAGTTCTCACCGCAAAGGAAAGTCGAAATAAGAGCATTTCAGGTGGATTCTGTGATGATGTTGCTGCTATGGAGGCAACACAACCGTCAGAATAAATGTTCACTGAGTACGTTTCTGCAAAACAACAGATAAGTTAAAACTGGTCGTCAGGTTTATGGTACCTGTTTGACTGTGATCACAGATGGTGATGGTCAGACTTGATAAATATCTGGTTTTGGTCGCCACAAAAAAAACGCTGAAAAGTCTGCAGATCTCCTTAAAAAAACTGCTGCAGTAACATAATATCCTGGGCTGATGGAGGACAGATGAAATATAAAATTGAAGTAAGAAAAGAAATGTACATTAGAGTTAACTGCGCTGAGTAACTCTCCAGGGCTTCACTCCATTATCTTAACCGGTTATGGCTGAAATGAGTTTTGGAACAGAACTGAAACTTACTGTCAAAGTCAGTTACGTTCACCATCATGTCCACGGTGAAATGTACTCACCACTGCAGTGACTTGCCGGTCGTTGTTTTTAGCGAGCTCTATCAGGTTGAGGCTGTTGTACAGAAGGTTTTCCAGGCAGCCATGAAAGCTCCTCTGTGGTTTCTGAGAGCCAAAGTCCTGGACTGCCCCGAAGCTCAGCTGCAAGGGGGCAAAAAGAAACACAAGATGGCAAATAATTGAATATACTTGGTAGTTTGTTCACACAGACCTTTTTTCTGCGTGTTGTATCGCACCTGCTCGATTTCCCAGTGGCTGAACTCTGCAGGGATCTGAACCCTCTCGCTGTGTTTGTCCACAGTGAGGTTGAGGTGAGAGCCGCGCCGCTCCACCGCTAAATGGTGCCAGTGCTGATCGTCTAACAGGCTGCCGAGAGAGGCGAGACGCCGGGGCTCGGAGGATGAACCTGGAGGAGGAAAAAACAAGATGGGGTAAATGGATGAGGATGAGGAATGAAGGAAGAGGAGCAAGAGAAGAAGTGAGGGCACAAAAAGGTCGAGGTGGAGAAGAGGGCGTGCAGGAAGACATGAGGAAGAAAGTGAGGTTACAAGAAGTAAGAGGAACGAGGAGTAAAGAAGAAGGGCACGAACAGGGAGAATGGAGGGATGACGGGAGAGGATAAAGCAGACAGAGACAAATAAACCATAATTGAAGACTTATCACATCGGGAGAAAGTGGAAATTACAGCCGGCTCTTTCATCAACACATAGCCAGTGTTTAATTTGCAAAGTCTGAGCTCCACATTAAATAAAGGAGAAAAACAACACTATAAAACAAAAAGTTATTTGGTTTTCTTCTGGTCCTTTTTCAGTTTTATCAAGACTCATTCTGGTTCCTCTTTAAAGTCGAGGGACTCATCTGTTTGGTTATCCGCCTGACAGACTGTTGTTTGTTTGCTGTCTTCTCATTATCTGACCCGGATGTCCGCCTCTCTGCAGACGATCTGACCCGGTGTCGAGGGGAAACGTGAGCCCACTGACAGCTACAGCACGCCAGCCTCCATATTGTTGTCTAAACATTTCATCTTTTCCGGGTCTCCCGCAGCGAGAGTCAGACAGAGGTCAGACTCTCTCCTCTCATTCGGGGAATACAGTAAATCTGCATATTCGCACTGAGAACTGAAGGAAACAAAGCCAGATATCATTAATGATAGATGAGCGCCGGCCGGTCTAAATAAGTGGATCCTCCCAAAGTGCTGGGAGAGAAACTTTGTTATTTCTGCTGAGAGAGGGAGGCGCAGAAAGAGCTGAATACAGTCGGCCATTAAAAATGTATCGAGATATTCTTTCGGGAGGAACAAGTCCAACTTCAGAGGGAGGAACAAAGACAGTTTGGAAGATGATGGATGAATGTTTATTTTTGATATTTCAGTCGATTTTGTGAGATCACACATTTGACTGAAGCCTGGATGAGGAAAACAACTTCATTCAGACGGAGAGAGAAACAGTCTTAATGCGGAGCTGATGACGGAGAGGAAGTCGGTCCTGTCGGCACAGTTATTAGGATGAGTTATTTGATTACTGTCTGGATGAGTTGAAGAGAGACGAGGAAATCAATATGACGACAAGGATAGCAAGACTTAAAAATAAATATGATGTTTTCAATGCCGTTGATTAATGGAGCGATTAGTGTGCAGCAGGAGGTGGAGAAGAGAGGAGGGGGATCTAATAATAGAGTGTTTCATCGGATGGATGATTTGATTACTGATCAGAAAATCACGACATTAATACATCGTGAAGAACCGTCTCTACCTTTTCTTGGTCTATCTGTCTCTACTTGCTCTGTAGTTACTTCTCTTCTCAGGAGTGAAATCATCGCCGGACATGACGAAACACTTTCAATCATCAACACAAACTTTTCTTGACTGCTGTTTTACACTGACTGATTCCTCATTGCTCTTAAAGCTGAAATATGTATGAAATTCACCTTAAAACATTCAAAATGTGCACCTATGTTTTGTGTTGAAGGGACATCCACTGAAATTGACAGTGTTAACGTCAACACGACCCTATTGCTCCAAGCCCACACTCCGGGCATACTCAGTTAAGCTAATAGGACCACTAGCTACATGGCTAACTGAGCTGACTAGCTAATGGCAGTTGTAGCTAGCAGAATTTACCTGTGACTCTAGTGGAGGAGTGTGCATATGGTCCCAAATTTCTAATTTTCTTTTCAAAATTAGGCCCTATGTTCCCACATTTCCTTTTTCACAAATCTGTATTTGTATCATTTGTATCATTGTATTATCCCCCTTTCTCCCAGGGTACCCTAACCTAAAAGTACTCATTTATTCATTCATTTATTTACTATATCGTGCCTCCAGAAAATCTTAGGGCTTAAATTGAAGGGAAATGTAGGAACACAAGACCTAATTTTGAAAATGTCCTAGAAATTAGGGAACATCCCAGCTAGCAGGGAATGTTCCCACAACATTGGCTAACATTCCCTACAAGTTCTTATTATGTTTTTTAAAAAAATGTTTTTATCTAATGTTCAGAGAACATTTTAAGGATGTTTGTCATTTCAATTAATGTTCCTATAACATTAAATGTTAAGAAAGGAAGAATGTTTTAGGTGCCACATTCTGAAGATGTTTTGGTGATTGTTGAAGTAACAGATTATAGAATGTTCTTCCATAAAACATTCACATAATGTTACAAAATAGCAAAGGAAGAACATTCTTAAGGCAACATTATAAAATGTTTTTGGTATGTTTCTAGAGAACGTTCCCCTCGAACATTCTGGGAACTTAACGAAAACTTCCCGCTGAAAACATTACGAGAACATTCTCAGTAACATTCTCAGAACATTTTTGGAACAATAAATTGCTAGCTGGGATAGCCCCCTCTGAAACTGAGTTTGAGTCATTCTAGCTACATCAAAAACAAACTATTTTATACAGTGGAGAGTGGAGGATGAATTGAGATATCTCACTGCCTGAGGAAAGAAGCTGATCTGTAGTCTGGTGGTACGGCAGCAGATAGTTGTCGCTGTATCTTTTGCCTGATGGCAGTAGGAGTGGGCTGAGCACACAGCCCTGGGGGACTCCGGTGGTGAGTACTAGCGGTACTTAAGCCCAGAGGGTTTAGTTCAGGCATGTCCAAACTATTCCACAAAGGGCCGTGTGGCTGCAGGTTTTTGTTACAACCAGTCAAGAGCACACAGTTTGACCAATCACCTTTCTGAAGACTGAGATCAGTTGATTAAATGAGTCAGGTCAGGTGTGCTGCTGCTTGGTTGAAAAGGAAACCTGCAGCCACACGGCCCTTTGTGGAATAGTTTTGACATGCCTGGTTTAGTTTTGCAATCAGCTTCATGAGCTGAAATCAACTGACAACATTCTGATGTAGCTGTTGTTATTTTAATGCTGTGTGAAGACTGAGTGGAGGGCAGTGGATGTGGCATCCTCTGTGGATCTCTTGGTTCTGAAAGCAGACCGGTAAAGGCTTTACACAAAAGGAACAGTAACTTGGTCAAATACTGACAGTTCAAGCTTTCAAAACTTTTTCTTGTACTTCTTTAATTTCACATTAACATTCTTCATATTCGTCTAATCAACTTTTTCAGTATCTCAAATCTGATTGCGATTGAAATGTCACCATCGTGACTTTTTCAGAGCAGTGTTATTATTCACATTTTGACTTGTAAAACCACTTTGTTATATATTTATGCCGAATCTCTGCTCTAATTAGCTGTCATTCTTCCCTTTATTATTAAAATATTAATATTTTCAGACACGAGTGACAGCTGCACCACAGATTTGATAATGTGGTTGAAATTCTTTTGTGGCTAAACGGGCCAATTAAAGTTACAGATGATTTAACTCTCCTCTCACAATGTCAGAGGATTTCTCATAAGGACTTATCAGGAAACTATGGGAAGTGTTATTGTAATGACGTGACTTGCTGTCTCTCGAAAAAAGCCCTCGACTTGAAAACAACTAATTAAACTAGGTGTTGTAGACATGAAATGAAGTGTGACTCTACAGCTGCATGTCTTATTTCTCGCCTTGACAAATTAAAATGTGACATTAACTGAACGGTGGCATGTTCGTTTGCATAAAGCACAAAGTTTTAAGCATAATCAGAAGCTCAGTTATGAGCCACAACTTGTGGGCATGAAGTGAAAAGTTCAACTGAGGCCTTTTTATGCTGCCTCAGATGTTTTCTGATTTGCTTCTTCCCCTGCAGTTTCTAAGATAGCATCATCCACTTTTCTATTGTTTGAATGTAGAGAGCTGATTCTGCATCGTAAGCTAAACTGCTGAAACAAGACGACAGCGCGATGACAGTTCCATTCGCCGGAGCAACAGCATCTTCTCCAGTGTCAAACCGATAAGAAGTGATCGTGTTCTGCCATTACAACCTCACAAAACTAACTGAAAACACAGAGAGTATAAGAAGATACCGATCTAACTTTACTCCACACGAGTGAATCCCTCTGTACAGTATGTATCTGCTCATTGTCCCACTAAAAAGACTAATTTCTCACAGGGGAAGTCTGAGGTGAGTTTGACATTATGGCTGTTGACATGTTGATTTTTTTTTGAGCCAGAAGTGACCATATTTGGAGGAGAAGGTGGAGCTGGAGGGGGGATATCCTAATTAGACTTGCTTGAGAACAAAGACGTGACAGTGATTTGTCAATCACAATGTAGCCACGACCTAAAACATACCCTGCGATTTTACTTTAAATGGGACCTTAACTTACTAAATGAACATCATGTTGCATTAAACAACACTTAGGACCATAAACTCATTAGAAAAATGTTCACTGAAGCGATAAATAGGGTCGTTTACTCATACGTTTACATACAACCAGCTGAGTCGCCCCCTGCAGGCTATTAGAAATAATGCAGGTTTAAGGCCTTGTAGCACTGGTTGCAGTAAAGACCCATGTTTGTCCACCAATGCAGAATAGGTGTTAAATAAATTACATTACAAACGTGGGCATCACAGACACAGGCATCCAATTAACCCCATTCTAATCAATACGCAATTAACTTGGTGTTTAAGCATACACTTCTACATATATCCGCTGGGAGATATCAGGAGGAGTAACGATTAGTTTGGTCACGATGTATATACAGTCACATCTCTATAAGAGCTCTAATTACATGAAGGAGCTCCCTCCCTCCTCCTCTGAGATCACAGAGATGTTGTGTCCTTAATCAATCTCAGAAAAGCTGAAGCATCACCGTCGTCCAGATGTGTGCTACGTCCGGGCAGTGAGGTAATCAATGTTTCACATGTGGAATGAGAGTAATGTGCAATTGTAGCTATCCGTGCTAATAGTTGTGTCAAACATGGCCAAATTACAGTATAATAAACACATATGTGCCTAGTTCTTCACCGATTTATCACAACTAAACTCTGAAATATGCAAAATTGAAGCATGTCACAAATGAAAAACACTAGGCCCTTTTAGATAGAGAAGGCAGCACATTTGCAGCAAGGTAACAGCTGCAATGTGCCGCCTTGTCTATCTAAAATGGAGGTGTAATATTCCTTCTTTTCCAAAAAGCCGCCACTTGGCCGTCACTGTAGGCGTAAACATGTGACATGACGTGAAGCACGAAATTGGGCGTGAACAGTGAAGCAGGTCAAATTTGTCCTCAAAATAAGAGCTTTACATTGCACCCCATTGGAGTTTCGAACTGGGTTCTTAGCGGGAGGCTTTTAATTTGAAAGTAGCGACCATTAGTAGCTCGCCGCTACAACAACAAGCGGACAACGAAGACAGCTACAGAGACCGAGGAGACGTTAGCATCTCCCGGATCTCAGCGGCTGTCCAGTTGCTCATCTTGATGTCTGCGGATGAAGTGATGGACTGACTGCTGTGATCAGCTGTTTCCTGGTTTTAAAACCCCCCGGCTGTGGGGTCGCACAACAGTGCACGTCATCGACACCTCCGCCCATCTCACGCAATTGCCGGCACAACGATGACTTGGATTTCCACAACAATGGAGGTGGAAATAAGTGTACCGTCCGAGGCGTCAAATTGGCGAACCAAAACAGACCCCCAATTTACCGCCTTCTGTCTAAATCCGCTGACCTAGCCACCAAAAGAACAGCCGAATTGGCGGCTTGCTGCCCAGTATAAAAACGGCTAGTGACTAAGAGTCACAGCAGGGTGCAACATGCAACATAAATATTCCCCATGTAGGTGTGTGTTTCACTGTGAGAGTGGGAGTAATAACTGCAGTGCAATTTCACTTACACTCACAGAAAACAGAATGTGTGCATCGACTCAAGACGAATGCATCACCCATCGTGTTTCTAACTCGTCTCCTCTGTTATCCAGGACAGAGCTGCTGTCTCCGTGCAGAGCTGTTACTCAGGGTTGCCTCATAAAGCGAACGGCATCTGCTGGAGGTGGGGTCAGACCTGTGCTCATGTTAACAGAGCGGAGCTGGCCATGCGTGAGCTCAGGGTCGACGCACACAGCAGATGACCGACTTCACACAATCTGCAACCGATAAAACTAACGCAGAAAGAGAGAGAGAGAGCGCGACGGAGAGAGGGAAAATAGAATAAACACGAGGCTGAAAGTTGAAGGACACCGAGTTGAAAAAGGCTTACAGCAAGTTTTGAAAGCATATAAAAAAACAGAGTTGGCATGTGCAGCAGGCAGAGATACATAACAATGAAGAAGGAGGGACACAGAAAATATGGTTGCAGAGGAATATAAATAGGACGTGTTTGTGTGTCAGGGACGGAGATAGAAAAAGAAAAGATGAAGGGAGCAGAGCTGAAAATTGCTGGCTACATCCTCTGATGTAGAAACGGATGAAAACTGAGAGTCATGTGATGAAACAAAGAGTAGAAACAGACAGAATGATAAGAAGAAACACGGAGGAAGAAGAAAACAACAAGGCTCTTTTTCTATCTTTTTAATGGATGGCTTTAATTTCCTCTCGCTACGCTGCAGCCTCTCTTTACTGTGACACCGTCTTTAAGTTAAACCTGCCGTTCTGTACGATGACACACATTGTATTAAAGGAAACAATCCTCAGTTGAATCTCAGGTGATTCACGTGTGGTGGTTTCTTCACGGTGACGCGGTCTGTGAGGCTTTCCAAGGTGATCGAGAGATTCCTTAGATGTCTCTGTCTTTTGTAAAGGTGTGTTTGCATCATACAATGTTCGAGGGGACACAGCGGTCTTAAAATGGCTCTTTGAAATGTGTTGTTTATTTTTGAGGTTAATTAATTTAATTTCACAGGTTTACGTTCTGTGAGAGGAGAGAGAAGTGGGTGACTGATCGATCAAAGGCGAAAGTTGAAAGTCACCATTATGAATAGTGCTTCAGTAGAAGTCTTTCAGTATCTGTATTAAAAGGTATTTAAAAGATAAGCTCACCCAAAAAATGAAAACTTGGTCTTTATAAACTCACACCTATGCCAATGAAAAGTGGGGTGACATAGATAAAACCAACAACAACAACAAACACATAAAATGCTTTGCTGTGAAGCTCCAGAAATGTTTTGTTGACTAGAAACCATCACATGAATTTATCTCTACATATTAAAAGTAAAAGTGAGCTATACATATATTTATACATGTAGAGTATACTGACTTATTATTGATCGATGAATCCAACATGCAGCATTTTCCTGATAATCTATAATTATCATTTTAAATCTGACAGCAAATTAACTAAATTAAGTTAAAGATGTGCTACTTTGCTCTAAAATGTGTAATCTTAAAGGTAACTAGTAACTTCAGAGGAGTAAAAAGTACATTTGCCACAAAATTGTAGTTGAGTAGAAGTATTTAGCAGCAGTAAATTGGAAATACTCAGGTGAAGTACAAGAACCTCATAATTGTATCGTATAAAATGTATTTAGTTACATTTCGTCACTGATGGCAGAGGAATGGTGAAGAGTTGTGAGAGGATGTATGACAAAGGTGGAAAGAAGGAAGGGATGGATGAAATAAGTATTTCAGCAGCCAGATGGGGTTCCTGATGAGAGGTGAGCCATATGGTGATGATTCAGCATGGCAGCCTGGCAACCTCTGGTTTAACCTCGTTTGGACACACACACACACACACACACACACACACACACACACACACACACCTCTTCGTGTGCAGACTGTATCCATGCATCAAGTCTTGCAGAGTCCGGCCCCTAACACATGCTACAGTAAACGGGAACCATCCATCACGGCTGTAACGAGACAGAGACGCAGCAGCGGAGCGCGAGACAACATTTAAACCAATCAGGCGGCAGCGTGCGTGTCGTCTCACTCGCCCGACCAAAACCAATCTGAAGTTATTTCTGCGTGGATTACATCGTCCTCCGTTAAAGATGTTCCGCACCATTACGTCCACAAAGGACTTCACAGAGACAACAGAAGGCCTCAGTGCTGATCAGATAGTTTGTTATTCCTGTAAGTGGGCTGTTATTGTTCAGCTGCCGATATGACAACTTTCAAAGAGATCATAATGTAGAAAAATATACATTTGATAATCACATTTGAAGGTTCTTGGCACAAATGTGCTTTTTTGAACCAATTACATGTTTTACTCCCTGACATTGGTATCGATCCCAAAACTATCTCTGATGATACAGGAGAAACTGCCAGACTTTTATTTTGAAAAGATGTGGGCAGCTGAGGCTCGAGGGTAGAGCCAGCGAGCATCTTGTTATCGGAAGGTTGCTGGTTTGATTCCCATTTACAGCATTTAGCAGATGCTTTTGTCCAAAGCGACTTACGGTAATTCATACATCCATTAACACACTGATGGCGGTGGCTGCCGAGCACATCAGGAGCAGTTTCTTCAACATTCAACGACCAGGGAATCGAACCAGTGCCCTTCCGATAACAAGACGCTGGCTCTACCACTGAGCGCCCACGTCTTGTATTATTATTAATCTTCTCATTAGCTTGCTTATCATTTTGGGACACATTTGTGAGCCTCTTGCTCTGTGTCCTAATTTAAAAGTTGTGTTTATCTTAAAGTAAGAAAAGCAGCAGATGGATTGGTTACCAAATTAATGTTTTGCATAAAGAAAAAGGCCCATTTATCTTCCTTTCCGAGATTAATAAACGCATCGATTTCTTCTTATTTTTATCCATGTTCATTATTTCATTGCTTGGTAACTGGATGTTTTTCGAAGATACGACAGCTGTCGTGTGTTAATTTCTGTTTAGTTTTGTTAATATCCAAAATAGTAATAAAATAATGAGTTATAGATTAAATTAATAACAAATAAAGTTCTTAACCAAATAAAAAAGTTGGGAGAGAGTTTATGTACAGTTCACATTTCTTCTGCAGATACGAATGTATGAGACGGTACGTAGTGCGTCAGGGGACATGAGTGTGTTACAGTTTGTGTTGTACCTCGTCTGAGCAGCAGCTGTAGCTTTCCTCTCTCCAACTCCAGACTGAGGCTGAGTCCTGCGTCTCCCTCGGCATGCAGCAGCGTCCCAGAATTCCTCAGGGTTTTAAACTTCAGCGAGACGACGTCTCTGGGAGTCCGCCTCAGCCCGGGACTCGACCTGAACACCAGACTGCTGCTGCTGCCGCCGTCCAGACTGACGACGTCAGAGGCTGAGAGACGACACAGAGACAGAGGAGTCAGAACTTTACGACCACATGAGGGTGAAACATCCAACCAAAGACCTGGGCTTTGTCTCGACAACGGTGGGGCACCAAATCCTACATAATGATGCTTTAAAGCTTTGTAATCATGGCGAGCAGAGAGGTATTTGCTGTGTAAGCCTGTGTCAGAGAGAGAGTCTGGCGACGACTGAATCTGTATTCTGTTTGTTGACTCTTCATTCAAAGATTTCCCCCTTCGTGTCTCGACTTTTTACCGGGGATCTGAGCTGAGGTGAGTTTTGCGCCGTGTTCGAGGTGCGTAGGCTTGACTGAATGGACTGCAATGCCAAAATTGTTCCAAAAAGAGCAGCAGCTGAGTTCAGCATCAGTTTCCTTCGCAGCCGCACAACTAATTCCTCTGACTGAACGCTTTTTAATGAACTTGGCAAGCCTTTGACTCCCCAACGCCAACACTGACTCGTATCACACAGCCCGCAGTAAAGCTCTTATTGGATGTTACAGTATATTTTCCTGCTGATTACAGAGAGAGAGAGCACTGAGTCGGTGTGTGAAGCCGAAGACGTGACTTCAAGTGTACTCTGTACACTGTCACGCAATTCTAATTAAGTCGTAAATTACATTTCGTCCCACAGTATCGTGTTTTATCTGATTATGATGATCCCTTCAGGCATGGCAGCGATAGGTTTGTGCTTGTTTATGGCTCATAACTCGGACACAGGTTGTTCTGCTCTGCCCTGCAGTGTCTCTCACGTCAAGGTAACACCATGTGTGTGGCAGGTACATTCATCAGGTGCGCACATAGTCTCCGGTTTCTACAATACCTGTCATATGAACTGAATTTATATCGGTCGGTGGAGAGGATGCTGGGGGAGTTGGAGAAGGCCAAGCCAGTGACAGCAGTTTGAGACTGTGTTTCAACATTTGTAGGCGTCACACCACCAGATATTTTTAAGAAGACCTTGAGACATTTTCCAGCTAAAAACAGATTTTATAATCCAAAACATGACCTTTTCCTGACTCTAACCATGTGATTTTGTGCAACAGTTGCGACATAGAGAAATGTAAAGGTTCAACATATCTATGGTTTGCAGAAATGTGCATTGCCAACATTTATCCTGGTGACAGAATTTGCTTCACTTTGCGTTCAGTCCTGCAGCTGACAAATTAAACTCTCACTGTCTTCGTGGCATTTTGATTATAAGACTCTTAATTTAAACGTACACCGGCTCCTTCAGGGCAGCAGAAAGAAGCTGTAGACACATAACTGACGTATTAACACCTTAAAATGTTGACATGGTGAACCTCTAACATATGCACGGATTGAGTTAACATCAGAATTAATTTAGAGTTCCTGAGGAAACTACATCTCCACCAGCTCCTGTTAACCAACAAGCTAACTGTGTCTGTCTGTTTAGCCCTGAGCAGATAGCGCACAGCGAGTTTATCTGTAATAATGCTAATGAGACTGAACCAAAAACAGTAAAGCAATGAGCTGAAAGACACTGAAACGCTCTCTAGAACTAACGAGACACAACAATGAGACTTCTGGCTCCTTCAGAATAAAAGCTCTATTTTCTAACCGTGTTTACTGACTGGTAAACTTATATTTGGCACAAAACTGGACAAAATACTCACTGGAGGTTCTCTCCATGACCTCATCAGTAAAACAACTTACATTATATTTTCTTTTATCCCAGAAGTTGTTTCTTTATCAATTTTTTGTAGATTTGATTAAGACTGAAGTATAATCACCTGTGAGGAGGAGGAGTCTCCTCTGCATGCTACGTTAGTTTATCATCAGGAGTCTCTTCTTCCACCCGTCACACCGGCTGATAAACTTTTTTACTCGAATGTGTCCTTAAATAACGTCAGAGTATTTTCACACCACCACAGGCTGTTTATGAAAATCCATCTTTCAGACGTTTCTCATAATCCGTCTTCTTCCAGAGGGGACAGCAGGGGACACAAAATGTTTTTATATAATAAATCTTCTTTCCGCTTGATGAATTAAAATAATGAATCAGTGCCGGGAGGTTTAAGTGTTGCGTTTCCTCTGAACCTCTAAATGCAATCGAGTATTTCAAGTTTTTGAGGATGCAGGTGGAAATAAACTAATATGTTTCATGATTCAAAATATGAAGGTCAAAATCTGAAAATAAACAAAAATCTAACAGCGCGTAGGCGTGTTGTATCATGACAGCAGCAGAAATAAATGACCTGGAGACAAACAACGTATCTAAATCCAAAGGCAAAACACTAACAGCCACTAAAACTATCAATCAGATTGCAGCCAGAAGTCTCGACAAACTGCACAGGCAGGCGAACAAGCGCTCGGTCGAAGCAATCAAATTTGTTGAGCTCAGAAGCCCAGAGACAATTTGTTGTGTATTCTCTGGTTTAGGCTGAAGTTCAGCATGTACAGGACATGTTGACTCCAGACAAAAACACACATATCAGGTCGAGGCAGAACGTACCAGTGTAAGCCCGCTGAATTATATTTTGGTCAACACAAAGGACGAGAGAACAGTCTGAACTCCAGCACAAGACGTGAGAACATCCTGTGTACTACACAGAGATGAAGCAAAGAGTTGTGATCACTGCAACAAACCAAAAAAGTGACTCATTAAAATGCGTTGTGTGTGTGCTTCATCATGAGAAGACTGTTAAGTTTAAACTCAAGGGATCAACTTTTAATATTTGATTCTCCACAAACTGAAACATCTCAGCAGCTGTCGGATAAGTTCTGCAGACACTCTGTTCCCGAGGGGACGAGGCCCAGAGACCTCCCCGGATTTCTCCTTCAGCACCACCAGGTTCACATCTGTTCTTTTGAGTGAAACGTCTTTACAACTATTGGATGGACAGCAATGAAACGCAAACATTCACTTCCTCCTCATGCTGAATTTTAGAAACTTTGGTGAACTCTCTACTCGTTAGCAATGTCATAGTGAGGAATAGCTGCTGCATCGTAGGCAACTGGACGTGTTTCAGTTTCCTTGACGATGTTTCACTTCTCATCCAAGAGGCTTCTTCAGTTCTAACCAACTGGAGGGGAGTCGCACGGTTTAATACCCTGTGTGGGAGTGTCCTTACAGAGTCTTTAGGGCCACTTGTGGGTTGTTGGTCCAACCGGCTTTCATGTGGGTTGCTAGAGCGAGGTGAGCCCAGGTGTGAATAGTTGTTAAGCTGTCTCATAGGGGCCGTCCACATGGAAACGCTTTAGAGTGTAAACGCACATGTTTTGCATCGTTTTGGCCGATCGTCCACATGGATCCTGTAGACGTACTTTTTTGAAACCTGGTCTCAGGGTGGAAAAATTCAAAAACGCCGCCCTTGTGCTCTCGTGTGGACAGCGAATCCACATACTTTGCGTTACGATCTAGCCTCTAGCCTTCGACCTCTTACCCCCGCGTCGTCTGACAACAATGGCGGGCTACATGCTCGTGCTGGTGCCGCAGAAGATATTGATCCTATCAGGGTTACTAGGGCAACATATTCTGCTCCTCTGCCAACTAGCCATTTTCGTCTTCTTCTTGTTGTGCTCGGTTTCTTCTTCTACTGTGCGTTTGTATACAGTGGGCAAGCTTTATGCACATGCTCCGTCTCTTCCTCTCCGTTTTTTGGTGAATTTAAAGCGCCAACTATTGGCCTGGAATATGAACTACAGCGCGTCGAGTCGTTTTCAATGGATCCATTTGGACGCAAATATTCTTGAAATGATGCCGAGGAAGACGGGGAAAAAAAGGATTGTTTCGGTACGTGTGGACACGGCCTTACTGAGGAATTTTTACTCTCTTACGCTTCTAAGGAGGCTGAAAGTCTCTGAGGGAGACACTGTTCTGAGCTGAAAAAAGGAGGATTGCTGGAGTTTCAATATAATGGAAGTTGACAGAAGTGATCTGATCATTAGTATTGGTGATGTTGGTGAAATAACTATATGTCTCCCCCGTTGATATATAAAAATAAGCATTCAAAACAAAAAGCTTTTACTTTCAAAGCTCCCAGTTTGATTGTCTATAGCATCTCAGATAAAAGGAGGAAACAGAAATAATTCAGCCTCAAACAGCCGGGGACGGATCCACAGAAAACACAGACCGTCCACATGGAAATCATGTTTGCACATTAATATTTACTGTTTGATAAATGTATCAGAGCTCATATGTAAATGCGTGGAGTTGCTTTTGATATTTATGAGTGCGTTGTGTTTTTTAAATTTTTTTTATGGGGGACAGTATAGTGAACAAACAGCCGCGAGGGCAGAAATCAGCGCAGAGACGCCGCGGGGAATAAATGCTGAGAGGACAAAATATCACAATCACCAGCTTCTTCTTCAGCGGCGTCATGGAGGATGAGGAAGACGAAGAGAAGTCGTGTTCGGTGCAGATAAAACGTACTTAAAATCATCCCAAACGCTGAGAGAATGCGTGTTTTCAATTCATCTGTTTATATATTTATTGGTTCCAATAAGAAAACTCAGATTCTTGCCGTGATTGAGTCGTTTCTGAAAATAAGTACTGCTGTGCGACTTTAAGAAACAGAATGGGAAAGAAAAAGAAAATATGTTTTAACACAGCGGGATGTTTTATTTACTTCCTTGTGTTGATGCCAGAGCTGATGCTGCCAATATGTTGTGCGGTGCGAGAAATTAAAGAGGAACAAAGGAAAAACCATCAACACAATATTTTCGTGCGATACATTTTGTTTTTTCGCTGTTAACAACAAAGGTGAGGGTGTTAATCTGTTGTGAAAAAGAAAAAAACTTCCAAGATGAGACTGACAGGGAGGGTTTGTTTGTTCTTTGTATCTGTGAATAATCACAAAAGAAAAAAAAATTACCCTGGTGTGATGTTGTTGTGTGTTTTCTTTTTGAACCAAATTAAAACGTGCTATTGTTTGACGAGGTGTTAATGCTCGTTGTGGTCGTAGTTGTTTGTCACGCTGTTGCATTTTTAAAATCCAAATTTCCCTGGAGGACAAGTAAACAAACTCAGCAGGCACCAACGTCAAGAGACTTCTCAGCTGGACGGTAACTCAGTCCAGTGAAGATTTAACGAGACTCACTGTAAGGACATCCGTAGGTCTCCAGCCGGAGCCCGATCCTCCCGCTGGGGTTCCAGTCCAGAGGAATGAGGCGGAGGAAGCGAGCGACGGCCGGCTGCTGCAGCTTGTACTGAACCACGCTGTCTGCATTACTGTTACCTGGAAAAGACTGAAAACACACCAACACAGTGAGACTTTAGACTCACATATAAACAGTTCAGCTCCGTTGGAAACCAATCTGACATGTTTTGACATCTCAAACTAAACACAGCTTTGTTATAACGATGGTTTTTAAAAAAAGTGTTACCTTGAAATATGATGACACACTGAAATGTCCTCAGTCAAATACAATGTCTCGTCTTTCTTCAGTGAACTAATCTCATGCATCTCAAAGTGCTGCACTTATAACAGAAATATACAATTAAAGAAACATAAGGGGTGACAGGTGAGGTGACTTTAGTGTCGATCAAGACCAAACACATGCAGAGCAAAACGAAATCGTGCAAATGTGTAAAATCTGAGTTGGTGTCAAATCAGCACCAGACTCCCTTTAAAAATCAGTGTATTTTGCGAATTCTTGAGTCGGGGAAAACTTTATGAACACTGCAAAATGCAATCTACGACAAATTCTTAATCAACTGTGTCATCTTGTACATTCGGCAAAGGTAACACTGCATCAATGCTTCTATTTGTGTGAAAGAAATGGTGTCTTTGGTGCGCAGGCTGCTCTGTGTCTAAATAAATGATATGCCTTGTTAACAGAAGATCAGCTGCACGGATGTCGCACAAGTGATTTCTTTACTGTATTTCAATCGTTTCACACCCGCGCTGCTTTAATCTTTCACCCATTTCTGTTGAATAATGCATCTTTTGGTGCTTTCATGGCACAAAATGGACGCATGATAGAGGCGTGTCTCCTTCATCCCTCTTGTTTACATAGATAGATAGATAGATAGATAGATAGATAGATAGATAGATAGATAGATAGATAGAAACAAACAGTCTGATCCAGAAGCCTTTGCTCTGTGCAGATTGTGTTCATTAACCTATTTACACTAACGGCAGTCTCTCTACTGTCTGCAGGATTTGGACTCCGAGCAGACGACTGAAGGCCCGTCTCCTCCCCGACTCCGGGCTGAAGGCCCGATGGATCGCTCTCTTCATCTCTCCCATCTGGCCATCCATCCTAATTACATCCCTCCCTTGAAGTCGACACGCAGGTTAGCTGGCTCTCCCGCCGCTGAACGAAAGCTTGGACTCACAATTAACTTATTAATTCCTCTGTAATCATGACAGAGAAGACGCCTTGGATTCGACCGAAGAAATTCACTATCATTTTTATGTAGATTCGTTCACATCCATCATATCTAAAAATTAGAGGTTCAAACTAAACTCAGTGGAGCGCGAGCTTATAAAGGCGTAAAGCAACAACATTAAACTTTTTGTTAACACTAAAATAACGTCTTCAGATTTATGTTGATGGTACGGTGTCTTATCACTCGTTTCTGCAGGTAGGATACAGCGTTACATACATGTTTATATCATTATGACGTGATGAGGTTTATGTGTAGTTAGCATCGACAGGACGTCTGACAAACTGTGACAGATCTGTGATTCGATCCACGACAAACAGCGTGCAGCGGCAGCGTGATTGTGATTTTAGGTTATATAAATACAATTGATTTGATTTGATAGAGATGTAGCTGCCGTTGTTTTGTCTGCCTCCTGCTTTAAGTTCACATGGATGTTAAATCAACTTATTGGGCAGCTTGCAAAAATGCATTATGCAGACTGCAGCGTTCTCTAACAGCCGGTCAAAGTCAAACACTTTGTGAGCCCGACCTCGTCTCTGAGGACTTTTGTGGTCTCGTAACAATATTAGACCACCTCCACCGTTTCTCCTGACAAACAACAGTCATAATCCAGGCGGCTGTAAGAGGCCCTCGATGTAAACAGGTCGTTTTCAGTGCAATATTGTTCCAGAAAAGAAATACGTTAAGTGTTTTGTCTCCGCAAAGCTACGAGCTAACCGGCAGGACCTTCAGCTCAACAGATGACACGGAGGAAAGTGGAGAATATCAAAGCTCGACACGTCACGTCAGTTCTTCAACAGCAAGCCTTTGGATGAGCGGAGACACTGTTGGAGCGATTAACTGCAAATGTGAAGGACGGCGCTGGAGAAGAAGGAATAAAGAGACGACGAAGAGAAAGAAAGTGGGATATCCAGAAGAGAGTATCAAAGGCGAAGTGACGGAGGAGGGGGAAATGAAAGGGACAGAAAATCACAGGGTGAAAGAGCGAGAGAGCCAGATAAGCAGCAGAAAACGAGAGGAGGAAATTTGAGAAGAACAGCGGGGGGAGAGCAAAGACGAGCAGCGCTCGAGTCCACATCTCCAGCCCTCCAGGCAGGAGGAAACAAACCGGTAGAGAGGAGCGAGACAATAAAGAAAAGATGGATTGCTATATTTCCAAGCACCCAGAGGCTCCTGAGAAAAGAGCAAAAAGAGAGAGAGAGAGGAGAAGAAGGAGGGAAAGAGAAAACAGCATATTTTCTCCGGCTGGTCTTCAGGCCTCGGAGCTACAAAGATGAAGCCCAGCAGAAGTTGATCCGCAAACTCTGCCCTCAACTTCCTCCTCTGACAGACTCTGTGAGCTCGGCCGACGTAAAACAGGAGCTGAGAGGCGCTTTGAAATGTGACTGGGATTGTGTCTTTTATGCCGAGCGTCACATCAAACCTGTTCTTTAGGCTGTAAGAAGCGGCTCTCCTCAGAAATACCCTCAGTGTTTGAGATTAGCTGGATTAACTGCCTCTGCTGTACTCTCAATGAAAAGCTCCTCTCTGCACCGCTGGAACAAATGCATCTTTTTTTTGTTTTCTTTTTTTTACTGGATACGTATCAGAAAATAGCAGGAACATATTGCACTTTCTCTATATTTGTCGCACCGTTTGATTTGGCGTAAGGCTCACCAGGAGCTCGCTGGTAAAAAACGACCCTCCGTGCCGACAGGATTCATCGCTGCGTTCGCTTTCCCTCCTACACAAACAGGATCAAAACTGCTTAGTATTCCTGTGGCTGTATACTCTGAACCATGTACCATCACCACAGCGGGACAAATACAAGACCAACATGACACCGGCGCGACGGGAAAACACTGACGGAGGCGGTGGGAGGGCGACGCCTCGCTGCCTCCGCTGTCCATCTGACTGATTTCTTCATTAATCAGCCCTGCAGAGAACAGCTGAGCTTTTTTTTTTTTTGCTTCTTTTCCTCCACTTTATGGTTCTGTTGTGTCACAGTTCTGCCTTGTTTTCGCTCAGGATCGATGGTATACGTGGAAACACCCACAGTGAACATTTTACTCAGGTGGAGGTAATGACACTGGTGTAACATTTAAATGTATCGGCTGTTGGATTTACTGGATGTGATCATTCCTGCGCCACTAAATGTCCAGTAAAACGCTCGATAGTTGACTTTAAAGTGAGGAGTAAATTGAGGTCGGGGAAAGAAATAAAAAAACGTGAGAGATAAAGAGACGGAGCTTTAACTACATGAGAAAATAAGTGTTCTACGGGCGAAATTTTACTGGCTGCATGTTGCTTTAAACCTGTGAAACATGTGGTTATATGTTCTCCAGCTCAAATTCAGAACAAGCTTATAATGTATTCACAAAAATCAATCAGTATATGAGGTAAAAACAAGCCAAGAGGTTCAACGTTTTACGCTGTGTCCCAACTTTTCAGAGGAATCAGGGTTGTATTTCTAGAAACTGCATATACAGTGTGTGGAAATGTGATGGAATTAATGTAAATTTGCATATTGATATCTATAACTTATATCAAATACCAAAGCCTACATGCAGCCTAGTATCAGAACAAAAATTAATCTCTGTTATCTTGTATCGAACACATTTTTCACATCTTTCAAATATTTCTGCCTACAGTAGCAGTGATGGATGTGTTTTTTCCTTTTTTATAAAGTGAAAAAGAGAGACAGAAGAGAGACGGGAGTGACAGAATGAAAGACAGAAACACAACCGCTCCACTCGACTGCCTCTCTGTTCCTGATGTGCTGCAGGTCTGCAGAGTCAGCAGAGCTTCAGCGCGGCCTCATGCATTATAAATGAGGGAGATAAAGTCATGATGACGGGAGTTTATCTGGGCGGGAATGGCCACAAAGCTCCGCTCGACACTCCATCACTTCACATGAATCACCCAGAACAAAATCTGATGTTTGATCGATCCCTGACGGGTCAGAACACGGCCACAGGACTCCTGGCGGGCCCGTATGGACTCACCCCTATACTGTCCTCCTGTCTGTACTGCTTCCAGTTGTGTCCCGTGTCGCTGAACATCAGCAGGTACGACGTCAGCCAATCGGAGCTGCCGTAGCGACCCTGCGTGGCGACGGCGGTGATCTTGGTCCGCTCGCCCAGGCTGACCTCCAGCCACTGGTACCTGTCTGAGGTGAGAGGAGACCAGCCTCCAGCTCCTGCAGGCGGAGGAGGAGAGAAAAGCAGCATACATTAAGTGATTCATGACATCGTGTGTGGGACGAGACGAAATAAGATTTGGTAGATGCCGGAAAATAAATTGCATTGCTTGACCTTTAATTCTGAACTAAAATCACACTTTTCTGTTGAAGAAAAATTGATTGAACCACAGCAGACATCTTTAATCCCATTTTCGAGGCCATAATGGGATATAAATCATACTTTGCGAACCCTCCCGAGGAATTTAAATCGCGCACATTTGCCGGGTGACCCGCAGTGGCATCAGGAATTTGTTCTGTTCAGATTGATTCCGAGAAACGCATGCATATATGCATGAAAATATGAAATACAATCAGTGTTTGATATTTCACTTGTCAAAGCAGCTAACTGAGCTTCAAGCAGGGTCAAACATCTATAAAATAAAATATTTTATAAAAGCAAACAAGACAGGATTACATATTAATGAGAAGTCTGAAAGTTCTACAAACATTCCTGGATCTGTTAGAAGTGTTTAAACTGACGGCAACTTAATTAAATATAACAAAATTAATTTGGAGCTTATTTCGGTAATCTATACAAGGACTGAAACAAGTCCCGAGATCCCAAATTGACTTGAAAGACTTTATTCAACATGCAGTCAAGCATGTGGTGAGCTAACACTTTTAGCTTAGCCGAGACTGCGACTAAGATTTCAACTTGAAAAAAGGTGTTGATATTGATTTCAAAATCAAGTTTGGGATCTCAGGGCTTCCTGAACCTGGAGTCACGATCGGGGTTGTTGTTGTTGAGAGAAAACCCCGTAAATGTTGTTTTTTCAACTTGAACATTTTATGACTTTTCCTAAAGTGACCCCAACATTAGAAAATTAGAAAATTCATATTTCCGTGGATGCTGTACACCACTTGGGTACAAAGATCGTCTTCAGGCCGTCACAGAGTCAGGGGCCGTCCACGTGGAAACACTTTTGTGTGTGAACGTTTTGGCCGATCGTCCAAATGGATCCTGTAAACACACTTTTTTGAAACCTGGTCTCAGGGTGGAAAAATTCAAAAACTCCGCCCTTGCATTCTCGTTTGGACAGCGAATCTGCTGTGTATCGATGACGCCATCGCCCCACCCCTCGACCTCCAGCCTTCGACCTCTTAATCCCGCGACGTCTCATAACAACAACGACAACAATGGCGGACTACATGCTTGTGTTCGTGCTGCAGAGGATATTGAAATATTCTGCTCCTCTGTCACAACGCTGAGCAGAAAAGAGCTCTGGACAACCGACTCGCCATTTTCGTCTTCTTCTTGTTGTGCTCGTTTTCTCCTTTGGACGCAAATATTCTTGAAACGATGCCAAGGAAGACGGGAGGAAAAAAAGAACATTTCGGTACGTGTGGACATGGCCTCAGTTACACACTACAAAATACACACACACACACACACACACACACACTGCTGATTGATCTCAGACAGAACTAAAACCTTCTCGTGCAGGTGCACCGTCACCTTTCCACGACCCCGTACACAACTATCAAAGATCAAAGTTCAAACAGTTTCACACGCAAACATCAAAGCGTTGTTTACTCACACTTCTACATTCAGAGTGTTAACGTGCTGCAGGTGACAGGTGGTGAGAAGGTATTTACTAAACTAAGCTTCATTTCTGAGTGAACTCACCCGTTTTTCACACGGCATCTCTCTATCATCAAAACACCGACTGAGAGAAACCTCCAGGTCGGTGTGTTGACCTTAAAGGACGTCGCTTCATGAGAAACAAAGCATTTCCCACACACAGAATCGTCTATCAGTGGATCGTGGTGCCAAGCATTGATTGGTTTTACAGGATTCTTCCACGTGCGTGTCCTTCCTCATATCAAACCAATCAATAAAAGGGTGTAATGCGTACTTTGATCGATTGCACTGAGATGAATTATTAAAAACATGTGCAACCTTTCAGCTGCAACATTTTTAGTTTAACATTACATTAGGGCCACTTATCGACGTACACGTGCTATAAAATGCATAATTGAGTAGTATTTGGTCTTTCTGCTGGTTGGACTGGAACGTTAAAGTGTTGCAAACTGTGTGTGTGCAGGAAAATACATCGCCGGGCCAAAAACGGCTCAGAGCTCAAACACCAGATGGACGAGTTCTGAAAGAGGCTGCTGACCAGCTTCCTACTGAGCGTGTGCGTGTGTGTGCGTGTGTGTGTGTGTTTGTATTTATGTGTTTGTGTGTGTGGGTCAGAAAGCTAAACACTCAGACCAGACAGACGGAAGACCGGAGTGAGGGAAAAGTTAAGATAAGGTTAAAGGTGCAGTGTGTAGTTTTTTGGTCAACAACAGGACAACACAGTTTCATACCGTTTTATTTTGTTTATATGTGGCGGACCCTGCCACCTTTCTAGCTTCAAACAGTGTTCTGGGACCTTTTTTTTTTTCCCTCTGAGAACAGCTTGTTTATTCAGTTATGCAATAAATTAATATCTCTGAGTTTATATTATTACCTCATTAATACTGTTAATATTTAAAGTCTGAATTTCTTCCCCAAAACTAGATAATGCCCATTTAAAAGTAAGAAGCAAAGAAAAGAAAAACAATTTAATGAAATCACTGACAAGAGAACATCACATAGCATCAATTAAATACCAATACAAATAATCAAATCAATTAGAATTAAAACAGTAGGAAATTAAAAAAAAAAGACAAATAAAAAGAAAATGAGATATTTATGCTACTTACACAAAACATCCAACACTCTCGGCAACCAAACAGGAAACAGGAACCTGGCAGACACCTGAACGTTCACCTGTTGACAGCATCAGCTCAAACGTTCATGTAAACCAACGCTTGAAAAGGTACCTTGGAAACTACCGTACAATTTAATTTTACATAAGACTAAAGGGATTCCTGTTCCCCAGAGGAGGAAGGTTTCTTTGTCATGTTTGTCCCAAATTCTCACATGGAATGAAAGTAAATACATTTCTGTCTGGTCCACTTCAGACAAAACAGAGAATGATCCTTTCATCATGTCACAGAGTCTCTACTGGCTCATACTTTCTTAAAACCTCCTCTTTGTGATAACTGTCTTCTCTCCTCACTTGTGTGTCGCCCTCATGCTAGTTATATTACAGCACACAGTGCCACACTGAGTGTCCTGTAAGTTCAGAAGGAGCAACAGTCAGAACTTCTACAGGTTCTGTTCCCAGTCAGAAAGTGTCTCTGAACAAACGTGTGGCGGCGGGCGGAGGAGAAAAAGCTCTGCAGAGAAAAAGAATCAGTGTCAGTCTGCTGGCTGCTGGAGCCTGATCTTTAAAGAGCTAAAGGCCAAAGCTAATAAGCACTTGACTAGCAGACGTGTCCAGTGACAGAAGAACAGAAAGGAGCAGACTCCCTGACCTTTACTCATGAGGATTACACTGCGGAGGGGAAAGAGAACGGGATCAGAGGGAAACCACTCAGACGCTGAGAGGCATTACAAAGATTTACTGTGTCCACCCTGTCAGTGTAACTGAAACTAATATAATGGAGGTGAACTGATGGCTCGCAGTCTGAACATTTTCTGTCACGGCTGTCACATTGAATCAAAGAGATCTGCTGGCTTCTCTCCCCCCCCCCTTTGTGTCTGTCATGGCTCCACATCTAACCAAACATTGAGAAAGTAAAGAATAATGGAGGTTAGGAGTGACGTCGCCGCTCTGAGGCCGAAATTGATGAAGCCTTGATCAGATCGGGGAACAGCGACGCCGTCCAGGTGAAACACTGGATACACAGGGACACATGCCGCCTTATATACAGCGTTATTTCTGTTCTGCTCTGTTTTCTCATGTCACAACACTGTACATATGATCTGGTTAGGTTTAGGCACAAACGTACCTGCAGATGGTTCAAAGCCCAGTGAAAAAACATCTGTGTTCTGTCACCACAATTGTCAAAATATACATGTTTTGTCATCATAAACGTGGCCTGTGATGCACCGACTTTGTCTCACAAACACAAACGCCATCACAAACACGGCTAAAAATGTCTGCAGAAATGTCCTCCTATACTGGGTGAATGAGACAACCATCCTCTTATTGGATTCTAGTGGAATTTCTATTTCTCATGACTATTTTAATGAAAAATCTGCATTTTTTAATGAGAAGACTGGCCGTTCTATCCAATAGCTTACAGAAATGTTCTTTCTACACTGGTTGAGTGAGACAAATCTGTGTTTATTCATTAACATACTCTGCTAACATCCTGTGAAAAAAATGTGATGAACCAACTCAGTCTCAGCTTTTTAAAATGACGTAAAACCTTCTTCACTGCAGCACCACACAGCCTCCTCACAGACTCTCAGTGAGTTTCCAGTTTTCCCCCCTCACGAAAAATGCGTTTTCAGAGTTATCCATTTAGGCTGACGGACAGCTACAGAGAGACAGGCGGTTAAAGAGAGAGAGACGCTGTTAGAGGCACAGTGAGGCAGACAGACAGGCAACTAAACAAGCACGGGCAGACTCGTACGAGTGCCAGGTCCAGAATGAGCGCCGGGCATTTGCATGAGAATACAAAGTCTGTAGGGTAATTTCAGCAGCCTGATAACATGTCAGTCTGACAGAGAGTCCAACAGGAAGCTAATGGGCTCAACAGATGCAGCAGCGGGCTGGAAAAACACTGCAGGTGTTTCTCTGCAGGTAAAACAAGACAGATTTACATTCCTCTAAATGCAACTCTGCAAAAAGGGCACTTCAAAAAAGTCAAAATGTCTAATTTCAGGAGGATTAAATCTTATTTATACCCTAATTAGGCTGAGAAAAACTAATTTTAAAACTGTTTAACGTGTATTTTTTTTAATGAATTGGTTATCAATGTAACGGGAATACTTTCTGTAAATATCAATATATTGCATGAGAGTTACGGAGTTATTTGGCTTTGAGAGGAACAAGCTGGAAACACATCACTGACACACTGACAGCTTGATACAGCAGCCGCGATAGAAGCAGCCAACTCTCTTTATCTCAAACAACACCTGGTGGAAATAGCAGCTAAATTCTCCACCATGTTCACCAAGCAGTCACTTACTTTGCCCGCTGTGTTGATGCCGGGGTCAGGAGGTGGATTCGACAAAGCTTTTAGGAGAAACAACAGCAGCTCTGAAGGCTGTAAAACCAAAACAAGCTTTTATAGATCCGAGGGTGATAATTGTCATGGTGAGACTTTTCAACACAGCAGCAGGAAGTGTCCTGACTTCCTCTCAAAAATATCTTCGTTTTTTGTTGTCATAAATGTGGATGGAATGTCTCACCTTCCTATCAGACATATCAACAAACGTGGCTGCAGATGTCCTGACTTCCTGTTGAAAATAACCGATATTTATCACCACAAACAGCTGGAAATCATCTGGAGGTGTGTAGCAACCAATAATGTAATAATGGCCAAGAATGTAATACTTCCCAATAACGTAATAATTTTGGCCATTTTAAATGTAATAAAGACAATAACGTAATAACTTACCAATAATGTAATAAGTTATTACGTTATTGGCCTCGTATCGAAAAACGTTCTGATGCCAAACCTGCTTCTATGCCTGTTGATGCAACAATATCTACTGAGATATAAATCTATACTTATACAACTGTAAATGTATCATGTTGGCAATTTTATTATGGTTAGAATAGCTATTTGTCTGTTAACTCTAACGTTTCTCAATTATATAAGAACGTATGTATGTAATACAATAATATAGTCCACAAAATTAAGGATTTTAACTGTAATAAATCAGAGAATTTTTTACCTTTCCACATGTTTGAAGTATTGAAGTTTGCAGACTATACTAAGGAAACTAAGGAAAGTCTAATCAGTCACATGACTTCGCTAGCATGACATGAATTAGCTACTCCATAGCCTTCTAGTGGTCAAATGCGGGTGCAACATTTCTACATAGTCTCTCCACAGAAAATAAAACCCAGTCAACTCATAATTGCTTCTTTAAGCCATCATGTATAGGGGGGTGTGAATGTGTGTGTGTGTCACTTTCTATCCAGAAAATAGAAATAAAAAAATTATGCATATATTATTACATTATTGGCTCCAGTTGTTCAATTTTTATCTAAAAAAAAAATGCAAAAAAGTCTTTTATTGCCAAGAAATGCAGTCCTTTTTATGTATTATTACATTATCTGCTGCAGTTGTTACATTTTCAACGAATTTTTTTTAATGCAAGGCCAATAACGTAATAACCAGCCAATAATGTAATAACTTATTACATTATTGGCAAGTTATTACGTTATTGGCTCTATTACATTTAAAATGGCCAAAATTATTACGTTATTGGCTCTATTACATTTAAAATGGCCCAAATTATTACGTTATTGGCAGGTAAGGTGCCCGTTACAAAGGTCGGAACTAGGACTCGTCACTTCAGTCTTATCGTCTGTAACTTTACCATTTTGTATTTTTACATTTTTGGATTGTTCTGGAAGAGCTTTTTTTTATGAGATTTGGGGTTCAGGAGTGTGACTTTAGGGGGATTTGTTGTATTTATTTTGGCTCTGTTCATGTTACCAGAAACAGTACCACAGAGGAAGCATTGCACTCCATAGAGAATCACTGTGGTGGAATTAACAGTGGGGCTTTTTTAAGAACACAATATGGAGATCAATACCTGATTAGCTGACCATTGTTAGTCTGTCAGTCCACATTGACAGGTTCCAGTTAAAGTTCCAGTCCACCGTCAGATATCACTCCTTTGAGAAAATGAATGCAGCGGCACAATTATTCTTTTCAGGCCCTTTTTTTCCGGCATAATTACAGCGGTGTCACTGATAACCGTCAGCATCGCCCACTGAAGACGGAAGATGTTTAAACAAGAAGGCTGCTATTAACATTTGGCAGGGAGGCAGAGCCGGCTAAATTAGTTTGCACAAATGGAAATGTGACTGGGGACAGAGTGAAACTAATGATTACTGCAGAACGGAGACTGTAGAAAGAAAGAAAAAAAGAAGATGGACAGGGACAATTTAGATGATGGGAGGGAGGAGGTGGAGAAAGGAAGGGAAATGGGACACTGAGAGAAGAAAATGGTGGGAAAAGGCAAGATGTAAATAAAAGGGAGAAAAGCGAGAAGGAGGAAATCAAAATGTCGACTATCATCCTCCAGTCCAGTCCAGGACTCTGGTGAAAGGCCATTCATCTCCAATCAATACATCAGATGTCAGACTGAGAGCTATCCGGCCTCTGCTGTGATCCCACATCAGGCCAAAGTCTGAAGCACAATGTCAGGTCCTCTGGTGTCACTGTGGAGGGAAACTGCTGCTGGGTTTCTACGTAAAAATAGAATTGAGGTTGTTGTTTCCCTTTGGCAGAACTGCAATGTTAAAAAACATCAAATGTCCAAGGCCTGTATGTCCAAGGACGAGTTAGGGACACAGAGAAGGTTGTTGTGATGGAAATGTCCATGTTTAAGTTGGTCGGTCGGTCGTTCCACTGCTTTGTTCCAGAATTCATTATCTCAGCAACTATTAGTTTTATAAACATCAGATCTTGAAACGTTCATGGTCCCCAGAGGATGAAGCTTTGTGAGTCTGGTGATTTCTTGACTTTTCCTTGAGCATCAGCACGAGGTCAACAACTACAGGATGGACTGACATAAAATTTGGTTTGGACGTTCATGCATGAGCTGTGATAATTCTGACTTTTCATCTCAACGGGTGAAACCTTTGATTTGTCCAATGTTTTGGTTGATTACCAAATATCTACAAAACTGCAGCCTGAGAACATGACGAGTCTGCAAAGCTCATTTTTAACTGTTCCGGCTGATACAGTCGACCCACCTCCAGTTCAGACAGATTTCTTTGAGAGTTGGTTTGTCGGTTGGTTTATCTGGGTCACACGTCGGACGTTTTGCCACTCCGGTATATCGAGCATTTGCCTCAAAAGCTTTCAGAAACAAAATACTGTTTAGCTATAACACAAGATCGTTTGTGACCTGGCCGCCACTGGAAGCCAAAGCGAATGTGCCTTAAACCTGCTTTTATTCTTATGAACCTCCTTATGAACAGGTTCCCAATGAGTTCATGGTCTCCAGTATTTTTGTAAGTTTTCTATTAATTCCATTTTTTTGATACTTTATAATTTACAGTCCCATTTAGAGTAAAATAGACGATAAAGCAGGGTGTGACTGAGGATATGGCTACCTTGTGATTAACAAGTCCCTACCACAGCTTGTCCTCAGATCCCAGTCAGATCCAATCAGGATCTCCTTCCCGGCTCCAACCTCATGTCCAAATAATGTCATAAATGTCATTTCTAGCTCCAAAAAGATGGTGAAGCCTGCCTTACAGAAACCACTCTAATGGTTGAAACAAGCCAAAAGTTCACTTCCCAACTGATTTAATGCAGCTTACTAGTTTCACAAATTTCCACTGTGAGGCTGCAGGTCCTGACTGGAAAACATAATATTCAAGCGAAACTTCTTGTGCCATGAAACATGGTGGTAAAATATATCTGCACATCCCCTGCTGTACATAACATATTCACATAAGCATAAACAAGTGTGTAATGTTATAGATTCCAGCTGCAATGCTCTCCGTCTGATTAAATCCCCTTGTAATGATGCTGTGTAGGTGGTTTTCCAAGACTCTGCTAATCTCTGTTCACTTAGCGGGTAAATGAATTGAGAGCAGAGCTGCTCCTCAGAGAACGACTGGAGGAGGCAGAGCGTTAGCCGCCGCAGCAGGAGATGAAAATGAGATGGAGACGTTCATTTATTCATTGATTTCCACAGCGAGCAGCTGGAACCGCTCGCTGGGATGTTTCACCATGAATGAACTGCTGAAGGTGGAGATGAAGATGTGACCCACACAGATGTTCTCGCCCACATGCGACATATTCGAATTGTAACAAAGCACGAATGTTCCCGCTGTTGTTAAGTGATTTGTTAAACTGTTTTGTCCTGCAGTCATAACGTACAGGAGCTGTGTCACTAACCTAATCACTGAGCTATCAATCATTTAATTGTCATTTCAACTAAGTTTGCTTGGTTATATGTGCACACATGAAGAGCAACAGTGTCAGTGATTGTAACGAGGGGCAGGAAATGAGAATTTCCAGATGGGAAGTTACTCAAAAGGCATCACATTATTGGGACTCTTCCACTGGGACTGTCGGCCACGCCAAGTCAAACCATGCCGCGCTGGATTTGCACTCCAAGTCGTTCACTCTCGCCTCATCTCGAGACCGCAGACCCCCCTCTACCATTCAGTCAAACCGTGTGTTGCAAGACTTTACTCATGCCTGCGCAAGAGACCAAAGAGAAACAGATTGTTAAAAGTCTCTTTGTGCTGAGCTCACAGAACATTTGCAGCTTCTAACCGAGTCTTTGTGGTGTGAAGTTTGGATTCTCTCCGTCTCCGTCTTTGTACTTTCACTATCACGTTTGCTTTTAGCTGTTTCAGGGAGTCGTGTCGAAGAAACAGTATGTAACTTTAATTACCTTAAAATGACAGCTTCATCTAGAATATCGGACAAATTTTGTATTTCTGCCTCTTTTTATTGTTTCTCTGTATATCATTACTGAACATCAGTGCAGTACTGGCTTTGTATAGAGGTAAGGACCTTGCTCTTTTCAGGGTACGTAAAACAATATTCGAAAATGTATCATCGAGGCTTTGCAATGAGATACAAGGCTACTGGGTCAAGGTACGGAAATGGAAATTAAAAACCTGCCTGTTACAGTCTGAAGCTCCACACCTGCATACAAAGTGAAAAAAAACTTGGGCAGAAGTCTTTCAGGGTGGTGTGAGTATCTAACGGTGTTCATGATGTGAAGAACTTCTTGAAAAAATCCTAAGAAAATGTCCAAAGGTCAGAGATTTCATTAAAGGCTTCAACTACAGGTGTTCACATTGCTTTGATATCCTTTCAGATCTGACATCTCAGGCTCGCCTGTCTCTTGTCACAGTTAATAAAAGACCAAGAAATGTCAGGATCATTACAGGAGACTGGCTCTGGATCAGTAAAGGGTAATTATGAGAATTAGCTCTTACGGTCTCTACTACAAGAAATCGAGTTTCAATGCGACCCCTGCTCCCCCGTCCTCCTCCTGGCAGCTTGTGAGTCCGACTCTTTATAAGCTAAAGCTAACCTTTAGATATAATGTAGGATCCTGTTAAAGGAGGTACGTGCTGGAGCGCCTCGTCAGTCCACTGTTAGATCAGCAAGCAAAGAGTGCTCAACCGTCAGACAAACGGAGGACAGAGCGGCGTTCTGCAGGATCTGCTTCCTAAACTTTCCCAGGTGGTGGAAAATCCTTCGGATGCAGATCAAACCCATCTCACCCTCCCAGCTGATTCTAAGCTTTGATGTCGGGATAAAGCGGTGAAGCGCGTTTCTCCCCCCAGCAGAAAGCTCCACAACAAAACCGCGACCTTTCGTTTTTTTGGGGGTTTTTTTTTTTGTCAAAGCCTCACATCAGCATCCAGCTCAGGACTCCCTGCTGCGTCAGACAAACACCATTCACATGAATCCTTCTGGCACAAACCTTCAATACGAACAGCAGCCACAGAGAGTCAAAGATGACAGAGAGAAGCTGCTGCTTGTTATCTCACCAGTGAATTGGCTACAAGTCTGTGTGAATCCATTAAAAAAAACTTTCCTGTTTGTTGTGCGGGGTGTTCTGCGTCCACTGAGCTAAACTGAACCGGAGCAGTTTGTCAGTAACAGAGAGGAGACGAGGCACCGCTGCTTCGTCTCTGTTGTCTCTGTTAGACTCGGATAAAACATCACATTTCACGGGACGGACGCAGAAGCTCACATCCCATCTTTGAGAAACAAAACAGGCAGGAGAAACGATATTCTAAACCCGATATTCGAACTCTTCCTCACCTTCTCTCCTGTTGAGTTTGGCGAAGCCCGGAGCGTGACTGCTGGACAGCTGGGAGGAGCTCCGGAAGGACGACGGCGGCAGATTGGACACCAGCGAGCTGTCGCACACCTCTGTCGACCAATCAGAAAGCAGAAAAAAAAGCACACTTAGTTGAACCATTTGCAGTACAGGGATGGTTCTTGACTTTTTTGACAGGTTAACAGCTGATTTTTTTTCCCCCAAGCTGTCAAAAGCCCTGTAAGTTTTTCCAACATGCTCTATTGTAGTAACCACACACTAAATTATTTATTTTTCTTGCAAAAATAACCCTGTAGATGACCTGTAACTGCTCCCAGTTCAAATTCAGGAACAACATGACTGAAAATAAACACTTGACACTTGTTTTCTGAGGAAATATCAAGACGCCGGGCAGAAAATCGCCATTTCATGACCTCAGAACCGCATTATAGCTCTTTCTTTCTTTATTCACACCAACGTTTTGCTATGAAATAGTCAAAAACAAGTGGTGAGGTGCAAAAAAAATGATATAAACTGTACATTTCTATACATCCCTCATACCAAGTGAGGAGAAAGAAGAGCCGGTGTGTCACTCGTCTACACGACAGCTCATTAGCTGTTGTAGCACTGACAGACTCTTGTTGGAAATGTGGAACTAAAAGGCTCAAAATCGATGCAACAGAATGAAAGATTTCTTATTCTTCACGATGTTTTTAATGCTTAAAGGGCTAATGCAACTTCAAGCTGCCCGCCCGCAGCAGAGACGAGGAGGCTGCAGAGGTCTCTCCTCCACACCCACGCAGATTTCTTAATTTTCAAACCTGTAGTCTTCAGACCGCTTTCACTCGAGGCAATTTAGTCCGACTCGCCGCAGCTCCCTCTGGAGCCACGAAAGGCTTTAAACCACTTTGTTCAAATAAGCTGCCGCGCACCTAAAGGCCTGTAAACAGACTTTGATATGATGATTGAGTGGAGTTACGGACAAATGATGCCTGAAACTGAGATGCTGATCTTGTATATAAAGCTGATTTTCATCAGTTCGGTTGTATTTCGGTTCTATTTTTCATCCTGCACTCACAGAAACAATGTTATTCAGTGATTTGATGCCACACAAACATCTCAAGTACACACTTTCATCGTTAGTCTAATCACATTTACACCGTTCAGCTTCGCCATTTGCTTCCCAAAGAGTCAGTACGATCTTTTACCCTCAGTTTAGGAAATTCATTACAGTGTTTTTAATTGGAACAAGGTCGACTTTCACGCAAGATTTCTACACTTGCACAAGTAAAATCATGTGCTTTCTTTTTCGGCAAACAGGCTTTTGTATCCAGAGAAAACAGCTTTCAGAGCGAAAGAGACAAAAGTGAGACACTCGGAACAGTGGAGATGGTCGAACAGACGAACCAAGTAACACTTATCCTGAGTGATGCGGCACTCAGAGGTGCAGAAAGGCAGAATACCAGAAGTAACGGAGCAGGAGTGTCACATTTTTTAGCCTGTGATAAACACCATGGAGCAGCTGAAGAGGAGTGGAGTTTTATCACCGAGCTGCAGGAAAAACAGGCCTTTGACGTGACGCCCCGGCCTGACAGCGAACGCAAAGTAATTGTCTCCTCTGTTAGCGCGACTGTAAATAGTAAGAAGTGTTTAAACTTTTCACCAGAGTCAAAAGCACGGATCTGTAAAAACCACACCGAGGACAACCATCAAAAACTGTTGAGTTCCAGAGTTTATTCAGTCAGGATTTGATGGTTTTATGAGAGCAAAGGCTGCAATTTTCTAAAAAAAAAGCAAAAAAACCTGTTGATGCGGTGAACATTAACACGCAGAGTGTCAGAGCTGCCGCTCAGGGATTCAGACTCCACTTCAGTGTTCAGCAGGTAGAAACGGGTCTTTCAGCTGTAATGGCACCGTACGAGATGAATGAACAATGTAATAATGTCCACCTGGATGAACGAACGGTGTAATTGTGCCAAGATGGATAAATGAAAGCTGTAATCGTGTCGTGTTGTGGAGATGAATGGCGTCCTGACCGGCTCATTACAGGCTGGCTGCTGATGGAGACGGATCAGCGTCGTCACAGGAAAACCCTCACATGGTTCACACTTAAACGGCTTAGGGATGACAGGCTGCAATAAAAACGTCATATATTACACATAATGCAGTAATTAATGTTACCTAAGCTCGTTTTAATTGACTTCTCTCCTTTAGAATCGCGTCTCTGTGGTTCTTGAAGCCTCGCCTTTGGAAGCCACTATTTGGTTATCGGGATTTTAGGATATTTGGAGCCGGAGGTGACAATAATTGGACGAGAGCGCGGAGCTGGAGAGGATATCTCGACTGGATCGGCCTGAGAACCCGAGGACACACTGTGGTAGCCACGACATAAAGCACATCCTGCTTTATCATCTATTTTACTCGAAATAGGACCATAATTTAAAAAAAGAAGACTTGAAATTAGTGATCGAGAACATAAACTTACCAGCAAACTGTTCACTGAGGTAATAAATCAGGTGAGAAGTGGGGTCGTTTTCTCATAAGCTTACATGCAACGAGTACTCCTCTTGGAAACCAGTGGAGTCGCCCCCTTCTGGCCATTAGAGAGAACGCATATTTGAGACACTTTTGTGCAACATAATCACCAGAATAAAGCTAAGTCTGTTTCGTTGTGTCTGTTAAAGTTTGAACTGCAGTTTTTCAGTTTGTCTCTCGTCACAACTGCTTCTGCTTATGATCTGGTTAGAGTTACGCGCAAAAAATGCCTAATTGTGGTTCAGGAAAACAACATTGTTTGCCTTGAAAACACCTGTTTTGGTCTCCACAAAAATGGTTTGAAATGTCTGCAGGTCACCTCAAAAAAACACCACTTCAGTCGCCACTAAAACAGCTGGAAATGTCCCCATGTGTCCTTAAAAATATCCAGCGGTGACTCAAACTGCGGTCGGCCGTTTGCCAGCCTTGTTGGCTGCATCAACTCCACCTCCTGATGTGAGAGGTGGCGAATAACCATACAACGTGATCGCGATATGATAAGTTTGGTTCAAATGTCGACCTCGGACGTATCTGTGGTTTGCAGACACTTTAACTGCTGATGTTATTTCCTGCCGACTGGTGCTGCTCTTTTATTGGCTCCCATTTTTAAGATCCAGAAGCATCGGGTCCAGATTTTTACACAGTCAGTGGTTAAAAAAAAACCCACTGTAGTACAGGGGACAAATAATCCACAACATATAACAGTAAAAGACACACAGCAGAGATGGATGTTTGTTTTATGAGATGGTCGGCAGTCTGCACAGTGTAGCTGTGATTCACACTGACACACTCACAGATGTGTGACCATCAGCTCAGTAAGTATTCATGGCTTTTCCTCGGCGGCTTCACGCTGTAAGCTACAGCCGAACTCACGCCGCCTCCGTCTGAAGCCTCCCTGTTAATGGACGCTGTTCTCCACCTCAGAGACAAGAGCCAATTACTACGACTCTGACAACGAGCTTTGATTACTCTGTCAACATCGGTGTACTTCATCTGAACAGGGTCTTCATCCGCCTGATGAGTTCACCTTTTAAAGAGGAGCGTCGGTGCGTTCACAGGGTTAGATTTAAGATGAATCTCTAACATTTGTAAATTATTAATGTCATCTTTAATTTTCTCCCGTTAAAAGTGTTGTTTTTTTGGGTTTACGCACATGAATCGAGGGTCTGAAGACAGATGATGTCGTTTGTAAAGACCACTGAGGAAAAATGTGATTGTGATTTTGGGCTTTAAAGGAACAAATTGATTTGATTTCATTGGACTTTTTAAGTTTTAGCTAGTGGAGCATGTACCACCGAAGTCAAGCCAGAGCTAAAAGGAGGACAAAAGAAGTTCAGCACAACAACCTCATGAATGAATCATATGTCAGTTGTTGTTTCTTCCCTTTTGTTTGTGAAGAGTTTTACAGTCAGTGAATATTTAGTCCTGCAGCTCGACGACATCAAGACGCCTCCAGCTCGGCTTCAGTGACACTGTGGCTCTGATACTGACTGAGTCTGGAGTCAGTTTGTTCAGGCGTCTTGATGTACAGTCACATTACACTTCAGAGTCGATCTTAAATAATTCTTTTGTTAGTGACCGAGTGGTTTCGGGCCTCATACATATTTAACGCCGCTGCTTTACATGCGGTCCGACTACTCAACAATCATCTGAAGGCCTCCAGCTCTGTGGTCGTCTGAAGCTCCTCCTGATAGTCTTTATCCCCGCAGGCCTTGGGCCCGACAGACACTTGTTACTGTGGGTGGTCGGGGAGCCCTCAGCGTGAAACGCAGGTGAATTACAGCCGTCTGAAGAGGTGAAATGAGAGGGACGGCTCTCCAGAAGCGAGTGCTGTAATCCCTGAGGAGATAATGTGTGGTGAGAGCACATCCTCGCTGAGGTAACACTCAACACAGAGAGCGAGAGAGCAGAGGAGTTTAAAAACACCGGGCCGCTTTTCCTCTGCAGAGCTTTGGCATTTCAGAGTGGACGTCCCTGACAGTGTGACCAGCGGAGCACAAACACAGACAGCTCGGAGGAAAATGGAGCTAAATGTTGAATACCTGCTGGACTCTGCAGCCACTGAACCTCGACACTGACCCCGGCTGTGTAGAACAGAGAGCTTTTCCTGAATATTAAACTGCTGCACCTTCCTCCTCTGCACGAAAACAAACTTTCTCTCTTTCTGTCAGCCTCGACGTCTGACGGTGGGCACATTTACTTTCCTCTGACATTTATAGTTTGTCGACAGCAGAACACACCATGATTCAAGACAAAGAGCACTTCAAATCCAGGAGCAACATTTATGAAAAGAATATGTCGCTCCGGGAAGACACGATTCTTCAATCTATCACAGAATATGAGGAGCGACTCTGCTCTCTTATCTCCACTGAGCTGCAGAATAAGAGCATTAGCTGATCTAATACTGGCACACACACAAAAAAAAGAGCGTCTGCCTCGGGTGAAACAATAAAAGTCAAACAGAACTCAGTGAGTCAGCAAGGGGCAGGAAGCTATTATGCTGACATTTGAGTGATGGGAAATATCTTTTCATTTTAATCAAATATCCTCCTGGACACACATCATTCACCCTCCGGCCGCTTCATCCGCACGTTCATCGTCAAGTTTGTCATCCTGCTGAAATGCCAAACGGCGACTTTGACGGCAGTTAAAAAAGATTTTTTTAACGATTGCGGGTGTTTGAGGCCTTCAGACACTGACGATGATCACAGACAGATGTAGTCACTCATCTGCATTGTCCACTTCTTTACTTTGCAGAGCCGAAAAAACCCTGAATACAGATGAGCTCCATCCATCACCCCAACAAACAGCAGCGAACAGAAGGTCCTGCACTCCAGAGCTCTATAAGCCGCACAAACCCAGAGTTCAGCGCCTCTCAGTGCGAGCCGAGTCCGCTCGTTTAGCCATTCAGAGCGCGTAGCGGTAAGCAGGATAATGAGGCTCCGTGCGACGGCTGTTGCTGCTCCAGAGCACTAACAATCATCCTCAAGCAAGAAAACGTCAATGTTCATTTTACTAATCCGCCGAACTTTCTACCTCCAGTTTGACCCGCAGGGGTTCCGGCCCGCTCTCCTCTCTGCAGGACAGCTCACAAAACAAACAGTGAGATGCTTTTTCTTTTTCTTTAACTTTTGTCAGCACAGTTGGTTTTCTGACTGTCACAGCGCTCAGAGCTGTTCTGAGTCCTGAACTCACGATTAGTAAAAATCAAATGTCATCCAACAATTACTGTTTTGTTTGCTTACCCAATGAGGCAAATCTTTTCCTCAACATAACCACATTGTTTTAGTTACAAAGAGCGAAGTAGACCGCACACTTCCCGCTTTGGTAATTTAGAACGAGAACATAATTTGATTGTTTTGACAGATAATGTGGTTTGCAAGATAAATCGAGATTCGTGGAAATGGGGGCTTTTGCACATCCCAATTTTCATTTTTATCTTTTTGAAATTATGATAATGTGACATTTATTGGAGTCTTTAACAAGACACATGTTTTCTTACATCTGGAGCAAAAGATTTGTGGACCAGGGAGCCTCTGCAGCGCTGCAGCACTTCAGAATTCAAGACAAATCATCATATATTACTTTTTCGAAAAACTGCTGCTTGTTTTGCGGGTTGGACACTTGGCCTTCGTGTGATTATAAAGAATTGTGCAGGCCTGTTGCAGAATACACTGAAAAGCAACCTATTTACACGATTATCTAAATGCTATTTTACATTTTACACAACAGCAAAATGGAAAAAAACACATTATTCCATTGAAAAAGAAGTGAAAAAAGATGAGCATAAGTGTCAGAATAAACTCTATATATACACATTGTTGTATACATGGAAGTATAAGCAGTTGTTATTTACTGTTTTATGGTTTGTTATCCCCTCGGTGCTTTGAAGAACTACTTCCCTGCATGACTTCCTCTGGCTGGAAGCTGCCAGACTGTCTGACAGCTCAGCACCTTCTCACCGCTAACAAAACTCAGTGTTTGTTCCTCGTCTCCAGCTCTTCATCCAGCTGTCGAACACACTCTGCATAATGTCGATTCTGTCCAGCCTTCAGGATTCATCCAGCTAAGATAATAAGCTCTTTATGTACATGCAGCTCGATACGTATGTGCGAGAACACGAGCCCACACAGACGCCCGACGCGTACAGCACTCATTAGAGCGTTACATCATCCACAGCTGCCTTTGAAAAGGACGGAACAATCCTCCTTCGCCGAGGCTCGTCACACTGAGCAGCCATGTGGGCAGCTGTGTGGGAGACAGACATCAACTAAATGAAGTGATCAAAACAGCGACGGGCCGCATCACCGCGGCGCTCTAAATCTCTTCATCTTTAAACTGCCGGGTTCAACTCACACGGAGGCGGGCGGAGAGTCGAAAACGAGCTGCCGAGAAACAAGCCGCTCGCCACGACTTCAGCTGCCGAGGCGCAGATTCATCCGCCGTGAATAATAATGCCGGAATTATGCAGATTTAGAGGGAAAGCTGCGGGCTGCATCGCTTGTACTAATGGCTCCAGGAGGAGATATGCGTAATATAATATCTACTAATTCACCAGCTGCACTAAGTAAATAATTTGAATATGTTGGCTTGTAAATGTCTTTTAATAGAGAGCGAGCAGGAGACCAACACGTCTCCATTGGAGGGGAGGAATAGAAAGAAATTGTGCTCTGTCATTCAAAGACAATACACAGCAGAAGGATATTCGCATCATCCCAGCACCTCTGTACATCTAATTTATTTCAAAAATGAAATAGTGAATTGGACACTGGGGATTCATAAAGATTGAAAACCCTGCAATGCACCAGGAGAAGAGCTTACAGTAAAAACTAGTTTTATGCAAATGAGTGCCGGAGCAGCACAAATGTACGTTTTGTCTTTGTGTGCAAAGTTGCAGTTGAGCAAAACATCAATATATTAATGCTCACGTTGTTGTTTGACTGTATTCAGTTTGTGTCACAGTGCTGTCTTCTCTTGGTCTGAAGGTTGTATTTCCGTTATGTGAAGCCAGCAGCTCAAGCGAGACGCAGGACGAGGGGGAGAAGTTTTAAAACTGTCAGAACTTTTTGAGGAGAAGTCATGAGAGTCGGTGAGACGTTTTAAACATCTGTATGATGGCAACAGAGACAGACAGTTACTGCAGAACAGCTGGGAGGAGACCGGGCGGTTAAAGTTCAATGTGAGTCGGATGATGGTGGAGGGAAAGATCGATTCGACCGAACGGTGCTCTCGAGTGGTTGCACTGCTTAACGTAATGCCAACATGAAGGATGCATTCTGCTCCACTTGCCAATTTGATTGACTTTATTTAGGCTTTCGTGACGGCTGTTCTTCAAACTCTGGTGCAAAGACTGCCTAAAGGAGAGCGGCTGCTTATTATCAGGCTGCGGAGATTGTGGGCTTTAAAGAAGGCTACAGAGTGACGGTAGAGTCACATTCAAAGGCAGGTACAGCTGAGCAAAAAACTAAATTCAGCAGGCAGCAAATGCAGGTAAACCAGGATGGGCAGACAGGACGGAGGACGAAAACAGACAAACTGACAAACAGAGAGGGGAAAGAAACAAGTGAAACTAATGAGGCAGTCAAGAAAACAGGCAGGAAAAACACAAAGGCAGGAAGTGGAAACACAAGGAGAATAAAACAAAGGAACAAGCCAATCAAAAACCCAAACCATGACAATGTACTGACATTATATTGACGCTGCAGTATGAGCCGCCTGAGACGGAGCGTCTTTAACGAGCCTCTTTTCTTAAAGTGCTGCCGGCCCCACGTGTCTCAACACTGAGCTTTAACCAACACATCCACACAAGGCAACACTGCACCTCTCTGCCTCATTTACTTTAAGGCTTAGCAGATACATCACCGATCTATAAACCACAGTTGTGGGGCGGTAGGGAGGCTGGTCGGTGGGCAGAAAGAAGAAGAAGGAGAGATCTATCAGGGGAAATCTAGTTAAGGTGAGGGGAAACATGCTCCCTGTAACCTGAGATCTTTTACACCTCCAACTGGTCCACAGAGAGCAGGAAACATCTCCGCACTCGCACTGCAATAACACGTTTTATATCAGCTCCGAACCGGAGAGATTGGATGTCATGACCGAAGGCATCTGTGTGTGTGTGTGTGTGTGTGTGTGTGTGTGTGTGTGTGTGTGTGTGTGTGTGTGTGTGTGTGTGTCGGCCTCTTAACGCCCTCGCTAAACCACAGCAGGAGCCGCAGTCGCAGCATCCACTTAGTATTTTTTCCTCCCTCAGGAGACATTAGAAGATAAGTGCTCTTTTAAAAAAAAAAAAAAAAAAACTTCTCTGCAGTTAATGTGACGCTCTCCGTCTTCTGCTGCCTCTCAGACGCTCACAGCTCCTGAGGCTGGAAACACACGGGACACTAAAGATCTCTCTAACTCAGAGGGAAAGTGTTTCCCGTCCTTTCTCCAGAAGTTGCAGAGACGAGGCGCCGATGCAGAACTTTTAGATTGAATTGCTAAAACCTTCATGTGACAGTTTAATTGGGGCCGACTGGGGCAAAAAAAAAACCCACTGACAGACACCAATTAGGGCCACCGGTCAGAAATAGTGGACGTGGTGGTGAGTATCATCTGTCAGAGCGTGTGAAGGATGATGTGTGTGATGCGAAGGAATAGAAATTTAAGTATAAAACGATTATACAACGTGAAAACCTTGATCCGACCGGACTGAAGATCTGTTACAACACAAACAGCGTAGAGTGACAAATTACTCTCTCCACTCAGAACCGGTATTACACACATTCGTTCTCTGCCTGCCTTTAATTCAATCTCCTGCTGAAGCTTGAGGTCAATTTTTTTTATTTTTTTTATCTCTGAGTAGATAATGCAACTTCGCAGAAATTTGATTTGTTGTTCGTTTTGTGTCTCCGGGTTAGAATTTATCACGGTTGTTGTGGTGTGAGCGGTCAGGACCTGGAAAAGCTCCTGCAGCTGCTCTGCGCTCCCTGAACACCAGCACCGGACCGCCCAGAGAGTCCGGCTCAGACAGGACCTGGGTCGGAAAAATAGCAAACGCTGAGTCCAGAACAGTGAGCAGTACACTGAGATTTAGGGACTGATGGGGTAAAGCAGTGTTCATCCCATCCTCACATTTCACACGTAGTATCTGGACGCTCAAATAAAATGGTGGATGTTAAAAATATAGTGGACTACACAGCAGATAGAGGGGGATTTAACACAGCCAATGTAACTTTTTGTTAGTATTTAGTTATATCGTTGGGTAAAGCTTTCTTCAGAATGGAACTCATGAGCTCGTGGTTACAACGTGCCGAGTTATGAGATATGTTTGGCGTTAAAGTGGTTAAGTCATGGAAACGTTGCTAGCAGGTGAAGTCAGCATTTAACAAAACTGTTTATGTGATGTGAGGCTGGTTTGATAAGATGACTGACCTCTGAGTTTCCAGATTTGAAAAGAAGCAACATTTTGTTGCTCTGGCTGGCTGTAGGTCAATCAAACTGCAGTCCAGTGCGAGCGTCCGTCCAGGACTCGCAAAACTCGATCCAACTGTTAAACGAGTCAACGCTAATCAAATATGAATCAAGGTTTGTTTACCGCGTCAGCTGTTTGCCACCTCAAATGTTTTCAGACACACATTTCAGCAGACTGTTCGGCTAAAATTTGAGGAAGTTTGTCAAAAAGCTTCAGATCGGATCAAGAACCAGCCCGACTTGCACGTGTCGCTGCTCTGATTGAGGCGCTTTGGTCTGTGACTGTTAATAAAGCCTGTTCGGAAACACTAATACGCATTTGTAAGACCTCGTCTGATGAAACCTTTACCTCGGCGATCGAGCGTGAGATCAGGTACAACAGATGAGGAAGGAAAGACAATGAGATCCAGGTCGCACTGACTCTGACTCAAACACGGGCAGATTCAACTAACCTCATAAATCTGTTCCTTAAACTTTCACTTTCTTTTCTTTTTTGCCTTGGCATTAATATTTATACCAGTGCAGTCTTGCAGGAAGCCGGTGCTCTTCGGTGCTCGGGAAAAACTGAGGGGCTGAACACTCGGACTCCCTTAAAAGCCGGCGGGGGTGAAATTGTGGAGGCAGTTGAGAATGTCACAGCAGGAAAACAGACAGGGGAAACTATTAGCTCGACAAACTTTCTCATTCTCACAGTAATCCTCCTCCGTCTCCCTGTTTTTATCCCTCTCTTATCTCCATCTTCCTTCCACTTTCCTTGTTTTCTTCCTCTCTTGCTCGCCTCCGTCTACATTTCTAACTTTCCTTCATACCTGTCGTCCTTCCTGTCTTCGTCCTCCTCCACCTCCTCTGCTGCCTCCTGCTTTCTTCTTATGAAGTCACATCATCTCTGAGATGTGTGGCGGTGCATCCAGAAAGCAGATGGCAGCCCGTACACACACACACACACACACACACACACACACACACACACACACACACACACACATACAGCAAAGTCAGTGAGGGATGAAATGGGAAAGGCAGCAGAAAATGTCAGTGCAGTTGTGAGAAACACAGAGGGAATACTACAACCAGACAGCCGGCAGACTCTGACCCCTAAAGTTTATCCTCTCATACTTCACACCGCTCTTCCTCCTCTCCCACACCGTCCTCCCTCCTCCTCCTCCCTCCTCGCCTCTGTTCCTTAACTCCGATTAAGCTCCGTCCCGTCGTATTGAAATTCAGCCTCGCCGTTCTGTCTCTAATGGCCATTGACTCAGCTCCGTCCTCGTCTCTAATGCAAACCGACCGGCCCTGCTTACTTCCCATCAGCAGTTGCCACAGAGCAGCAGCAGTCTGCAGAGCTGCGGTCACCGGGTTCATAATAACACACAACAGAGAGAGCGTTCAACTGTGATCCCGCTCTGTCTCCGTGTGCAGAGCCGACACCCGAGAGCCTGAACTGTCGGCAGACAAGAAGAAATAAAAAGAAGCCTTGTAAGGAGGAAGAAACAATCAGACGTTCACACCGACTTCAAGCAGCGACCGGCCGGGTGTGTGGAAATGAAGAGGAGGCAAAGGTTCTGAAGTTCTCTTTAATCTCTCTTTTTAAAAATCGTGACACAAGTACTAGAGACGTTCTTTGTCTTTCGTTTCCTCCCCGTCAAGCTGCACACGGGTGTAGAAGATGCTGCAGGGAAGTGACGGTGTTCGGATCGGCGGGAAGACTCGTAGCATTGGAGGCATTTTTTTGATACTGTTATCAGTATCGGAACAACCCTGTTTGTTTGTAACACTATGAATATCTTTCTAGGAGAGAACGACTGAACGCGTGCAGCACGTTTCAACATCACTGTACCAAGTGTAGCGCTTCAGAGCAGGTATATACACCGCTGCCTTCCAACGCAATCAGACAGCACACCCTAGAAACAAGTTTGTTAGCATAACCCCGTCCCTATAACTTGACCTTTGTCCAGAGTTGATGCCATGACAATCCTCTCAAAGACTAACGTCGAGGTTGGTATGACATGTATTGATTGACAGTGAATTATAATGGTTTCACATTCACACAAAGACTATAAAGACTATATTGCATGGACAGTATTGACGCAGCCCTCTGAAAGATATCTATTTACATTTAGCAGACGCTTTTGTCCAAAGACACTTAATTCATACATTCACACACTGATGGTGGTGGCTGCCATGCAACGTGCCGACCAGAACATCAGGAGCAGTTTGGGGGTTCAGTATCTTACCCAACGACACTTCAACATGCAGACCAGGGGAATCGAACCAACGACCTTCCGATAACAAGATGCTGTCTCTAACCCTGAGCCCCAGCCGCCCCCACATCCTTTAAATCACGTATCTCGATTTTGCCTCCGTTTTTTAATCACATAACTATCAAACTTTTTAATCACAAATCCGATAATCTTATAATTTGTTTACTTGTGTGATAAAGAAAAAAAAAAATTATTGAATTATCAAAGATTTTGCTGTTATGTTCGTACTCTGTCTTGTGATTTCATGCATAATTTGCACACAAAACACAGTAAACTAATGAGCAGTATATTGGCGATAACCACAGGTTTAATCTAAACGCTAATGATTACACCTTCACAGCTTTTCACCACTCTCGGGCCAAAGTTTCACCACTGCACACAATCCATCTGACTGATTATTTGAAAAACTTCTCCCCTCTGTTATATAATATTCTAAACTTTTTGTGCTCTCTGTTCTTTGAAGTAATGTGTCATCTTCTGCGCCAGCTGAAGCGAAGACTTTCCCCTCCGTCTAGCCGGAGAAAAATCCCTGCAGTAATAGAGACTGAAGGAGCATGGTGACCTTGGTAACTAATGCAGTTACAGTTGGTAAGTTTAATGTCCCCAGTAAAATATCCAATTACGAGAGTCATAACTAATGTATCCGCTGGTGCAAATAGAGTTGTAAGAGTAAAACCCATTTGTTGCTCGAGTCTGCTGCCCCGCCGTGACTGAGTATCACGACCGCAGCCGATGAAAGCGGGTATTTGAAGTGACAGCGTGTCGTCTCCAATGTCTACAACGCTACGTGATAGATGGCCTCATCTTTTTTGGGGGAGCCAGACTTCTTCTTGGGGGGGACGGCCTTGAACAAACACAGCAGGTCCTGATATCAAACGGATGGACAGCGGTCCTCTGTCAGCTTCTCAATTACGACCCGTTCACGGGTTAATAAATCCCGATTCATGACTGGGTGCCGCGTGTTCGCTCTGTAACCTTCATCAGGTCCCATTCATGGCTCCTCTTTGCCTGCACACATTTCCATAAATGACACTAAAGAAGAAATATGACGGCGGTTCATCGTAGGCCACTTCCCCTTTTTCCTCGCTGATGCTGCCCTCTCATGAATCAGACAGGACCGGGAGGGTTTACTGGGAATTTTGCCACATTTACACCAAATTGCAACAGCTTTGCTCTTCTCAGTGCAAACAACCAGTTCACTGAAAAGCAATAGCTTCCCATGAATCAAGGCGTCTCCACACCTGGAATGAGCTCCAGTTTTTCAGCATTCTCGTACCAGATTAATGCTGGAAAAACATCTGGGATGCTTCACGAGCTCAGAGATTTAATCAAACACTCCTAATATTCCCCCGGAGCCTCCGCAGCTTAAATAACCAACTCTTTCTTAAGGCACTGAATGGCCTTCATTGGGTGAGTAATAACACCCCTGAATTTACCATTCGGCCGCCAGCATCTCAATAATTTAATGTTAACTCATATTAAATCCCCTCACAGCCTGCAGCAGCTGAATAATCAAACTGTTTCCTTCGAACACTGAGCGTGTGAATAAACCAAAAAACCATGCAGATCACACAGCCTCATTAGCGGAGACACTGGTCACCAGGTTCAAGGCGAAGAAAATATGATTACCTGTCCATCACGTCGGCCCTCATCAGGTTTAATGACAGGACAACGGGGCAGAACCCGTCTGAATATGAATGAATTTCACCTCCTCGACAGACTCCATCACCTGTCTCTCACCCACAAACAGATCTTAAGAAGTTGACTTCTGCAGACAGAAAGTAAAACTGACTACAAAGTCTAAATATCATCAGTTTAGTAGAGAATGAGATCGCAGTGACTCAGAGGGAGAAGTGAGTCACGATCATTCAAACGCAGAGGGGACGAGGGCAGAAAAATGCAAATCAGCTTACAAACGCACAGCGGGATCGTCGTGGTATTATCTGTCATTAGGCTGGGATTAAAATCATTTAGTGTTCTTGAGATTATCTGTCATTAGTGTTTGATTATAGCAAAACACTCCAGTGGCTCTAAATCAGCTCAGAGGGGAGATAGAAACAACAGGGAAGGCTGATGAGGCTGAGACAGCGGGAAGAAACTACTCTCGAAAAATAAAAACTAATTGGATGAAAATATGAGAAATTCAACTAAAGGCATGTATTAAACAGCAAGAATCATATATTTATCTTGTTCCGACATGAAAACTTGATGAAATAATGAATGTGCTGATTGCTGAGGTCCTCCAGACAATCAAAAAACAAGTCTGGACCCTCAACAGTTTGCATTCAGAACCAATAGAACCAGAGAGCGTGACATATCCACCGCCCTCCACTCAGTCCTCTCACAGAGCTAACACGGGTGTTCAAAGAGTCATCACACTCTCATGTTTGAAGTGTAGAAGTTTGTTTTTCATTTCACATTACACGTTTACGAGCTGACTTTCATGTCAGGAGACGTTGGGGATGTTAATGGCAATGCAGGAATCTATTGCAGTTTGCTTTTTAGCATTTTTTTAAGGGTGAAACTGGATTTCAGGACATCCAGGTGGTTTTTAACGAGACACCAAGATATCTCCAGTCTACCCTTTGTTTCCTAATAGTGTTTAAACATTTGACATGTTTGTAGGTAAAAGGCTCCAGGCAAAAAACTGGATATGTCTAACGAGACGTTAGGACATTTCTAGACATGTTTTTTCAGCTACAGAAACTTGTGTTTTTACAGAAAGTCCAGAAACCTCCAGCCGTGTTTGTGGTGAGAGGGTCAAAAGCCTTTACCTGGCTGCAAATGTGGCGCCTTGTCTTTCTAACAGGGAGGTGTAATATTCCTTATTTTCCAAAAAGTCGCCATTTGGCCGCCACTGGGGTTGGCGTAAACATGTGACGTGAAGCACGAAGTTGGGCGTGAACAGTGAAGCAGGAATTTGTCTTCAAAATAAGAGCTTTAGATTGCACCCCATTGGAGTTTAGAGCTGAGTTCTTTGCATGGGGCTTTTAATTTGAAAGTAGCGACCGTTAGTAGCTCGCCGCTACAACAACAAGCGGACAACGAAGACAGCTACAGAGACCGAGGAGACGTTAGCATCTCCTGGATCTCAGCGGCTGTCCAGCTGCTCATCTATACGTCTGCGGATGAAGTGATGGACTGACTGCTGTGATCAGCTGTTTCCTGGTTTTAAAACTCCTCAGCTGTGGGTCGCACAACAGTGCACGTCATCGACACCTCCACCCATCTCACGTAAATGCCGGCACATTGACAACTTGGATTTGCAGCAATGGAGTCGGAAATAAGAGTCTGAGGCGTCAAACTAGAGACCAAAGACCAAAACAGACCTGCCTTCTGTCTAAATCCGCGGACGTCGAGATTTCCAAGACATCAAGACATCTCCAGCCGTGTTTGTGTTGACTGAACCAGGTATCTTACAGTAATAGTGTCTCTATCAAATAGGGATGAAAAGCAGCTGGACTTCCAGCGGTGATGAAGGCTCGCTGCTCAGACTCTGAATTATTGTGAGTGAAGAAAACACAAATATCAAACCTCTCAGGACGCATTTCAGCTCCTTCCATTCGCTCTGACAAACAGCTTAAACTAGACCTTGCCCGGGGCGCAGGGAGAAAGAGAACTGAAACAAATGAAACGTGGGGAGAAAAAGTCGGCCATGGATGATTACAAACTGAACGATGTGCTTTAGGTTGGGCTCTTCGGGGAGTAAACGACTGAAGGACAGCTTATTGGTTTCCATGAAGCTCTGGTTTTCTTTGTTTGATTTTGGTTATTGGCTTTTAATGGCAGATACTCCTCGGGGGGGGCGAAAGGTTTTTCCATCGAGACGATAAGGTCTTTTTTTTTATTCGGCTCTGTGCAGCTTCTTTTTATCGACCCGTCCTCTAAATATAAACCTTCAACTGTAACACTTGTTCTTTTCAAATGCTGTAAATGTTCCATCTATCAGCTAACGACTGTTTTTATCTGATCATCCTTCACCTGCGACGTCCTCGTCTCTCTGCTTCCTGCTCAATTTAGCTAAATTTCACGGTATCAGATCTGTTATTTCCCTTCTTACAAACACAGTCTCCGACTATGATCCTCTATGACGACCAATACAAGAGATCGACACCATTTCTTATTCACTTACTCTACTTTGGGTGTATTTTCTGAACTATATATTAGATTTTGTACGTCTGTTTATTTGTTTTCCCCCATTAAAGTTTCATTCTCTCACCTCATCCTTGCTCTCTTTCTCACAGGACTCTGTATCGATCCAGCCTGAATCCTCCTCTATCAATAACAACTAAAGTTTCTATGTACATCTGTTTGATTTAATTACCCCTATGGCACTAACGGGTAATGGTGACATCGTTATTTAATTCTCAAGTTAATATTTGATAGCGTTATATAAAAGGCTATTGAACAATGTGGCGCTGCCGTGAAGATCGATGAAGTGAGTAAACTGTTGACTGAGCGTTTTCTCCCTCAGTGCAGTTTGGACTGACGAGGGAAAAAGAAAAGCGCTTCAGGCTGCGTTAAACAATAACCAGGAGTCAACAGGGTTCGTTTTGTTTCCAAGCTTTAATTTTCAATCATCAAAATCAAAAGACAACACAGCTAGCTTATCGTTAGCCTGCAGCTGCACGTCCAGAATTGTAGAGTGTGCATGAGTGAAGGAAACTCTGACAGCGTCCCACATGTTCGGTTTATTTCCTTTTTTACTCGATTGATTGTCTCCATGTCACTTTACACCATCACGTGTCACGTTAACTCTTCATACAACAATTGTAGTTACCTCCTTTTTTACTTTATCTAATTTGTATGTATATTCATCTTTATCTGTCCCATCTCTATTTTTATTTTGCATTTACCTTCTTATCTTATTGGTTTGGGAAGATTTTTATTCAGGACAAATTTGAGGCACCGAGCTTCGAAACAAACTACATTTCTATTGGGTGGTATTTGTTTTTTACCTCTGGAATCTTTAATCTTTTCTGGTTTAATCTTTTCAAACCTGCCTAACAATATCCTGCAAAAAAACATACAGAGTTTTAGTCAAGGTGTTGCTTTTTTTAAAGAGGAATTTGAAAATGTAAATGACCGTTGTCAGGGTGTAAAAACAATGTTTGTCTGTTTTGTTGACTTTATTCAAAGAAGCACCAAAGTCTAGCATGTAAATGTGCCAGACAGACATTTGAAAACATATCGCATTTATCAAAGAGCATATAAGCACAATCAAAACACATCAGCAATTAACCTGTTGATCGTGACACCCTGAATTAACAACAGGTAATATTACTTTAAAATGAAAAGAGTTGTTTGCTCGTAAAAGCTTTTCACCCGACTGTTATGTTTCACTGCCTTTGTTCACCTCATTGTTCCCGCTGATTTCCAACTAGACTTGTGTTTGTATTCAATATTATTGCCATATCTTGTCAGTATCGAGCATGTTACGGCATCTTTGGGCTCTGATTTTGAAAAGAAAATGCTCAGCGAGCTGTGGTGTCGGCGGAGGCAGCACACATTAATATTTGATATGTGGGAATGAGACTGAGCCGGTGGAGGCGACTGCAGGTTAAATGTCCTGATGTAGTGCACAGAGCGCTTTTATCACATACGTGTTGTCTCTGCTGCCACGACATCATTCTGTGACATCAGCACCAACTCAAGTACGCAACACAACCAAAAGGTTAGATTTTCTACTTTATAGAAAATACATCAAAACCCACTGAAACGTTAATAAATGCTTCAACAGGAAATTGCAGCTTTTGTTCATAAATGTTCCTTCTACCTGCTCGACTGTATAGGAGTTTTATAAATAATGATTCTGTAAGTTACTGTCAGGCTCAAATGTAGCGCTGCACAATAACACAGCACGGGCTTTCCTCCAGAGATGCCATTTTAGACCAATGTTCAGCATTCGTACATAAAAGACGTCATTATGAAAGATGTGGGAGACCAATTTTGCACCCAGAGGAGCGTTTGATCTCGAGAGGCATTATGGAAAATGAAGTGTGTGACTTTAGACTACGAGATGTACTCCTTGAACTCACTGACGGATTAGATGTAACAGCGAGAATTAATTTCTGAGATCTTTTTTCATCTTTTAAAAAGCAGGAAATTAAATTATAAAAAAGTCTTATTTGATCATGTTACAGGCGGAACCTGATGAAGCTGTGACAGCAGACAGCAGGTCAGACGCTTCTCTTGTAATTAAAGGCAGCTGCGTCTTTCTGTTAACGTTTGCTTGTTGTGTCTTAAACAGAGGGTGTACTTAATTAACATAAACCTGCTATACATATAAATAGTCAGCATGCACACGGAACATTTTGCAGTTGAAGAACAGTGAAAGTCTGCTTTTAGATGAAACAAACGTGTTTTTTTGTTCACATGACAACAGTTTTGCTAAAAGCAGAAAGGTTTTTCTTAGGTAAATCTTCCGTGAAAAGATTCTCGAGCACACGGATGCACAAAAATGATCGCATATCATTGTAGTATGCATGCCGGGCCAGTGGGCAGCAGTGTGACTCTGCAATTGGACACCAAATGCGCAGTTTCTGTGTGAATTAACAACCAAAATGAAACAAAAGTTTTCAGATTCATGTAAAAAAGACATTTTTGTGTTAACAGCGGCTCAGAGCGAGTTGAATCCGACAAGTTATCGTTGCCGGACTCGTAATGAATTGTTTAAAAACAGGATTAAATTAGATCTTTATTCTGTGGATTCTGTTTTCATTAGAGCCCAAGTTACCCACAATGCAATCCTATCATTGACAGGTAGGTTGACGATTGGGCTAGTACTGGCTAATGCTAACTGCTAGCCTAGAGATGACGGACACTTGTTGTGTTCAGCCCCAACAGATGCTGAATTAAGCGACATCATTCGAGGCATTTCTTCGAAATTCCCCATTAGTAGTTCCCATTGCCATCCTTTACAACAATATCATTTCCGTTTAAGAGTATGAAAGAAACATTTGGTGTACGCTTTTATAACCCAGATAAACAACGAAAGTCCTCCAGGCTGATACGTTTGGAGCAAAACCAAGAGTGCGTCCTCAGAATCAGATGAAGTCAAAATGGGGGTAAAAAGTCGGACAGACTTTCTGCAGGCAATAGAGGAAAAAGAATCACCAGCGAACATACAACCAGACTAATTAAATCCAGTAATTACTACTAGACACACATTCCCAAAGTAGCGCAGGGCTCAGAGGAGCCGCGGAGTAAATCAGAACAAAACAAGTCAGGAGACAACAAAACTTTCTGAGGGGCACAATTAAAGTCTCAGCATCAAACCAATAAACAGTAAAGAAAGAAGAAACCAGCTTCTCTCTGCTGCGTGTGAGGAGGAATCAAAGAAAACCTCTGGGGGTGTAATTACTGTGACTCAGGGAAGTTCTACAGAACCTGATTCTGATTCAATGACACACATTCAATCCTATAAAACAAACGATAACTGCTGAGGTGCTGCAATCCTTTCCAGGCACAAGGTCTTTTTTAAATGTGCGTTGAGAGGAGAGGCGTCTTTTTACTGACATTTAATGACATATTTACTCATATATCTATTGAATCATTTACTCATCTCTTTATCTATTTTATATTGGAGCAGTTTCAGTCCTTCGTAGTAGACGGCGCACCTCGAAAAGTCCTGGAATGCATTTAAAAGAAGGTTTGGTGAAGCATTTCTTTGGTTGTATTTGTAGAAAATCTCAACATCAATCGATAAATCAAAAAAACCAAACAAAAAACCAGTATTAGCGCATCACTTGTACTTTTTGGGAGCAGTTTAAGTTTCAGTCCTGCTCCAGGACTAATAGCTCTGATGTCCGGGTCCGGCTCGGCTCCGTCATGGTCGCGTATCTGCTCGTTACAGCTCCAGCGGTCCGGACCCTTCTGGAGCAGATACGCACGGCTCCGACGCTGCAATTCAGGCTACTTACTGTTAAAGATTTAACAGATTTTACCTTAAGCCACTTATTATAACGGCATCAAACAAATTTGAGGAATCCTTCTGTGATTTTTTCCTTCTTGAATGCCGGCGTAAAGAACGTCTCACTGTTTCCTTTAACGTTTAAACGAGCAAAAATTAGTAAAAATCACGATTTCTGGCTGCCCGAAAACACATTCACCACTCAGATTTCAGTCATTTGGTATCTGCTGCTAAAACACACAGCGCCTCTTCCACGTTGTAATATTAGCAGGCGATTAAACGCACAGTGAGTTTACGGCCCTGCGGGGCAGCTGTTTCACGCACCGACTTCCATGAATCTCATCACCGCTGACTCATTGGATGCTCCGGCTAACAAGTCACCAGAGCGCCATCTGTGGCTGCTAAAATATGTATTTCTACTTTGTTGTCATTTAGTACCACCTCCATAATGAACAGTGAGCGCGTCTGCGGGGAGGAGGAGGAAAGAAGTGAAGCGGAGTCTGAAAACCCAGCGGCTGGCATCCGTCCAACTCCGCAGCCTTAAAACTTATTATGCCGCTGTGGTTTATGGTCCGTGCATGATGAGTGTGCTGCTGGGTCAGGCCAGGCGAGACAAACAGAGAGATAGACAGAAGACGGAGGCAGAAAGAGAAAGAGAAAGCAACCCGGGCGAAGACAACTGGGGGAACAAAATTAGAAAAGAAGAAGAAGAAAAAAAATGATGAGCGACAGCAGAAAACACTGATTGTACCAAAAGAAAACACCAAGATAATTTGAGATTTAAGTCCGTAATTTACACATTTTAAAGATTTTCTAAGCTGGTTAACATAGAAATTGTAAAAATCGACGGAGCCGGAGGGAATGAAACTGCTGCATCAGACCGGACTGTAGTGTCGAAATCTTGAATGATGCTGCTGCTGCGGAGATGCTCATTAAAGCCTCTGCAGAGCTGCACTAAGAAGGATGTTTTGGGTAACCGCAGGTCTCAGAGGAGAACAGCATCCATCATTTCAGCGAGCGCTTTAAAGACAACTTGTTGTTTCTGTGTATGCTGTAGTGACAAAGCCCTCGAGCAGCCGGGGTAATTATAACGGGAGCAAAGGAGGAAGTCAGGGGATGTTGTAGGGAGACATTAAATAAATAAATATTATACTTTAACACTGGGACAGCTCTGCAAAACAAAGCATTTGAGGCTTTACATTCTTTTTATTGCAGCTTTCTTTATGTCGCTTTAGGCTTCTGTTATTGCTTTGATTAGGTTTAGGCACAAAAAAACACTTGGTTAGGGTTCGGAAAAGATCGTCTTTTGGTTTAAAATACCTAAATGTACAGACATCTTGTTGAAGATATCAGTGCTTCCACGCTGTAAAATGTTATCCCACCTAGCTTTCAGTTTCCTGTTTCCAACTGACAGAAACAGTTGGTGACCATAACCGTGACCAGCACAAAGTTGTTTCTACCAAAACCGTAATCTTTCCTTTTAAACTTTACCAGGTGATTTTATGTGTCTAAACCGACCCGAACCTTAACCATAGTGCCTTCAAATTGTGTTAGAGAACAGACAAAGACGGGTTTAGTGTCAAGCTGAGGCGGGAAATTTGTCTTCGGTCACATCCAGGAAAATCTAAACACATTCTTTGTCACCCCGAGGGGAGCAGCTCAGACTCGGGATCTGTTTCAGTGACTGACGAGGCTTTTCTGTGTTCAACTGTGCTGTAAAGATCATCTCATGGTTTCAAGTGCCCACACCAGACAGAGATATTAAAGACACAGACGCTCTCTATCAGCCACCAGGATATAACGTTAGCAATCACATCCAAGGTTGACATTTGTACCAAACGAGTCAGATCATGTTCATGTTGTATATTTAATGGCAACCTTTCACATCAGGAGGTGGAGGGGGTGGTGGTGACGTTATTAAAAGCAAACAAAGCTGCCAAATGGCCAACAGGAGATCGAGTCGACACCACTGGGTGTTTTTTAAGATGCCTGGAGACATTTCCATCCGTTTTTATTGCATCAAAATTGGGAACAGAGGATGTCAGACCAGCTCCATCCGTGATCGTGGTGATCAAAACAGGTGTTTTAAGCCAAGCCGTGATGTTTTCCTCACCCTAACCAAGTGGTTTTTGTGCCTAAACTCAACAGTGCATCATGAAGATGTGTGCATGAAGCAAACTGATGGTTTGATTCGACGTTTGTCACGAGGCAGCTACGAAAAGATTCCATGGATGCTGATTTCAGATCTCATAGATGTTGAGGAGCATGTTGAAGCCTTCAGGCGGACAGCCTGTAGTATCGAAACCTTTGATAAACCAGCTCCATTGGATGTACAGTTGCATTTGATCAAACACATAATATCAAGGTGATTTCATTTACACTGGCTGATGAGTCACCTCCTCATTAGTCGACTGTGTGGACAAACCGGGCAGACAACTCTTTAAAATAGCATTTCTCAAACAAACGGTATCGATGAAGTATTTTTCCAGCACCAGTCTCAGCTGAAAACCAAATATAACCTCCCTGCAATGAAAAAACTATGAAATGATGGAAGAAAGCAGCGGGAGGGAAACAGACGGAGGGAGAAAAAGATTAAGGGATGTGGGCATGAAACAGGAAGGAGGGAGAAAAACATAGGGAGAGAAACTAGAAAGGTGAAGAGAAGGAGGAGAGAGTGAAGCGACACGTCGGCAGCAGCAGCTCTCTGATTCAGAGGCTGCAGCAGGAGGGCAGAGATCCAGGTGGGAGGGAGGCGAGAGGATGACAGTGCTGTGGGTAATAAAAGAAACGGGGACACGTGTCGGGAGGACAAATGAGGAGGAAAGACGCTGACGGGAAACAACAGGAGGGGGAAAAGAAAAGCGCAACGAGCGGAAAGACGAGTCAGACAGGAGAAGACGGAGAGTCAGCAGCAGATCTGAGTCACAAGCAACAGAAGAAGAAGAGAAAACAGCGGGAGGAAAACAAAGGACGAGGTATTTTCAGGAGGCTGGAGATGAACAGAGGAAGGACGGATGAGGAACTTTACAACCACCCACCCAAAAGCTACACTCCTGTCTCCTCCACGTGCATCACCTCGTTCTACGCTCGGGTACCAAACTCGGTACTTTTAAAGATCCTGACTGAAATGATTCTGGTTAAATCAATCAGATACCTGACTTACCTTTTTACACCAAGGTGGTTTAAGCACTGGTTCAGAGCCAGTTCCTACTCTGGAACCAGACAGAGAGGAACTGTTTTCCAGCCATGGAAAACTGGCTCCAGATCAGCTCCAACACTGCCAATCTAGACCACCACCGCTTAGATCAGGAGTTATTGTGACCAAGGACTAACTCAATTTGCAAAAGTTAAATATGACAGAGCATCTTTAGAGAAACGTGACAGAGAGAAAGAGATGTCGCACCTGCTATAAGTTACAGCGAGTCAGGGCGACACCTGAGGAAACACCTGGCCAGACATAAATATGTCTAAAAGCCGAAGAGTGAACCTGCAGCAGCTTCAGCTCAATCCATCACGCCCGTCTTGGAGAGTTGAACGCTCCTCTGTGAAACGATGATGTGCCAACAACTTCATCAACATCATTATGGAATCGACTTAAAGCACTTGATCTGCACAACATCTACAGTGAAAAATTAAAGTATAGAAGCACAACATAACAGACGATGCCGGTGTTTCTTCCTCTTTGGATCAGGCAGAGTAGACGCTGACAGCTGGTCCAATATGGTACCGTTGGTCACCGTTACCAAATTCCTGGTACCGGTATCTTAAACCTGTAGCACCCAACCATAACTCAGACTTTCCAACTGTAGAGAGAGCTACCCGTCTCACTTTCATGCAGTCAAATCCCACAAAAACATTTTTTGTGCATCACGTTCCTGCGAAATAGTGAAAAAAATCCAGATTCCAAAAACATCTGAACCGACAGTTTTACCCTTTATTTTCCATTTTAAATCTCGTAATGTTGGATAACCATCTCATCACACCCCGTTGCTCAGTCTCATGTAAGTTTTATTCTGCTTCTTGCATCTCTTTATTGAAGAATTATGATAGTTATACTCAGCGAAGTGTTCAAACCCAGGGGCTACATGTTTTACTGCACATGCAATTTTAATTTTCTTCTTCGAGAGTGACTTTGGGGGTTTAAAATAAAGACCTGTAGGGTTGAGCTCGGTTTAGCTGCAGAATGCAGGTGGATGAAGATGAAGGGAAGAGACAAGAGGGAGTTTAAGAGGCAGGTCAGAAGGTTGGTTAAATAAAGAGCAGAAAACAGGGGCGAGCGACCAGATGTGTGTGTCGGAGGGGAGTGAAAACAGTCGAGGGCTGCTGGACTTTTCCTGCCATCTGCTTCGATTACAGAGAGACATACATCACTGCCCTCGCTCTCCTCCCCTCGTCCTGGTTCTCCCCTGGTGGATTTCCCTCCTCCTTCTCTCCCCCTCGCTCTCCTCCTCCTCCTCCTCCTCCTCCTCCTCCTCCTCATCTAAACCATCAGCAGCGCCACATTTCACACTGACACAGCTGCAGAGCTGGAAACTGCCCAGCGTGGATTTCAGATCTGACAAACTAAAAAGGGGGAAGAAAGACTTTCATTCCCCGCCTGCCACAGAAATGACAGAATCAAACCACCTCTCCACACCTTTAACCCCTCACACACACACACCTTTAACCCCTCACACACACCTTCCACACTCACATCGTGCTGCTCCGAGCACCAAATCAACCAGAAACAAAAAGAGATGACCTTGTTTAGTGCACATGGTGGATGAAGTGGCTCCTAACAGACAGCGGACATGCTGCTCCTGTCAGCCTGCAGAGGGTAAAAACACACAGCTGAGACCTTTTCACTGCTGCATCCTGCATTTGCAAAGCTCTGCAGGAGGGGAGATGAAGCCCACAGAGAGCCTGAGAGTCAGAATCAACACAACACCTGATAACGATCAAGTGACATACATGAACCAAAGCGCTGGCGCTGCGTTAAAGTTGGTTTCTACATAAATACGCACAAGACTCGTCCTGTTTAAACGTTGCTGCTATGACAATAATGATGTATTAATGGTCTAAATTGATCCGGATCTCGTGATGATTATAAACTTCAATCATCCTTCACATCAAAACCCTCAACTCTCCGTATTTCTGCTGAACGGAGCGCTGATGCGCAACCGATGCGCGCAAAGCCCCGCACAGCCCCGCACTTCAATCCAGGATAAATGTAGTGAGAAAATGGCACAAACAGGTGAGATATGACCACATCCAGAAAACACAAGTGCTGTATTATCCAGGTGGAGCAACAGAAGGATGGAGCCCCCCCTCCCGGTTTTAAAGCCGCCCCTCCGGGTCTGCGCTGCCCGGACTCGCTCCGTCTCCTCCGGGGAGGAAAGTGTAAAAGCGCGCAGCCGGCTCACCTTCTCCGGTTGTCCCGTGCGCGCTGCAGAGGAGCAGGAAGACCTGAGCGATAATCCCAGCGAGTGTTTTAGTCCACAGATCCATGATGAAGCGGCGGGAGGCTGCAGAGAAGCCCGGCGGCTGCTGGAGGAGAGAGACGGCCAACCTCTCCTCTCCAGCTCCAAGAGAGATCTCCTCAAACCCGACCGAGGGAGGAGAGGAGGGGAGGGGAGAAAGAGGGAGAGAGGCGGTGAGAGAGGGGGAGAGAGAGAGAGGGGTGTTTTTACTATGCGGTCACAGCTCCAACTTCAGCGCCTCCTCCTCCTCCTCGTCAGTCCCTGGAGCTGTTTCCAGGACCTGCAGCGTCAGAATTGGTCCCCCTGTCTTCCCCTCACCCACTGCGGGTATATTGGTCTCCGTTTATCGGGCACGCATGGCGCCAGTCATTGTATGCAACACTGTAATCACAAATTCACTGTTTTCTAGAATTTATCACACAATAAAATATTCAGAATTTGTGCATATTATTATGAACAGATACGTGCAAAATATTTGTTTGAGCCTAAAATTTAGGCTAAAAAGTTCCAATTGTTTGAATTGCCTCAAAGAAAATAATGGATTTGTCATTGTGAGAGTTAACAATAATAATAATAATAATAACAATAATAATAATAATAATAATTAATATTATTATTATTATTATTATTATTATTATTATTATTATATTATTATCATTATTATTATCTTTATTTATGTAGAACCTTTAAAAAACAAGAGTTTACAAAGTGCTTTGACAATCAACAACAAGGAAGTGAAGTTAAAACAAGAAGCCAGAACATAAAATGTGAAAAAAAGTGATGAAACAGGCAAAAGTAATGAAACAGGCAAAGCAAAAAATAAATGAATAAAATAAACTAGAAAACGATCATCCAATAATAAATAGATAATTCAATAATAGAATTTTTTTTAAAAATTCAAGGAATTAAGATGATAAATAGACAATAAGAAAATACAATGCTTGGTTGTGGCTAACGTTGCTTTTGCTAGCTAGCTAACATCTCTTATGCTAGCTAACATCAACATTGTTAAAGTCACCACTGACACCCGCTCTGTGGCTAATGCTAGCTGGGCTAATGCTAGAGCAGCACTGATGCAATCGGCCATTATTATATTTTATCAAAACAAACTGAAAACTTCCAAGACTGGAAACACAAATACTGCATGACTCCATAGATATATATATAGATCTATATTATATAGTATATATATATATATATACATATATATATACATATATATATATATATATTTAAATGCAGTATTTGTGAGTACACAACAGTAAAATGACTTATGTACAAATCAGTTGCTAGGAAACATCTAAAGTCCCGTCCATGTCACTGGCATCACAAGCTAGCTAACGTTCCAAAAGTTATTTTAGAGGCAGAAAAACATATATTTTAGATAGATGTTCGCTAACTTTGTGGACATCTTTGGTATCAATCATCATTGTGTTACCTCGTTCAGTGATAGTGACTTAACAGATATTAATTTACATGAAGATTTTAGAGATTAGAGCTGGTGCAACCTGCTGGAAGTTACTGCACCCTGAAATAGCCTAACTAAGCTAACTAGCTGCTAGCATAGCTTCATATTTACCACAACAATCTGGTATTTTCTCAAAAAGTCAAACATTTACCAGAGATATTTATTAATGCTTGCTGTTAAAGTGTTGACTACATCTTGTTGCTTAGTCTTTTCTGGTTCCAGCGTTGTTAAGGAACTTCACTTTGTATCCAAACAAAAAAGATGCACTCTCTGAACAAGATGGCTGCGGTCAGGTATTTCCCCTCCATCCATGACAAGACCACAGAGAACAAGACAGCCATCATCTGGGCTTATTTTGACCCCCAACCGATCCGGCTGTCCTCTCTGACCATCAGGTCCACGGCAAACTATTTTAATAAGGGTTGTAACGCTAATGGAGGTCAGCTCGGCTCAAACACTCGGCAGGTTGGAGCTGAAGCAGCCATGGACGACGTCGGGCTGTTTGGCGGCGCCGGGTTACGATCCTCTGGACCTCATCGGTGTGACAGCTGAGGATCCTGGTTCTGTCTCGGGGAGCGAGGAAGAGGAGAAGCTGGAGACCCTCATCAGGGTGAAAGAAATGGAGTTAGGCCACATGATAGGAGGAACTTCTGAGGGTGAGGAGGTGACGATAAAGGAGTTTAATTAAATACTTGAGAGAGTTGGCGGATGTACACTGCTGTCTCATCTGTCTTCATCTCATCAATACCTGACGCTGCTATATGTACAGAAACTTTGATTTATTCTCACTTTCAGACCAGAAGAACTTCTGGCTCGACTGGCTAAAGAGACGAAGAAGAAACAAGTATGAAGACACCAGCGAGAAAAATGAAAATACAGATTTTTAAATGGACTTTTCTCGACTGTTTCTCATTTATTTTAAGGAATAAATAGCAGACAACTAATGTCTGAACCACTTCAGAGTCATCTTCGACCCATTTAACGTTCTCTCAGTTATCTGGGATGTGAAGAAGCACCTTACACGGTTACTTTATGTAGGTGCTTTTATATATTTAGACATTTAGGTGCTGATGTGGATCAGTGCGGATACTATGTGGGTATTATTTTCTTCCATAACACCCTCTGGGTAAGCTCGATGTCCAATTTGCTGCTATCATCTGTTTCTTTTTTAGTAAATTACTGATTACTCATCGCTTTATTCATATTAAACTGAATAATGAAGCGAAACAAAATATCAATTTAGTCCAATTATCAGGCTAGCCCCGAGGGAGCACGTGGAAGAAAACAATGTTTCTGTGTGAATCCATGTTCTTGGACTAATAACCCACGATGATTTACCAAACTGGGAGCATAATTTAGGGGGAATTTGTTTTAATTATAGTCCTTCTGTAATTGTGAGTATGTAGTCAGTAATTTAATGTTGTATTTTATTGTCATAACTATTGAAATAACTGGACAACTGCTGGTATATTTAGTTTGGCGATATCTGAGAAACGTTTCTGCCAGTCGTTGCGTACGTCAGAGTCTGTGAAAGTGTCTCAGTACATGTTTATTACACAATTCATAATGGGAGGTGGAGGAGACGGTGGTGGGATCACCAGTGACTGAAGTTCTAGTCTTAGTTTTGACTTTTATAATTGTGAAACCATCAGATGTTTTTAAGAAGACCTTGGGACAGAAACAGGTATTTAAAGCCGAACCATGATGCTTTACTGAACCCTAACCAGGTTGTTTTTTTAATACCTACACCTGAGCAGAGCACCAGCACAGCGCTGACATAGAAAACTGGACCTGAAGAAAGTAGAAGTAAAGTTGTGACATGAAGAAAAGCTGTGTGTTTTTGCAGAAACGCAGTTTGCTAACATTTATTCTGGCCACTGGGTTGTGAAAATGCTGCTGTAAACACATTTAGCTGTCTAAGAAGTCTCATTAGCACAAATGTCCAATAAATGTGTTTATTATGCTAATTGAATAACTAATAATGTCAATAAGCAGTTTATAAGAGCTGTATTACCTATTAACGAACACTACAGGGACATTTATATAAAGCATTACTGGTTTAATTAATTAAATATCACTGAAGCTTTAACTGAAGAGACCAAAGCATCAAATCTTTGTGTAGCAGTGATGAGACGCTCTTCAAATTATACATGAAACAAATATAAATGTTATTATTCCACAGTATTCTTCTGCAGCGCTTCAGTGGAAACAAACTAATATTTTCTTTTCCTGGAAATTCAGGAAATGTTGCTTGTCGCTTCCCACAAAGCAGGAGTGAAAGCGTCGCTGGTTATGATTACAACAGGTGGGTCAAAGCGAACGGCGAATCAATACACAGCAGGAGGTTCAGACCAATCTGTGTAACACAGAACCGCCCGGGGACGAGGCTACGGTGTCATGTTCAACAGATCGGTCCGGCGCTGAATTTAACTGAATACATCCAAGTGCCGGGAGGGCAGAAGGGGCGAGGGGAGTGGAGTTGGTCAAGGTAAAAAAGGCCTGAAAACAGAGAGGAGAGCAGGAGAGAGTCAGCGGGGGGAGGCTGGTAGTAAAAACACACTGAGAGTAAAGACAGCAGGGGAATCAGATGATATAAAAGACCTGTTGAGTGCAAACACAGCGGGGGGAATGACAGAAACAAGGGATCACACCGCGCACGAACACACAATCAACGTGAGCGTCACACACACTTCACACTGAGACACCGGCTGCCTGTTTAATGTTCAAATCAGTCGAGCGACAGGTTTTAAATCTATGTGGAGCTGAGATATGTTCGAAGACACGCCGATAGGAAACAGCCGGCTGCTGCTGCTGCTGCTGGTTGCAGGAAAGATTTGAGAGTTAATAATACGACCCTGTGAGTCGAACACAAAGTGTGACACACAAACAGCCGGAGATAAGAGGAAACGGAAAATGAAAAAATTCCGGGAAAGTTAGAAGCAGTAAAAAGGAAACAACCGATGGAGGTTTGATGTTACTTGAACCACAGACACCATCTCAGCCTGCGTTTCCTTTTATCAACCGAGGGAAATTATTATTTTTGATAGAAGAAGACGAAGATACCAGAAAATTACCATTTTTCTGCTTTGTTAAAGTTCTGATAAAAAACGCTCAGCAGGTGTTTTCGTAACACGATGAGGAAATATGAGAAAAATAAATTGCTTTCTTTTAGGTTTAACAGTGATTTGTGAAATATAACCAGATTTTATTCCACAATTTGAAGAACAGGACTATTTGTCATTATTAATTCTGTATCAATAAAAACTGTACAGCGAGTGAAGAGACTGTGGCCAAGAAAAGACTCACTGGAAACATGTTCTTCGTCCTTCACAAGCACAGACTGGATTTCTGTTGGCAGAGATTTTTCTTCCTCTACAGTTAAACCCGACCGAGCTCATTTATTGGACATCTCGTCTTGTTAGTTTGGAGATTTCTTGGCAGCAGACGGAAGGCAAACAAATAATAAAAAAAGGAGAAAGTTTGATCACAGAGTGGACGAATCTGTATATCCAAAACACAGAAATCCAAAAGCAAGTAACTAAAAGAAAAAGAAAAGCAAAGGACAGTCCAAGGAATCAACTACAGGTAAAAACTGAGGACGAGGCAGAAAACCGTGACAACAAATTAGGATCACAGGGAACACACGGAGGAACAGGCACAGACAAACCAACAAAAATGAAGGAAAGACAAACTTAAATACAACAGGGAAGTGCTGACGAGGCTGATGTGAGACAGATGTGTAGCACACAAAAAGGACAACACATTTACATCGTTCGACTTCAGACTCCCAGAAAACGAAAGAGAAGGTAAACGCTCAACATTTGTTCCTCTCTGATGCACAAATCTAATTCTTCTCCGCTTCCGCGCTCTCAAACGTTGACTTGTAGTCTTGACCCGATTCTTTCGGGGCTTCTGCTGTCGATACACCTCCAACAAAAACATGCTTTTATTTGATTAAGCGCTCATTCAGCCATTAACTCCCAGCGGGGACCCTCACTATTAAACCCTCTTCACTCTTCCATCAGAAAACACTCGGCGGAGGGTTTTTTTCTGTCTCCGACCTGCAGAGTTAGCCGGTCATAGCTGCCGTTGTGTCTTGAACCGGTGACCCGTGAGGAGAGGAGACACATTACTTCTGCACCACATCATCATCATCAGTGGACTGTTTTTTATTTTTTTGTTCTGCTGCCATGTTGACTTCTAAACAGACGCTGAATTGACTTCTGAAAACAGAAAGTAGAGCAGCGTGAGAACGGGCCAGGAGGGAGAGAGAGGCTGATCCAAGGGTGGATAAAACTCAAACCACGTGATATCGTGAGCGTGATGTGGATGAAATTTAGTTATTTACAGATTATTAACTGACTGCATTGAGTTTACATCTTTGACAGAAAGACTTTTGAAGCTAAATCCAGTACAAAGTGTAAATGTTTGGGAAAATATTGACTCGGGATTCGATGGTAATGTTCGTCATTCTCTGATTAAATATTGACGAGGAACAGAAGCTGCTCATCTGAGTCAGTTCGCTGTAGAGCAGATTCTGTTAAAGTCAGTAATCAAAATGTTTCAGCTGTGTTGTGGCAGAGAAAAGGTCCTGCCAGGATTTAAAGGTCCTGTTTGTAAGAAAGGATTGACCGTTGCAATGGGATGGTAACCAACCTGACCCAAAATCTTAAAGCGCCAGTATTTGACGAGTTGGGAATTAAACTCAATAAATATTTAATAAAGGAAGTTTGGTGTTGAAATCTATTCATACCAAGTTTATTAAATTCTGCTGGACTCTGACTCATGAGTTTGAGTTCTTGACCATGAAAGGAAACAATCTTGACATTGAAGATTCAAAAATGGAAACCACTACAACAATTACAGCTCCGTCGCACCACTTTTATTCAACCTGCTCTGAGCATGAGGAGAGGAGCGGCAGGTAGCCGTTAGCATCTGAGCTAACAACATATGAAGTGAAATGAGGCAAAATCTTTGGAGCAAAACTCCAGGGGAGTAAACTACAAAGAACATTTGAGATAATGGGGTTGACTAGAGCTAGCTAGTGGTTAACTCGCCGACTAAATTAGTTCACCAACATCCCTTACGAATGGTCACTACATCAGTAAACATCTAGACTTTCATTGCCAGTCATAAGTAGCTGAAATACACAAATGAATAGGTTTGTAGTCAGGATGTTTTGATGGGAACCTAGCTTGTAGATGTAACCTTCATAAATTTGCCCTTTCTGTGCTTTTTCAGGCTAGTAATCAACATGTTGTGATGTTGATTCCCAGGAAACTCAAACCACCTCAGTTCCACTCTGGACTAAAATCAACCATCAGCTCCTCGGCTTTGCTGACGTTGAGCAGCGGATCGTTCCCGGCGTACCACTCTTCCAGGATTATCGACTTCCCTCCGACGTGAACTCTCATCAATGAGTTGTCTCTGCAGTCACGGGTGTGCAGTGTGAACAGGAGGGGACTGAGCTCTCGTCCCTCGGGGGGCTCCGGTGTTGAGCACTTAAGGAGAGGAGGTGTGACGAGGCTCGATGTGGGTAAACAGTCGTTAGCAGTTAATGGACTAAACCGAAGAATCACAGGCTCAAAGTGTCTCTGACATGATGGTCTGGGTTTCTTCCTGAGCCGCTGCTTCGTATATATCTGTTGAATACCAGACAGAGCGAGAGCCGGTAGATCGATGCACTCTGACTGTACTTTATATTCACGGCAGCAGCTGCAGGCTGTTGGAGGCCTGCTGCCCGACCGGCCGGCCGGCTGGCTGAAACACAAAAGACACTCAGAGGTTCTTTGAGAGCAGAGCAGAGATCAAGCTGCTGGAAGCCCGAGGCAGAGAAACCCACGAGTGCTCGGTGAGAGAAGTCAACTCTTCTGTGTACTGTACACCGATTGCACTGATGCATTGCATTGTGGGTAGGAAAGGGGTTGGAAAACGAGGGTCGCCCTTCCTGCCTGCTGCAAATTAAAAAACAATTTAAGCCGTGTGGCAGTGAGTAATGCAGCTTCTACAGCACGGAAATCCTTTTTTTTCTGTGCTTTTTTAAAATAATATCTCATAAAGCACAACGGCTCCTCATCGCATAAGAAATGCAACAGCTCCCCGCGGATCAGTACTGATGGTTCTGGAGCAGAGCGGAGGCCGAGGCTGCAGGACTGAGCGCGCACTAAGTCGGCTAAACAAACAAATGGATTGCGATGTTCCCGGGAGGGCGTCGGTTTCTGCCGGTAGATGAAGCCGACTGCAGCGTACGCGTCAGTATTTCATGCGTACGCCTCCACGGTTGTGACCTTCAGGGAGGTGAAACCTTTAACCTGCAGCTTTATCAATAACAAATCACAGTTGGAAGAGAACAGATCGAGAAAGCGTAGATTTGAATTACTCAGACAGACGCTATAAACACATATAACAAACTAATATCTTTTCAGGGTTTCTTTTCACAGACTGAAGTGAAACATACGACAGAATCTCGAGTATTTTTCCAACCTTCAGACTCGTCTTCCTCCAGTTTTATTTAGATGTCATTAATTTATTCATGTAACACGTTTTATTCGAGCTCCCCGCTGCGTCTCTCGCATTGTCGGCTGCCAACGCCATTATGATAAAAATCTCATCCTGTCCCGTTCCGGTTTGACGTCTCCTAATAATTCAGCATTCACACGATGTTGTCGCAGTGACTTTTAGATTCTCTGAGACCTCACACGTTTGTATTAGTTTTAGTCTGACAATTATCTTTCAACTGCAGCACAGGAAAGACTCATCAGAGCTCCCAGCGCTCATCCTTCCTCATTTACTCCTGACCTTCATATGTTCAATGGCATTTCTTAAAATCTGTCTGTGTTAGTTTGGTCGGAGCGGTTTTCCAGTGTTTGAACAGCTCGACATCCAATTTTCATTTCATTAAAGAGAATGTAAAATACCTCCTATATTCACTGACTTAACAGTATCATATTCTGCAGCAGCTCGCTCCGTCTTGACGTTGAAGCAGGAAGATGTTTACACTGAGTGAAATATTCAGAGAATCAAAGGCTGGTTCTTATCCGCAGGTTTGGAGTCGGAGAGAAGCGAGCTGACCCGGCTCTGTGTAGCCGCTGAGAGCACCCGAACCTCCAACCGAAGTGTAAGTCTGAGCAGAGAGGAGCCGCGTTTTCACAAGAAACAAGAACGTGTGAAGTTAAAAACGTGGTGTGACGATTTGATAATGTGAGAGTAGTTTAAAAGCTCAATCTGGAGTTAAAGATATGAAGTAATATGAAGCTATTTTCAGAACTAGATCCTTAAATAATAATGATAACAAGAACGCCACCAGTATGTATTCAACCATATTAAACTCAATATTTAGGTCCCCAGCTGCCTAAATATGCCTGAGTTACTTCATTGAGATTCGTTGCATAATTTATAAGATTAATAATGAGATAATTCATTTATTCCTCAGTTATAGAAAGCAAGAAAAACATCCCTGGATCCGTCCAACAACAGTTAGCTGGGTCTAATCCGGGCCGAGACCTGTCGATCTGTCCAAGTTTTATAACAGACACCGGTGGAAAGATGACCTGCTCGTTAGTCAGGGAGATAAGAGTTTTCCAAAAGTGATCTACTGTTTCTATTTCATCTAATCTAATGAGTGCACAGATCAGATGTTGATCAGCTAACAAAAGTCTCAGTTGTTGAAAATGGTGTCAAAAAAAGTAATGTCTAAAAATAATGTCTGTTCCTGCTTCTAGAGAGCAAAAAGATTTTGTCTTTTTAAGTGACTTGTATTTAATGTACCTGAAGCTGCATTTCAACAGAAACAAAACTGTCAGTGTAAAGATTGTTGATCTGTTAACAGCCAGTGTGTAGGATTTAGATGCATCTGAACAACCCGTCACCTCATCCTCCGCTGAAAACACAAGAATCACGAGAGGCCTTCACTAGAGAAAGAACCGGTTTGTCTGTTCTGGGCTCCAAAATGCAAAACGTCTGCCTCCGTGCAGACGACCTGCTCCAACTTTAGATTTTAAAGACTCTTTCTAAGGTAATGAAAACAACATTTATTAGTTCCAGGTAATTGAATCTGCTGGATTAATGTACAATAATACATTTCACATGGGTCAAAGGATTACAAATAAATAAGTTGGACCTTTCTAACATCGCACAGCTTCCAAAAAATCAGCGACGAGCAGCTAATCACCGCCGTTTAATTAGAGGCAGCGCCCTCGTATGAACACATAATAGAGAGTTCCATCATATGTCGAAAACAGTGAAGAGCTCTCGAATCGTCTTCACATCCTTCTGACAGTAATCCTCTGACAATCAATGATTAATCAAGTCCCCATCTGAAGATATTAGATCTAAAAAAAAAAAAAAAAATTTGCGATATTAATCAGGGATTGACGAAAAACACCCGGCGGCGACGCGCTTTAACGACTCCTGTAATTACCTCTGCTGTCTGGGTTTTAATGAACTTCTCAAAGAATTAATGACTGAAAAAAAGTTCTCACACACACACACACACACACACAAAAAATCCCCTGTTAACTCGATCCACACGTGTCTTTTTACTGCCAGTTTTGTGTGAAGAGGAGGGTTGTTAGCCGGAGTTAGAGAGCCGCCGGTACGGACAGTTCTGTGTTGTTTAATCCTCACCTGACAGATGGTGTGAGATGCCTGCAGGCTGCCAGTCGGATGATTAAGACGGCAGCAGGTATCCTCGGAGAGCCGCTTCCTGGCTCTGCCGGGCGGACTACAGGTGAGCCGCTCCTCATCAGATCTTACGGAGGCGAGAAATGTGGTTTTGTTAAGCTGACAGGTTTTCTTGTCTGTCAGCGGCTGCACAACTTCATCACTGCCGACTGCTGGGATACAAAAATCTGAGCGTTTGGAGGACGGTGTTGTGAGAATAACGATGCAGATGTATCCGAAACTAAAGTTTGAGACTCTCATACTTGTCTACGGTCACATCTTCAAATACAAACACATCTATATGTCTATTATCTAAAACATGATCAGGGATATTAATGTACCACGAGGATGGAAGAGTCGTTGAGGACGGGACATTGTGTCTGACAGGTTCAATATTTCAGCAGTGTCTGTTAAATGCAGCTAGTCTGGCTCTGTGTAAAGTTTAAAAATCTGCCTTCCAGCTCTTCTTAAACCGCCTGCAAGAGCAGCGACAAGGTGCGAAGAGTCTTACAGGCACACGGTCCACATGGTGGTCGTCTCTGGCGTACCTGCTACTTCACACAGCCAACAAGGAAACATGGAAAGTTTGGAGTCGCCTGCCACAGTGATCAGATGTTGTACAGATGTCTGAGAGGACTATTTGGATGATCTGATCTAATCTGAAGTTTGGAAGGCTGTTTGAAGAATATATGAAATGACAAGTGGTGAAAGAAACTGTAGCTTAGCATCCAAATCTGTGCAGATTTAAACAGGAATGGGTTCCTGCAGAGGAGGAAAACAACTGGAGGAGGAGAGATGCAATACGTACATTCTGTCTGATTCATACTCATACAAATATGGAAGCATAACAATAGCTAACTGCTGCTAACTGTAGCTACTGTCAGCTAGTTAGCTCAGTTAGCTGTGCAGCTAACGGTCCAGACTGGGAGCTCGTGACACTAGGACAGTGTTTGTCTTTACACTTTCTTTCTTTCTTTCAACTGTTAAACTGTTTTAAAAGAGGTAACGGTACACAGTAGCTATAACCGGTCGGTCTGATGTGTGTAGACGTGTGTGTGGTTCCTTTTGAGGAGCTGCTGTTATTTCCAATATGATTTGATGAAGATAAACACGGTGGACGGCAGATATGCAGATGTGCAGCTGTGCGTAATCACGCTGCACTCTGACACGGCGTCTCTCAGATCCAAGGATGCAGATTTGTCGCCGTATGTGTCCTGTTGGCTTCAGACAGCTGCAGGGGTTTAACGAAGAGAAGGGAAAGCTTTTCATACGGTAGAGAACAACTGAGGGTTAACAGAGACTGTAAAAATCAACCGTGTTAAGTCGTACATAAACACAGACTGCTTCCTGATTAAATCGCATTAAAAGTTGATCTAAGAAAAGGAAAAAATGGAAATTTCCAAGAGTTCTCGAAGTTGGTAACATCAGTTTCTGTCAGGCTAAAGTTACTTTAGATAAAGTTGTAAAAAAATCAAACACACACATCTGCCTTCTGTAAAAATGCCCGCTTGAGGGATCTTACCCTTCGGTCCCATTTGAGAGGCTTTGAGCAAGGCACTCAGATTGCTGGATGAAAGTAAACCCGGCCAGATTCTTTGAGAGCGGACGAGTTATCTCACCTGACCTTCGCTCACCTTGTGGCGCCTCCTCTCGTCTGAAGCTATAAATATGAATGTCTTCACACAACACTCGGTTCAACGGCGGTTGAAAACAGCCTCAAGGTGTTTTGTAATCCCGGATTTACGAAAGCAGGCCAGAGAACAAAAGAGATCCAAATGGCATTAAAAGTGAGCTCAGTATAAGTTTGTCTTCCGTTTTATCCTTGAAACACTGATGTTCGACAGCAACAGACAGCTGCTCCACTAATCCTGTTGGTTTTCTCTTTCGGGCTTTTTTTTTTCTGTTGTTGTTGTTGTTTTTGGAACAAAGCTGATCGGAGAGGCAGCAGCCTCCTGGAAGCCGCACGCCGTCGAGCTGTTGGTCGCTTCACCGCAGCTCGTCTCTTCCAGGAATTAACACGCTTACTGCTGGATTACACCGAAACAGACAGCAGCTCTGCTCTACTTACCCTGCACTTGCAAAAAAAAAAATAAAAGTCAACAATAGGCAGCAAAATAAGAGCTGAAGAGGAAGTCTCACAGATCGTTGCATCAAACAGTAACTCGCACATTTCACGTTTCATTTTCCTCTGAATCAAGGTGAACAAGTTAAACTACAAAGAGTTTCTCAGTTTATTACAGATGCCATCATATATATATATATATATATATATATAGGAGTTATTCCCAAGAATCTGTCAAGTCCTCTGCTGGTTATTTACTCGTCCTTCAGCTTTAAAAACGACTTTATAATGTGGCGTATTTCCCGGGAGAAACACATTAAAGCAGCGGTTCCTTTTCGACCCTCGGGCACCCCGACGTCTAAATAAATACTGCAGAGCTCCCAGAGGAGACGACGTGTCTGCCAGTCATTTTAACCGTGCCTCCATCTGCACACACTGCAGTGAAGTTAAGAAGTCGAGCTCCGGTTTGACCGCAGAAAAACACGACGGCGATCAAAAATATGCAATTTCCAATATTTATGAGACAGAAAATATTATTTACTTCCTTAAAAATCCCAATCACAGCAAACACGTGAGAGGAGAAGTGACATCCAGAGAAAGTTCATGAGTTTGAGCTTCTTGGTATCAACTGACATTGAATGGATGATGATCGATGACAGTATTGATCATGGAGCTTTGATAAAATGCGAGATAGTTTTGCTTATATCAGTCAGATGACTTGGACACTCAGCTGTCAGCTGCCGTTTCAATTCTGCAGAGGAGGAAAACGACTGGAGGAGGAGAGAGATGCAATAAGTACGTTTTGTTGAATTCATGCTCATACGAATATGGAAGCAACAGCTAACTGCTGCTAACTGTAGCTACTGTCAGCTAGTTAGCTCAGTTAGCTGTGCAGCTAACGGTCCAGACTGGGAGCTCGTGACACCGGGACAGTGTTTGTCTTTACACTTTCTTTCTTTCTTTCACTAACATCAACAAATTCCTGCAGCGTCAGACAGATCAAGATCTTCCTGACAAGCAGCGGTGGTGCAGCGGTCGCAACACTTTTATCCAGAATCAGCCAAAAAATGAAAGTTCCTTGTAGCTGCTTTACTTTTGGTTATGATTAATGTCGCCAAGTCAAAAAACAAAGGATGCATTTACTGTTCTGAACAGTCTGCGCTGCACTTAGCATCCATTTACTGCAGGTAGTAAATATCTCTCCTGATAATGCATCGATCATCTCTGTGCAGTTTACTGGAACTCACATTGATTTTACCTTGGCTGTATTTATAGGCTTTATGTAGGTATTAAGAATATAAATATGTCCAGGAAGTCCTGGAAGCTTCCTTCTCTGAAATGAGAATCGAGTTTTAATTTGAAGAGAACCAAGAAAATTAATCAGCTTGTCAATCAGAGCTGCGGAGATAACAGGAGCGCAAATGGATTCAAACCAGAACTTCACTATTTCTGAGCATTAATGGATTCATTAAAAGGAGCAGAGGAGGAAAAAAGGGGGGTTTCATTAGACCTGAAAATAGCATTTCAATTCACCTCCTTCATTAAAAATGTTTTTCAGAGGGAGATTTGTCTGAGCTGAAATCAGCAGCTCAGCTCTGGTGAGGAAATGAATCATGTAGTTCATGAAATATGCACAAGAATTTAATATGGATTTACATAGACGGCTTTTTCTGCTGTAATTTAGTGTTATTGAATGTACGTGTGTTTGCTTATTTAAGTCACTGTTAGCCCTCAGTAACACTATAGTGCAGAGAGGAAGGAGAGGTAGAGGAGGACGAAGATGAGGAGGAATAGGGAAGAGATAGGGAAGAGAAAGAAGGAGAGGAAGAGGAAGAACAAGGAGAGGAAGAAGAGGAAGAAGAAGAACATGGAAGAACAGAAGAAGAAGAGGAAGAGGAAGAACAAGGAGAGGAAGGAGAGGAAGAAGACAAAGAAGAACAAGAAAACGAAGATGAAGAGGAAGTAGAAGAAGAAGAGGAGGAAGAACAAAAAGAAGAAGAAGAGAACAAGAACAAGAACAAGAAAGAGAAGAGGAAGAGGAAGAAGACAAAGAAGAACAAGAAAACGAAGATGAAGAAGAAGAGGAGAACAAGAAGATGATGAGGAAGAAGAACAAAAAAGAGAAGAGGAAGAAGATGAAGACGAATATGAAGAAGAGGAAGAACTTCTTAAGAAGATGATGAGGAAGAAGAACAAAAAGAAGAAGAAGAAAAAGAAAGAGAAGAAGAAGACGAGAAAGACGAAGATGAAGACGAAGAAGAAGAAAAGAAGAAGAAAAATCCAAAAAACAGAATGAAACAGAAATGAAGCCGGACAGACAGCCTCTCATTTGGAGCAAGATGTCATTAATCTGGAGGAATTCATCTCAATGCGCTTTAATTTCTTTCTAAAATCTTTTTAACCACCAACAACTATTCCAGGTGAAACACTTGAAATAGAGAGAAGAGAGAAAACAACTGCAGGCAGCGCGGAGCAGCTGGATAATGAGGATGCAGGAGGGCACAGAGCAGCTGGATGACTGCAGGGGAGGCCTGCAGCCGGGACTCTGGAGAACCAGGGAAACCAGCAGCAACACCCTCAGATCTTAGGCTTCAAGTTAACCAGGACCCATCCAGATGGAAACCCAGGAGTGCACAAATGAGACCTGCTGGTACTCAGGGGAGTCTTCAATGGATCCTCTGAAGACCGGTTTTAATATCCAGGAGGGGCTCACGGATCAGGCAATGAATAATACCTAAAGAACTACGACGATGTCAGTGTCACTTGTCACTGAAATCATGTGGACAAATCAGCGAGAAAACAGCACATTAGGAACAATGTGTAACATGATTCTCCTGAACATCATTACGCTGCAACACCCCTTATGCCGTCTTAAACCAGCTGATGGGTTTTACGCACCTTACAGAACACACCTGCCAGCTCTCTGCACGGCTCTGACATGAAACAACACGAGTGTACACAGGTGTTCTCAGCTAGCGAAGATGCTGGCAGGGGTGCTATCCAATGTGGAAACAGCCAGAGGGCTCACTGGAGGGGATGCAGGCAGACAGCTGTTACAGGAGGCTCCAGAGGTGAACCGGAAGACGCTGAGTGGGCAGAAAAGACGGCTTTTGAAGTGCTGGATGTGGAGCTGTGTTGGACCAGAACTAAAATCTCTACAAGCCTTCGGAGCGTCTTAACAAGTTAAAGTTTCCAGAAGAACAGCACCGACATCGCACCACGCTGTGAGGGTTTGTGCTTTCATTACACATTCACAGCTGGAGGACTGAACCACGCTGGTGTTACAGTCCAGAGCTTTAATGGATAAGACTGGTGTTATGCTATTTTACCAACAAATCCTCCGAAAAGACCAAAAGCAACAATGAATCATTGTGTTTCAGTGGTTTATAAACCCACTTCAGGAGACACGTCTTTAAGCACAAGGCTGAGTGACCGCTGTGGCTTTCATCAAACCTCACACAAACAGGAGTGAACAGTGGATTTGTTGAGGAATTAGAAGACATAACAGGCATTTGATACGTAATACAGTTTGAGCCCTTTGAAATGATTCAACTAGGATTTGGACCGAAAATACAGAACAGTGGAGCCAATAGTTCAGCTGAGCCGACCATCGGACATGACAAAGACGCTGGAACTATAATGGAATCACTTGATCGTATACCTCCACCAATGCCCAGCAGTCAACCTTTCATTCAATCAAGCCTAATCAAATATCAAACTCAATATCACTGTATCACCCTACATTTAAACTCAGCACACCAAGGATCTGCATCGAATTGTTGCCTCATTCCCTGAGAATTCAAGCAAAAATATTGAAATGTGCCCGACTTCGCAATGTTAAAGAAAATGAGAAAAAGGTTCCGGGATTTGTCACTTAATCCAGCTCAGTACCAAAAGTAAATGGGGTCTATTCTGGGCCGACACCCAACCTTAACCCAAGTTTAGTAGGCAACCATTCAGTAGTTTAGTTTTTATGTTATCCTGCTGACAAACTAACCAACCAACCATCAACACTGGACACTGGTGGAAACATAACGTCCTGACAGAGGTAACACTGTCAACATATCATTTAGGTTGTTATCAGTTTCTCATCAGTAATAACAGACAATTCTCTATTCATGTCAAGATGTGTTTAATTGCCTAAAAGACCACCGTCATTTTACAACGCTGCCTTGTTGAACTTGATAACCTCTGGAATTTTGGATCTCTCCATCAGTGTTTGAGGCGACCAAAACAGTTATTTTCAGACATGAAGATGATCTTCTTCTAAACCCAGCCAGGTTCTTTCTGTGCCTAAACCCATCCAGACCCCTTTTGACAGGATCAAATAAAAACTTTAAACCTAAATTAAGAGAAAAGTTGCAACATAAAGAAACGTAATCGTTCAAAACCTTCGTGGTTTGCAGAAATGTATGTTGCCTACATTTATTCTGGCTCCCATATAGAAAAATCGTTGTGGCCTAGATCAGGCTCATACCAAAACATGTTCAAAGACCAAAAACAGGTCATTTCTATTCTGGTGGGCTGGATCTGGCCGTGATTGCTGTTGTCAGAAACTCTCGACTCTGATCTGCCCTTTCGTGGGTGTATTGCTCAGCATGCTCGCCAACATAAAGGATGCATGGAAGTGTGTTCGCACATCATACATTTTTCCATCGTCTGAGACGGGTCTATTGCTGTTAAAGAAAAAAAAAATTCTTGCTTTTACATGCTTTATTACAGAAAGCATATGAAACCCAGGATCAAAATAGTCATATATTCTATCATTCATGTAATATATTTCAACATATGACCATGAATTTGCACTTAATTTTGCATTTCAAAGTGCTGAATAGACGGAGACGCACGTGGTCACAGCGGAAATAATGTTACCACGAATCAAACTTCATAATGGAATAGGATTCTTCTCTTTGCTTTCCTTCTTTCTCTCCCGACTATTGAATTTATTCAGATAAGAGAAATGTCTGCACTTTTTGAAGTCTATCTGATTTGAATTGAACGGCCTCAGAAATGGAAATGTCCTTTCTTTCTTTCTTTCTTCCTTTGTTAAAGTCACGCTTCAGATCTCCCCTCACTGTACTCAGATGAGATTTATTCACACAATGAAAGACGGGAGCGAAAAAAAAAATATAGTGCGAATCATCCGAACCTGTGAAGCTGTGTTGGGTTTATCTCGCCCCGGCACAGTAACAGCATCCGAAGTGGAAACATCTTCTTTCAAGATAAGAGACGACGGAGCTTCTTAAGCTTCTCTCAGATATATGAAGGATATACAATTACTGTTTATCTCAGATCAGACGGGGAGAAGTTGTGACAGAGAGTCCGGAAAATGTCATGTTGATCCAAACATGCATAAACCTTTCATTTCTACATGTATGACAGGAAACAGGATCCAGATGTGAGTTTTGATGTGAGGTTTCATTCCTGTTTCAGATAATCGGCTTGTATGGATCTGAGAGCGAGCTTTGAAGCCGTCGTGTTGTTTGTGTTGTCTTTTCAAGCGGATAAAGGATGAGACAAAAATCTTGTTACTCAGAGATAAAGAGAGACAAAGAGTCAGAGATGCAGCTTTGCCTGCAGATATTTTTTTCTACGGCGGACAAGAAGCTGCGGTAATTTTACTGAGAACGGAGAGACGGATACACGAGTCAACAGAGAGGAGTGTACCTGCTGTTTAATCTGTGAGCACCTCTGACTGTTCAAGCAGAGCAGAGAAACAGACTGAGGTTAATAGAAATGCGCTGATACACAGTTTACTGCTGTAATTGTGCTCCGTAAGAGTAAAAACCTGAAGCTCAAACAGAAAACTACAAAACATCTTCGAGTGGGAATTTTCTGCCTGGAGATTAAATACAGTAAGTCTGTGAGAGGGAAATGTGACCCTGTTGGAGCAAACTGACAGACGATTTTTCCACTAAGTGGTTCCTTCAAAGCATGGAGCAACAGACTGTGCTGACGGATTGACTGACGGTTGGAGGGACTGACTGCCGACAGATTCTTTCATTATTTCAATTCTGTCGCTAACAAGCTAAAAGCAGGAAGGAGTCACAACAGAAGAGAAAGACAAGCATTCGCTTTCTAAATTGTTCCAGAGATGAAAACGTTTTCTTGGAGTCGTGACGAAAGATTGAAAACTTCACCAGGAAATATATCAACCTTAAGGTCTGTCATGGCATACATGCACTACACTGGTCAAGTAGGCCTTGCTCATATTACATGTCTATAGCATGTCTTTAATATCTGGAGTTGGAGGGGATGGTGGTGGAGTTGCAGGCAAGAAAGCTGCATAGTCAAGTTCAAGACGGTGTTGCAACATTTGTATGACGCCACTGGATGTTTTTAGGAGACCTCGAGACATTTTCCAGCCATGTTTGCGACGACAAAACCAAGTACATGATCTTTTCCTAACCCTGACCAGGTGGTTTTTGTGCCTAAACCCTAACCGGATCTTTTAGTTTCTACACGTTTCATTTGCAAATACTACTGATACAAGATGGTGGCCGACCTGACCAACAATCCCAAAGCCTCAGTAACTAAATATCTACTTTCCTACAAATTGGACAGCATTGTCACAACATAAAATGTAAATTTAACCTTCATGTTACAACATAAACAAATGCAAAGTTTCAACCTATCTGTGGTTTTAAGAAATGTACATTTAAAACGTAGAGCTACTGATGATTATAGCAGAGGAGTGTCTGCTCTTATTGGCTGTAGCTTGTTGTGGCTCCCCGACTTGTTTCCAACAGATACTTAACTTGATACTTTTGGTTCAAATGCGACCCAAATGAGCCTTTTATGTGCAATTTCCAAATCTCTTAGTCATCCTGTAGGTGAATTTAGCATCTGTGATAGCAACATCACCAGTTACACACCAGGAGAAATGATCCTGCTCATCAGTGAGACTTGTCCCTTGTTTCTCATCCTTCTTCTGCTTGATTTTGTTGTTTCATTTAAAGATTCACATATAATTTACATTTCCTCTCATTGTCTTGTTTTCAGACTCGGTGGCTCACGGCCTGCTCTAAAGAGCTGTCTGGACAACCACCTGACTGTTTGAATGATTTTTGAGGTTTGTATCCAGCTGAGGAGCTCTGAGGAGTGTTGTGAAGCGTGATATTAGACCCTGAGCTTCACAGTGGGAGAGAATTCGAGAGTCCTAACAACCTCTGAGCATCTACGATCGTCGGCTGTGACTGACAGCCGCTCTCATCTGGAACAATGCGCTGCTAAAAGAGAGAAGCCGCCTCAATAGTGTGTAATGACGAGGAGATGGACAGCAGACTAAACCTGCTATTACGACAAAGTGACTACAGATTACTGAACACTTTGACAACGCTGAGGGATTTTGACGAGGCCGAGAATTGAAGCTGCTGATAGGACAGAGGAGTGAAGCTGCTCATAGGACAAAGGAGTGAAGCTGCTGGTAGGACAGAGGAGGGAAGCTGCTGATAGGACAGGGGAGTGAAGCTGCTGATCGGATAGAGGAGTGAAGCTGCTCATAGGACAGAGGATTGAAGCTGCTCATAGGACAGAGGAGTGAAGCTGCAGATCAGATAGAGGAGTGAAGCTGCTCGTAGGACAAAGGAGTGAAGCTGCTGGTAGGACAGAGGAGTGAAGCTGCTGATAGGACAGAGGAGTGAAGCTGCTGATAGGACAGAGGAGTGAAGCTGCTGATCGGATAGAGGAGTGAAGCTGCTCATAGGACAGAGGAGTGAAGCTGCTCATAGGACAGAGGAGTGAAGCTGCAGATCAGATAGAGGAGTGAAGCTGCTGGTAGGACAGAGGAGTGAAGCTGCTCATAGGACAGAGGAATGAAGCTGCTCATAGGACAAAGGAGTGAAGCTGCTGGTAGGACAGAGGAGTGAGGCTGCTGACAGGACAGTGGATTGAAGCTGCTGATCGGACAGGGGAGTGAAGCTGCTGATCGGACAGAGGAGTGAAGCTGCTGATCGGACAGAGGAGTGAAGCTGCTCATAGGACAGAGGAGTGAAGCTGCTCATAGGACAGAGGAGTGAAGCTGCTGATAGGACAGAGGAGTGAAGGTGCTGATAGGATAGAGGAGTGAAGCTGCTGATTGGATAAAGGAGTGAAGCTGCTGATCGCATAGAGGAGTGAAGCTGCTGATCGACAGAGGAGTGAAGCTGCTGATCGGACAGAGGAGTGAAGCTGCTGATAGAACAGAGGAGTGAAGCTGCTGATAGAACAGAGGAGTGATCCACAGATCACTGGATCACATGATGATACAACTGAAAGTCCAGGTTCAGGGGAACCAGGAGAAAAATATCAGCTGAGGGTTTTTTTTTTTTTAAAAAATGCAGTTTGTCATGTCAACATGGAGACATACTTACATTCACTGCTCACTGACACTCCATCTGTCGAGTACACTGTTGTGATCACAGCTTTTAAAAGCACTCACAGCTTAGCAGGGTGCATTTCATCTGTGTTGAAAATATCAGTAAAAGCTGTGAAAACAATTTCCTAAAGCACTAAGTGATGTCATGGTATTGCTTGTTTCTTTAGCCACCAGTCAAAAGCCATAAAATATTCAGTTTACTTTCAACTCAGAGAAATAATAATCAATGGAGTGCAACTACAGATGTGTCCAAAGTTGACACCTAAGTACCATCAGTGGCATTTATGTTCACATTTTATGCTTATTAGCTGACTTTCTGATTGGGTAATGGAGAGGAAGGAGGAGGAAGGCTGCCAAATGTTCCACTCCAGTTCGAGTCTGACAAAAATCTAGTGTTTTAATGGGAAGTTGATTAATATCTAGCCGTTTTTGGGGTGACCAAACAGGTATTTTTGGTATATTTTTTCAATTCCTAACCAAGTGTTATTGGGCTTAAACCTACAAATAACATAAGCACTGTGTTGTGACAAGAGACAAACAGAAAACTGAACATAACCACATGTAAAGTTGCAACATAAAAAGAAGAATATTCTAACTTTCAAATCAAGGGCTATGTTCTCAGTATTACTAGTAACAATTACACTAAAGTAAATTAAGTGAATGCAACAGTGCAACTAAATTAAAACTGGATAGAGCTCTTTGAGTGATTGATCATGTACAGGACTGTAAATTGTCTGTGTTGAACAGCAGAACCAAACACAGCAATGGAGGTGACAAAGAAGTAATTGTAGCTTGAATAGAGTAATACTTTTCATGCAAATATGCCTCCAACTTTTCAGGAGTAGAGCTGCTCTACAAAAAACGGCTTCTGCAGGTCAGGAAGCTCATCAAGGCAGCAGGAATTTTATTTACACAGAACTGTTTCAAAAAGCCTTGAATCCACCCCGCTGAGCATCAAGGACGTCTGGACAGCAGGGAGTCCGGGGGGGAGAGACCTGAGGGAAAACTGAGGGGAAGAATTCAGAGCTGCTGGTCTCTCTCTACCAAAGGCTTCTGCCCGGAAAGGAAACAGCTAACATCTCACAGAGAGACCATCGAGATCACAATGGGACACAACTGTGAAGTCAGAAAGTTTCCATTTGATTTGCATTTAAGAGCAATTTTATTATTACAATGTGGACGTACTCTCTCTCTATTTAAAAGAGATTTAGCCACCATTTCTATCTTTTTATGATAACACTGTGATTAAAAATGTAATCGCTGATATCTGGGAACGCAGCCAAGGGCAGTGTGTTGAAAAAGCAGTAAAGTCAATCTATGTGGAAGACTTACACAGATAGAACTCACACAGTATCTAAGATTAAAGGGGCTCATTTAAGTCTTTCCAAGCCGAACTCGGATAGCAAAAAAGTACCCGACACGTTCATCTGGTCCACATACTGCTAGGAATAATGGCACTTGGGAATCCAATACTGTTTGCCAGATCCCAGCCTCAAGCGGGCCACCTGAATAGAAATGAACCATTTCTGGTCTTCAAACATGTTTGTTCTGAGCCAGATCCTTGATCACAACGATTTTTCGAAACGGGAGCCAGAATAAATGTTGGCAACATATATTTCTGCAAACCACAACAGAACAAACAAACTGTCAAAGAGAGAGGACATGACAAGTATTTACATACATAAGGTGTGATTAACTGATTAGACACAGGTGAAGACAGAAGTAGTGCAGGAAAACAGATAAAGGAAGGAAGTGAAAAAAGACACATGAGGATAAAACTTCAAAATAAAACAGGAACTAACTGAGCCACAAACCCAAACCACAAGTGACTTAATATTAGGTGGTGTCATACATACTACTTTTGAATTGCCATCGCCCTAATCAAAAACATCCACTGGTTTCACACCTACTAATGTTGAAACGCACGCCCAGGTGCATGCTGGGTGTTTCTGCATCACTAACTCCTTGGATCCAGACACATGTAACCCGAGGGTCACATGTTTTCTTTGTTCATGGATGTCGCTCGTCACTCTGAGATGCAACGTGCTACCAAATGTCATGCAAACCTTCTGAAATCCTGTGAGCAGATTCTGAAGTGTTTGAGTCGGAATGACGAGTTCGACATCGACGGAGATGAAACGGCAGATGTGATCCCGAAGCTGCAGTCTGAGCCGTCTGTTACTCCCTGTGTTGTAAATTTCCCTTTAGCAGCTGTGAATCCCTTGTTAAGTGTAGAAATTTGCTCTCAGGCAAATTTCCATGATCGTAGCCAATTACACTTGCTTCAGAAAACACAGGAGAGCACAGTTACAAGTTTACCAAGCTGTAATTTTTCTTCTCTGAGAAACATTTTAATGGGCTTTCTTTCACGAGGATCGCTCGTACCGGCATCGCTTTGTAAATTGCTCCGTAATTAGTAACAAACCGCAATAACTTTCCTTTTATTAGATTCTTTTTTATGAATATGCTGCATTGAGCAAAGAGCAGAATAAAATATATCCTGTACTAGAAATGTAAAAAAATCCCCTGCAGCAGAAGAAATAACAGGATGGCGGACCAAAGGGAGGCTGTGATTGAACCGGCACAGTAAGGCAGGAAAAAGGCATCGACTCCTGCTGAGGCTCATCTCTACAACCTGGAAACACTCTGACAGGAGGTCTGATCTGGCAACACTGAGGCAACTTAAAAACCCTAAAATGCATCCAACAAGAGGAGGAACTTCAGCAAACAAATATGAAGGTTACAGTTGTTTACTTGGCTTAAACGAAGTGTTTTTCTAGCTGTCATTCAAACAGACTGATGCACACCGAGGCCTTGTTCAGCTGGCCCAAATGCATTTTTTTGCAGATTCAGTCCAGGCTGATTTTTTTAAGGAGGTCTGGGCAACACAGTAGCACAGGAAAATTAGATTTATGAAAATTGGTTTGCTACAGATGTCTCTCGTGGTGCGGTTCATTTGAATTTCTGAGTTCCCAGTCAACGATTTCAACTGGAACGAGCCCAAAAGTCGTATTTTTTGTGACTCGGAACATCAGACGCTCCTCACCAAACCCAGACCTTTTGAAAGCTGTAGCATCAACAGTTTATCTGTGCTGTCCAACTTCCATCAGCAGACGTCCAAACCGCATTAGAGCTGGTTTGAAATACACATTTTCAGATTGTGTCAATGCAAGACACAACAACATGAAATCCAGAGTGATGGAAGCGCATCAGAGCCTGATTGCTGACATATTCTTTGCAGGGCGCGATGATTGATTATGCTTCCATGTTGGAAAGCTGCATCACTAGTGTACAGAGTGACTGACTGATGCCTGCATCATTACCGCAGCAGCCCATGTAGACAGATGGGTGATGTCTGGACACAAAAGTCCAGTCTGATCACTTGCAAATAAAAGTGCATTGCCATCACAACAAGACTTGAAATCCATCTCCAGTATCTCTCATTCATCTTCTGTTGTGGAGGATCTGAATAATCGTATAAAAACCAGAGGAAAATCATCTCTTCGCTCAACCTTTACACCTTTGGTTCGTTGCTGTACATCAATCTTATTCTGTTTGGGTGTTTCATGTACAGATTTACATGTCTGTTTTCAGGCTTTCTGGTTCCAAATGAACTTCACAGCGAGCTCTGGAGAATCTGTTTGTACAACCACCTGACCGTCTGAATGATTATTGTGGTTTGGATCCAGCTGGGGATCGTGGGGAGTGTTGTGAAGCGTGAGATTAGACCTCGAGCTTCACAGCAGGAGAATTCAAGAGGCCTAACAACCTCTGAGCATCTCTGATCCGTCGGCTGTGACTGACAGCTGCTCTCACCTGGAACAAAAAGAAACGCTTCAGAACGAGAGGAACTGTATGAAATGAACCAGAGACGGTCAGCCGACTAAACCTGCCATTTTGACGAAGTGACCGTCTACAGATTACTGAACGCTTTGACAGCACTGAAGTCTGGCTGAACACCGTTCTGTTGGAGTGGTTTTATAAAACACTGCAGTGCTGCTGTTCTGGTTTCAGGGCTCAAACCTATGAAAAGGAAATTGCCCACATATACATTTGAGCAATTATTCATTTCTAATAACCTGCTTCACACTCCTCGGTAATAACATAATTTCCTGCTCTTCACCAACTCTTAATGCGTTTAGTGCTGCCTCAGGCTACATCCTCCATTTAGACGGAGTTTCTCCTTTACATATGTAATTTCCTCCTCTGCCTCTCCTCCTGTCTCACTGAGTCCATGATGTCCTCCTCCTGTCTCACTGACTCCATGTTGTCCTCCTCCTGTCTGTCTCTCTCTCCTCCTCTGTCTGTCTTCCTGTCAGTGTCGGTCATTTTCCTCTGCAGAGAGCTTCTACCTGTCACAGCCGACACTTGTTTCTCCCTCCACCAATCCCTGCTGACAGCAGCGGGGCTGATCTGAGCAAACTATTTCTCCTCCCATGTAAACATCCATTACTGACCACTGAGAGAGAGAGAGAGAGAGAGAGAGAGAGAGCGAGAGCGAGAGAGCAAATGCTATGAGGTGCTGTTGCATTCATCAACAAAATGAACCGGGGGAAAGCTCTGACCTCAATTCCACAACAGGTGAGGACATTTTCATACAGCAGTCGGCCTCAGCTGCAGAAAACTCTGAGCAGCAGGTGTGCTAACAACACCTCGCTGCAGGGAAATAGACCATTCATACAGTATGTGCAACAAATGCATCAACGGCATAACAGACTTCCAATAGCACACAGTTCATTAATAAAGCTACATTTCCATGTTAAACAACCCAGTTAAGGAGACGACAGACACATTTAAATCTGGGTCCTACATGGTACGGAAGAATCGCTGATCCTGCTTTTGCTTCGATTATCGAACTTAAAAGCTCATTTCAAGTGTTTTTTTGATTCAAAATTAAAATCATTACAGCTCCATCGGTTGTAGTGGTTATTTTGAGATTCATGACAGCCGTGACCAAGTGACAGACTTGGAGATTTAAGTATTCTTCATGTTTTGTAGCAGTAAATTAAAAAAACGATCGATCCTTAGCTTCACTGCAGGATCAAATGTGTTTCTGATCAGTTGCAACATCAAACTGAACAAGACTGAATTGAAAGCTTGTGCAGCAGCTTCCCAATAGAAGAGCAAGGTGCTCATCAACACCTTCTTTTTTATCACTTTTATTCCAGTTCAGTCATTTCAATGGTCAGACCGACACCGGATAACTTAAACACCTCATTTCCCATCAGCAGTTTGCTGCAAAGGTCAAGCAATCGTACGACAATTCAGCAGTTTTATGGGCGAGCCGTCAAAATGTCACCAATCATCTGTTGATTCGGTATCATAGTGTTTGACCTGCACAGGAACATTTGAACTGCTGTATTAGGGAAGAACCGACTCACTCTGCTGTAATGAGCTTCGTCTCAGTGAAGCGAAGACGTGCTTGTTTAGTCCAAAGGCTGTTTGAGTCGTCGTCTTCAGGAGGCGAACTGCTGAGTGTGGAATTAATGGAGATGCTAATGACTCCACTGAATCAGAGTGGAGCTGTTTGTGCTTCAGTGGCTGCAGGTTCAGAAGGTTAATGGATTATTTCTCCTTTAGGGCCAAGAAGGCAAATAATGTGGTGGTAATACGGTAATCTGAGGAGAAGGAGAGGAGAGGAGGTTCCCTGATTGGATGCACAGATTTTAAAAAAAGGTGTATACCTGTTCTTTTCTTCTTCCGGCGTCTCAGTCTCTAAATATGCATCCTGCCAACACATTTTTAATTCTCCTGAAGGCGTTGAATGGCAGCTGCGTATCTGCTGTGTTATTTATTCAAAGCTAAACCCGTTTATGTTCCGCCAAGACTAATGAGCTGCTTAAGATTCCCTTTTTGTCACCGCCGAATTAATGAATGCTCTGACCCGAGCGAAGAGGAAAAAAACAACTCCCTCTACATGAGCCGTTTCTTTACGTTGTGAATACTTATTAAAATGAAAACTGACACTTTAATGTCGACATTCAGAACCTCAGAGTCCTAATTGCGATTAAACGAGGGCCATTTACAATAAATGTGACCTCATTCAGTTGATGTTTGAATGAACTCTAACCGCGTATGAACACAAAGGCCACAGAGTTACTTCAGCTTAAACGTTTAAGAGCCTGAAATTCATAATTATCACGTTAAACTCTCAAACCTAAATTTAAAGTTTTAATAAGTCAGCAGTGTCCTGATCCAAACGTGTCACTGTGGACATCTCGCGCTGCTTCACCATTAATCAAACTACGTCTTTCATTGTTTATGTAAGAGGCAGTGCAATGCATTCTGGTAGCTGAGCTGTTTTTGTAAGGTTCGCAGGTTGGCCGCCATGTTGGCCCGGTTGGGTTGGGTGCGTGGAGGATGTGGCCTGTTTTCAGAGGTGAGAACCAACCAAGTACAAATACTTACGTTAGCGTGGATGTTTCCAGGTATCTGGGAGACTGGAATGGAGAGAAAATGTGTCTGTTTTTGACGCTCTAACAACCCAAAATGTAGAAATTTGATGTCCAGGGAATGAGCGTCAACAAACAATTGTACAGAAAAGGCCAGTAGAAATTTCCTTCAGAGGATTTTATACTTCACAGCCTGTACTTTCTTACTCTTACTTGAGTAAAGTAGTTGAATTAGTAGTTCTACTTTTACCAGAGTCTTGTTTTACATAGTATCTGTACCTCCCCTGCCTGTTTTGGTCAGTTTGGTCATCCTCCACGTTGAATGCGATGAACTCTACATAATCACAAAGGCTGCCGCTGTGATGACGCAGAGCAGAGGATTGTGGGCCGGCGGTGTCCGACCCTTCTTCCCATCAGCGGAGCTGGACGGGCCTCGGTCACATCACACCGGCTGTAGAAGTGAGACTCTCTCAGCTCGGTGTAATTATCATTTGACACAGCGCGAGCGTCTCGTCTGGAATATGAATGAGGACGATAAAAACTCTGAGATCACAGCGAACCAAAGCCTCGAACCTGAAAGAATTATCAACGCCTCCACTCCCATCAACATCCTCGCCGAGCGCTCGCTAACAGACCACAATTATCTCGTTTGTGGCCTCTTTGCTTCCTCACATCTTCAGGCGGGTAATTCACTTCCATTCAGAGGTGAATCCCTTCAGCACGTCCTAAATATCAGCCGGCGTGTCGCAGGTTTGTAGAGGCTGTATGGCACCGAGCCCAGAGCCGCTATTGATGTGTGCAGCTTTCAGCGATGCAGCTAATAAGAGCTCAGTGATCTCTGGATGTGCGGCTGATCTCACGGGAATCCTCTCGCCTGATATCAGAGGTCGGGTCCAGCCGGTCCGTCATCACATCCTGTTTACTGACCTTTGATGAAACAAAGTAGGAATCGGGCCTTTTCAAACGTCCTCTTTAGCCTTGACCTTCCTAAATATGCTAATCCCAAACACACAAAGACGTCCTTGTAAATGAAATCCACTCCTTTTCGTTTCAGCTCCATCCGAAAGGCTGATATGTGACAAAAGGAACTAAATGATGAGAGACATGCTGACGGAACTGTACCAGGTAGTCGTGCCATTTTTAGGGATGTCCATGATGGTTAGACATTACCTTTTTAAAAGCTGTTATTTGTAAGAAGAGGATTCGTGTTGATTTTTAAGGTCTCATTCCCAACCCGTCAAAAACTGATGCCACATCAGTTTTCAGTTTAGCGCCTTTAAGCTAAGGACTGTTTGACTGTAAACCATAAATCAACGGCAGGTGTACCAAATAAGACCAGCTGTCCTGGGGCCCCAGACCTCCCCAGGGGCCCCTTTCACCCCTGCTCACTGCGTCTGAAGTGTTTCTAGTAATCCAAAATATTGGTTCCAACATTCTCTTGTATTATTACCTAATCTTGCAGCTCAGTCAAGTGTAAACCACCCATTGATTCCTGGACATGTTGACCTTTGGTTTGGAGCCTTGAGTTTGGCATTAAAGTCCTTTTTTTTTTCTTTGTAGCCAGAAGCGAACATTTGCACGAGAGGCTGGAGCTGGGGAGGATTATCCTGATTGTATCTGACTGAAAACCCAAAGACCATCAGGAGATAGCCACGCCCACAACGCTACACTGCTTTATCGTCTATTTTACTCTTAACGGCACCATCATTAAACATCATGTGTCGTGGAGAAAAATGCAGAGACTGCAGCCTGTGCATTTGAATTAGTTTATTTGCAAAGAAACTGAGACAAAGTCGTGTTTGTGTTCCTCTTGTGCTGAATCAAACAGATGATGATGTGACCAGCGGTGTCACCTATTTCCTCGCTCAACCATTTAACAGGCTCAGACACCGAAATAGTCCCAAACTAAAGGAAATATCAAGACTTAGGATGCAAGTCAATGCACATTCTTCTGCAGTGAGGAAGTCTTGAAATTAACGATTGGGACCACAAATCGAGTGAGAGGAAGGGTCATTTTCTCATATACTTACATACAATCAGACTTCTTTTTGAAACCCTGCTGGCTATTAAGAAGAATGCATGATTAAGGCATTGAGGCAGACCCGGAAAGCTTTAACACAGATGACAACATCTGCAAAAAATGTTTATTTTGTAGTTTCTGAGGCACGATGTTCTCTTAAATCTAGAATTGTCAAACATTGTGAAGCCTCAGTAAGTGTGCAGATGTTGTACTGTGGTGATAAAAGATGACAACTCTCTCAACAACACCTCAAAATACCTGCAAACAAGATTGCAAAAATGATGGACGAACGGCAAAAACACAACTCCACACAACCATCACATCACGTGGACTCTTTCACACAGCTGCTGTGCGCCGATGATACATGAAAGATCTCTTTTAGCGCTGCTGATGTCTGGGTACATCTTAAAAAAAACTCCTCCTGAAGTTACTACAGCTCCTCCGATGATGATATAACCGACCTCAAAGAGACATTCAGCACCTTGAAGCTGCTGTCAGGTACAGTAATGGATTTCAGATGAGGGCGGCCAACACGAGGCAGGGAAAGAGAAAGTGATGGAGCACGGGGAGCGAGGTAATAGGAGTCCGGCCTCTTTGTTCCCCTCCTCACAGTCGATCTTTGAAGAGAAAGATATCTAGAATATTCAGCTAACTTTCATGTAAACGTATTCCAGCCCAGGCAGAATGAAAAAGCGACAAACGGAGGCGGTGGAGATAGACGCAGCGGGGGGAATAAAGGAGGTTTTTGTCTGACACGTCCGCCTCCCAGGTGTCCGCGTGGAAATAAAAAGAGCGAGCAGACGGGACGGCGGAGCTGTGTGAACTGATGTCCTCGGAGAGATCACAGAGACACATTTATTCACTCTCGCTCACACGTTTATCGGGGTCAGATCTGAGCCATTTAATCCCCCGATGAGCTGCCTGTGAGCCCGCAAGCAAGGCAGTCATTGTGTGGGTGCGAACGTGAGGCGTGACCCGACCCGGACACCAGACGGCCGGACAATACACGGAGGATAGAAAGTAGAAATCTTAGCTCAAAAGGTAATTATAGTAGCTTTTAGCTGCATCTCACCATCTTCTAGATTATGTGACTTATTTATTTATTCATTAACTGAAACAATAAGGGAATTTGTTGCCTTAAAAAAGGTTAGTTTGATTTGATCTGGCAGTATCCCTCAACCAGCAACGTCTAATTAAGTTAGTTTATTATCACATCGTTAGATCTGTTCTTGATTAAACTTCTATTCATCATTTTCACGTTGATTCACGTCACCTTGATCCACGACTCTGTCAGGACCTGATGGGCTCGTCCATGTTCGAATATCAGGCTGTCATCAGCGTAAACCGACACGATATAACCGCTGTTAACAACTGCGTAACGAACTCAGAGCTTCAGCTGGCGTTCACGACTCTGCGGGCTCGAGTCAGGCAGCGTTAGCCGCACGTCACAGTCACTTTATGTGTTTTCCTCAGGTTTTTAGAAGGCGTAAATGCAGAAGAAGTATTTGAGACGGGTAAAGCTAATCAGCTGCTCGCTGGCCCATCCAGGTTCAAAGCTCTCAGCTTGCTAACAGCAGCTACAGCTAGCAGCAGTTAGCGGTTACTCTGGTGATATACTCTGAGCATGAATTCAAAAAGAGGCCGATTCTTAAATGCTGCAAATTCAACTTTAACTGAATCTGCCAACGGTATTTCTTCCTCTTGAGTATCAGCGAGTGTTGAGACCGAGATCAGAGATTAAAAGCATGCTTTCACTTCTCTATGGGAACTCTTCATCCTCGCTCTCGTCGATGGTTGCCGGTTTGTTTCTGAAGCAGTTCAACGTTCAGTTTCTCTCCTCAGGGATGGAGGAGAAGGCTCGGCGTCGGTTTAGATACTCTGCCAATCAAAGCTGCAAACACAGCGCTGATTACATTTTAGAAACAAAACTCTGCACTTTGTCAGACTGACGAGATGCTCTGAGCGGCTGCTTGAGATTCTTTTCCGAAGCGTCTCTGATTGGGAAGATTTCCTCTCATCATCATCATCATCATCATCATCATCATCATCATCATCTCACACGCACACACACACACGGACACACGTCAGTCTCCGTCTCCATTATGTGGCTGTGAAATGGAAGTTAACAGTCTGTGTGTGAAATGCGTCAGTGCTGACAGATCTGTGCTGAATAACGAACGCTGTCACACCTTCACCTGTCTGCCTCTCTGCCACATGATATCACATCACTTTGTATGACTGTCACGTCTCGCCTCTCTTCCCGATTAAAGTAGCTTGAAAAGTTTTAAAAGTTCTCCCTCGAAAAATGCAGCAGCTTTACTTGATACGTGCTCTCATGTTTTGAACTGATTGACCCACATTTCAAGTGTTTTGAATGTTTAACAACCCAAGCACCAGAAAAATGTTCGCAAATGTGCTTTTTTTGCCAACTACAGATACGCTGAAACTTTATTATTTGTGTTATCTTATCTTGTGAGAACGCTGGTTAGTTTTAGCTTCAAGAACTACTCGTCTAAGATCAGGAAACGATCATGATTTGTCTTAAAATTCCCGTTTCAGTCACCACAAACACGGCAAACACATCCAGTGGTGTGACCTTTACAAATGTTGAAACACTGACAGCATTTTATCATGGCGCCTGGGCTGGATTTGATGAATTTGAGACGTGCGCGAATGAATGAAGTCAGGTGACCTTCGTCGTCTGTTTCCTGGTCATGTGGTTAAATTGTTATGGTTTGACAAGAAAAAAAGATCACGGTTGCGGTTAGAATTAAGTTGCATTATGTTTTACGGTGATGTAATGTGTCCCGTGTGAAACCGAACTTCACCACTGACTTGTTCTTCTGTGCGAAAGTCATGCGTTTGTTTCGATCCATCCAAACTCCGTTCATATGCGGACGCTCACGCTTTTCATACTTCGACGCCTGACATTTCTTTCTCTGTGGCGTTAATGACTAAAATGACAACGTGAACATCTTGAACAGTTGAAGAAACACTGTAACATGATACTGAAAGCTCCAGTACATATACTGTCTGTGAGACTCTGGCACTGCTGTGATGTCAGAGTCATTTTTTAACATCGGTGACAGTCATTTTGTTTTCTGAGCTATATTTTTGGCCCTCTGGTCGGAGAGAATCGCTCCCTGTTGCTAAGCGACGCCGTGCGTCCTTTCATCCGGCCAGTGTTTCCTCTGACGGCTCAGTGTTGAAACTCTCTCTAAACTGAAGTTGCTGCTTCTTTTGTCAGCAGTGAGAAACATTAAATAAGCTGTCATGATGTTGTTTTTAGTCTCAACAGAGAACACAGAACGTGGGACGAGTCGGGAGGTGAGTCAGTTCGATGTAAACAAGGCGGACTGATGCCTCGCGACGCGTCTCTTCTCCAGAGTAAACAAAGACGGAAGCTTCAGGCCGAGAACAAGCGAAGCTCTTCTGATGCTGCTGTGTCACAGGAAGAAGAATGTGAGGAGTAAAATGAACATTGAGGCTGTAACATGTAGAAACACTCACAGTGCCTCAGGAGCTGTGAGATTAAAGCTGCTCTTTATGTTCTGCTGGTTATTTATAGGCATCTAAAGAATCAGATATACTTCCACACTTCAGATGAAAGTCTTGTTTCCCTCTGGACCAAACAATGAGCCACTCGTTCTCCTCCATTTATGAAACGAATATCTCCAACGTGAGGATGCACGGACAAATGAAACTGAACAACACTTTGATGTTGCGACAATACTCGCACCAGGGACGATCGGGAGTTTTCCAACGTTTAAATTCTCCACGAAAATCTCTAAGATCTACTATATTAGAATGAAGTAGAAGTCCAACCAATATTTATACCACTTGTCACAATTCTTCTTATTCAGGCTTTCATCGTCACAAATAGAAAAAAAAAAAACAACCTGTAATTTAATTTGCTCGTTTGTTCTTAAATTAACGTAGAATGGAGCAAAGCCTCCTGGGAATGTGAAAGGTGTTTATCCAGAGTTTATCACTCTGCGTTTATTCAATGAACCAGCCCCTCGTCTAATGGCATGACCCTACAAGATAATGACATACGTCAGACAGAGAAAGCAACTGGTGGGCCGGTGTGGTCAGAATTTTCCCAGTGGGATTTTGGTGCCACACTCCGCCCGTTTAACACCAACGGGCAGTGATCTCGCTGCCACTCGCTGGTAGAAAAGGTGGAAATGTAGACATGCAGTAGTTTATACGACATATACAAAACACAAATGCAAACGTACAAACTGCTAGAGCGACTGTTGGTGGTGATGTTCCTCCACCGACAGACGTGAAGAAGCGAGGGGGTGTAGATTTTAATTAAAGAGACGAGAGAGAAGAACCGTGTGCGTGTCAGGTGGACGTGATTCAGAGTCAAATAATCTGAAAGAAAAGGCAGCTGTTTTATGTTTGGATCAAACGTCCAAATAAAAGGAAGAAGATAATCAAATGTCACGTTACAAACTCACCTGCGCTGCGACGGAAGATTTGAGCCCGCCTGCCTCGCCGATGACGGAGAGAAGCTCCCGTTGGTTCCCCCGACGAGTCACTTCTGCAAAGATAAATAAGTGTTGTCCGCAGTTTGTTACACGACTGATTAGCTGCCACGCAGTAATCAGCGGGTAACTTTAATCACAGACCTTCTTTGTGTTCTTCGTGCGCTGATTAATTTGAACGCTAAAGAACTTTCTTTTTTTCCCTGCGGAGAAGTTAACTCAGAGCAACATGGCGTCTTCTCTTCATGTTCGTTTTAGAAAAGCAAGACACACACACACACACACACACACACACTGGGGGAGTTGATCTGAAGCAGGCTTAATTAATGATTTGATAACTACTGAGGCGTTAAACAGAGCGCAGGGAAAGAATCCCTGATGAGGAGTGAGAGCAGAGCTGAACCGTCTGTTATGTGCAGGTTTTATCTCCACCTGCTGTAACACACACACTCTCTCTCTCTCTCTCTGTCTGAATCAGCCTCGCTCTACCTTCCATCTCGGTGTCAGATCGTCAGCGGGGCGCCTGCAGCGCGCCGCTCGGGATGTTGTAAATGCAGAGGAGGAGAGCTCACCTCTGAACACTCTCTGTAGTCGCCCGTTTCATTAGAAAGCAGCGGCGGTTCTTTTTACCTGGACAGAGCCAGATTGTTAATGAAATGATCTGTGAGTCGGACTTCAAAAGAAGAAGTAACCTTGTAATTTCAGAGGAACGGCTTCGAGCGCCGACCGCTTAAATTTACTCTCCACCTCCTTAACCCGGGTAACCTCTGGCAGCTGGACTACCATCAGAGACGACCCTTTGAGTCTGAAGTTTGTTTCGGCTCAAACTTTCGTCATCGTTTTCCAGTCGCTAGAACGAATGCTAGCCAAGTCAATTCTGCAGAACCACAGATGAGTTTGTTTAGGTTGAACTTTCTTTTTCTCTCTTGTCTGTGCTTAGGGTTTTACGCACAAAAACCACTCGGTTAGGGTTCGAGAAACATCGAGGTTTGTCGTTAAAATATCACAGATAAAGATGGTCTGACTTCCTGTGGAATGGACTTGCATTTCTATAGCGCTTATTCAGTCTACTGACCGCTCAAATCGCTTCGCAAGACTTGTCACATTCACATTTGGGGTTCAGTATCTTCTATCTATGACGTGCAGCTGGAGGACCCGCTCTACATCCTGAGCTTCAGCCACCCACGAAAACCAAAACCACTTTGTTTTGGTCTCCAAAAACATGTCTGGAAATGTCTGCAGGTCTCTTCAAAAATATCCAGTGGTTTGATGCCACAAATACGGGTTGAAATGTCTCCAGGTGTCCTCAAAAATATCCAGTGGTTTGACTCAAGCTGCGGTTGGCCGTCTTGTTCGCTGAAATAACGCCACCTGATGTAAAAAGGGGGCTAATAAGTGTATAATGTGAAGGTGATACGCCGTGTTTGGTACAAATGTCAACCTTGGACGTCAACATTTGCAGTGTGCTGCTCAGAGTGAAGAACTGTGAACCATAAAAGCGAATAAGTTCACAAACCGACTACAAGTTTAACTGCTAACAGTGATGTTTTGAGTACGATGTGACAAAACTCCTGCAGAACACTTTAAACTAAAAGATTTTGATGGACCTGCATTCATCAGGTGGCCACAAACACAAACACAAACACGTTCAAAGATTGTTTGATTCTGCTGCATCGATTTAAATCTCTGTTTTCAGAGTCTTTCTGTTCCGTGCATTCTTCGTCCTCGTCAGTCGACCGCAATGCAACTTGACTGCCGACACTTCAGTCGCAGATCCTGCTTCGCTATCCTAGTTGTGACGAATCGCCTCCAGCAGAGACGAGGAGCAGCTACAGGGGTCGGGCAAAGCCAACTTCTTCTTCTTCTTCTTTATAACTCCGAACCCTCAGATGTTTCTCATTTTCAAAACTTTAGTCAAGTGACATTATTCACACAGCTTCCCTCTGGAGCCACACAAGGGTTATATAAAACTTTCTTTCACATCCGCAGAACGACTTCACAAGACTTTGATGTGTAAAAAGTTAGCTCGCCTCTCACTGACGTCTTCTCGCTTTATAGAGCTGATAGCTGGACTGCTTCCAAGAGACCAACAAAAAAAATCAATGAATGCTAATTTGATTTATGTTGGAAATACTTTCACAGTTACAACAACAAAACTAGAAAACCAGAATCTGAGATAAACACTGACCGCACACTGTGAGGGCTGCAGAAACGACACCATCCATGTCAACATAAACTTCACCTTCATGATGCTTCAGCTTGTGATGGTGACTCTGCCATTACACAACCAAAACAGTAAGTGGCGTTGCTTTCCCCATTGGCTAGCCTCAAGGAAACAATGGTACAACTGGTTTAGCTTACTGGTACTCGTACCCGGCAGCTACGGCACGTGATGTTGTGACCTCGTTGTTGAAACATGTACTGCTTGTGGCAGAATTACTGTCAGTATTATTGGAGAGGAAAGAAGGTGATTTGGATCAAAATGTCGCGGCGCCTTCTGACCATCCAACCTGATCATCTGGACCGCCACCAGGGAGGAAGCTCGGTCTAAAGGCTGCTCCTGGATAGTGTTCGCTCACAGGACAAGGGAATAGACAACAACGGGTCCCAGGCTGGCAAAACATGGTGAAATCAGAGACCCGTATCAAGGATCAAGCCGCTACGTTACGTTACGTGCTCTGAGCCGATGCTGCAGCAGGACGAGTAGAGGGTGATGGACGGTGTTTCCAAGACGTTCCAAAACTTGTGACATGAAGATGCCGACATCATCATCATCACGTTGTAGCTGCTGGAGATTCAAAACATTAACAGCATATGTTTATTCCTATACTAATGATTAATGTATAGTTAATAACTGTATATGTGCTGTAATTTGTGCAGCGTGAAGGTGTTTACGAACTTTCATTTCCTCATGATGATAATGATGAATTTATTACCTTGTACCTTCTGGCTGTGGAGACAAATAAGGGTAAGAGTCGTCTCACTGAGTTGTTCTCTGTGGGGTTTTTTCCCTACAGGGAATTCATGTTCTACAAGATTTATACCTCCCAGTGTGCAGATAAACTTCACATGAAAGCATCTGCTGAACTGTATCGTAGTTGAGGAGGGTCATTCTTTTTCCTCTATGGCAACAATTTTGTGATCAATCTTTCACTTTTTCCCTCCAGGAGATTTAAAAAAAAAAAAAAATGAGAGGAGGAAAATTAAGAGAACAAAATGGAAATGAGAGCAGAAGACAAAAAGGGGTCAGCGCTGAAGAGGAGGAGGGCACGAAGGAGAAGAAGAAGCATGTTGACTCCAGCCCTCTCATTATAAAGGTCGTTAGTGGCTCCTCTCCTCCGGGCGCTGATTAATAACATCATCTGGATCAAAAGGCCGAGTCATAGTTCAGAGACAATAAGGACGTGAGAGGAGGAGAGTTATGAAAATTCTAAGAGAGGAGCCTTCGTAGAAACCCACAACATCTCTCCGTAAGATCACCTCGACCCAACGAGTCGGACTGATTCTCACCTCCCATCAGTTGGATTATTTATCCGGTCCCGCCTTCTCCTCTCGTCCCTCCGTCTAATTTCATGAACCCGGCGGCACATTCGCTCTCGTTCGGCGGCACACCTGGCTCGGTTTAAATTTTAATCTCTCCTCCCGGCAGGTGTTCATTACGAGCGTAATTGTCCCGTTTCTTTTAGTGGCCGACTTTGCCTGCAGCTCCGAGAGCAGAACAGAGCCGCAGCCGGCTGCTTAATGACACCAGAGGAGAGTCACAGTCGGGCTGAAGGTTCGCGAGACTCACCGACGAACTAGGGGAGGTTTTCTTTCTGTGATGCAGCGTTGAATCTTCCTACATGTCCCTGACGACGTTCAACGCCCCCCAGAGAACATGCCCGAGGGCTTTTCTCTGGGTTTTAAAGTTTAGTAGCATGTCTTGTAGCCATAACAGTGTTTAAAGTTCTGTATTTCTGGGGTTAGATTGACCCGTAACATGACGTGAGATTATCGGTGAGGACTGGTGTGTTGGTTTGTCCTGAGCAAAAAAAAAAAAAACGATGACAGCGCTGCAGACAGAAGAAGAAAAAAAAAAAGGTCCTGTCTCCTTTGGACCTGCTCGTGGCCTTAGACGGTTACCATGGAAACAGGGCAGAACCAGCGACAGAGCAGTGTGGGATCGCTGCGGTCCTCCAGCGACGCTATAAAACACTGTGGAGCAGACGAGAGTCACATCCAGAACCTCTGACCAGGAAAGATAAACCTGTTAGGATCACTGAGGTGGAGTTTGGGTGTAGAAGAGGAAGATTCACGAGCACATGAAGCCTCTTTAGATCTCACCCAAACATCCAGCAGACACAGAAACACCAGCTATCAACCAGAAACTGTGCGCAGCTCTTTGAACTGCAACATAAATATCCTCAAAGCAAAAGTTCACCCAGAAATGTGAATTCAGTCACGATCTCGTCACCAACATTCAGATGCAAAGCTGGTTGACATGTTGGTTTCTTAGTCCTCAGTCCTTCATGTAAAAGCATAATTACGACGAAAGAGGCACTTTTAAGATTTACCGTATTTTTTTTTTCGGCTCAAACTCATTTTCAATGGAAGTGCTACGGGCACTTTAGCGATGGCATTAAAATCTCCATTTTTAAAACACTAAGAAGTCTCGACACAACATGAAACTTTGCTCGTAGTATCACCAGGGTCTCTACACATGAACACGAGCATTGAGAACATTGTTTGTGTACACAGAGTTTACTAAAAAGAAGGTTTTTGGACAACTCACGTTAGCAGTTGTGTTTTCCGCTCGCCGCCGTCCTGCCAGTGGAGAAGTGTCGATCTCAGAATGTGACGTAACCTGGAGGACAGTTAAGGTGGAACGCTCCTAAAGCTTAGTTCCATATAAATGCACGGATAATTTGTTGTTTTGTCGTTAGTGAAAAACAATATTGACCTTGGAAGTTGAAAAAGGAGCCTCATATAAGAAACAAAACTAAAATCAAAAGCCGGAAAAGTCACGTGAGATCTCGCGTTGCGTTGTTGCCAGAAAACAGTAGTCGGAGATCGAGATTGACTCGTTACGTTTTTTGTTTTGTTTTACACTATTCAGTAGTATTGAGGCCATTTGGTGAGTCGCATAAAAATATCAAAGTTCAACACCCAGACCTAACCGGGACTTTTTAAAAACATATAAAAAGATGCTTTTCAAGCTTCGGAGCTCTTAGTGTTAACATGAACCCCGTCTGAAGTCGATGCACGAGCTCGGCTGCATGTCGAGGGTTTTAGAGCGAAGTCAGTCAGTCAGTTGGAAAATGTTGCAACCCGCCCAGAAATGTTTTGTGTGCTACGAAACTGTGTTTTCTTCTTTGTCTTCACCTCAAAGCTTCACAACATCAACATCTTCAACATCATCTTGTTGCTGAGACTCGTCAGCTCACATATTCTCAAACCAACATGCAGAAGGAAAGATGAAAACCGCCCCCGGACCAGATAATGTCGCCACAATGTCATGGAGGCAGGAAGAACAAACATGCACGCTCCTAAAACAGAACTTAAAGATGATGCCGTGAACATTTCATCCAGGAGACGGGAAGAGAAACTCCTGCACAGTTCAACTCTGCTGTTTCATGTTAAAGCGGCTCGTGATGCTCATCAGTCGGTCAGTAATTTAACAGTTCATTGATTCGTGATGGTTTGCAGATCATCTAATGTTCATTTTCTCATGACAACACTGATTAAAGCAGTTTTAATCGTGACTAACAGGTAGGATTTTCTCTTACAGTCACATTTTCCCTCATTTTCCAGGAAAACTCAATCCAGTTTTGAGTCAGTTCCAAAGAAATCACATAAATGAATCATATTACGGTTCGGTTATAGAAATAAACATTTATCCATTATTGGAAACGTTCTTCGTATTCCGTTAATTGTTCGCTCGCCTGCAGAGAAATATTGTAATTTGCACGTTCAGCTGACCTGCTGCACTCTCATTAAAATACTCGTTGTGCTTGAAATTAACTGGAATTAATTAACTGGAAGTGCAGCAACTGAATCCTGAATCCATTTACCTTTAATTAATAATTAAAAAATCCACAGTCCTTTCCCAGAAACCCTCCTGACTTTATGACCAATTATCAGTATTATTTTTCTTTTCTAACAAAGTTAATTAAACTTATGGGACCCACGAAACAAAATGTGTTGACAGCGTACGTATCGTACCTTCTTTAGCTAACGTGAACAGTGAGGCACAAATCCGTTCTTCCCGACAGACGGACCCGATGCAGTCACACAGTCCTGGAGGGTTAATAAGCTGAACAACCTATTTCTTCGTTGACTGACTTGACAAATAATATCATTCAAATGCACAAATTAATCCAAAACTGCCGCTTAATTGTTTTAAAATTAGTATAACCCTGGTGGTTCTTCACCACCAAAACCTTCTTTTAACTAAACTTTCTGAAACTTGGAAAACTCGTCTGGATTTAAGTAGAAACAGAAAACTTATTCCCCCCTCGGGTGTTTTCAAGTGGCCTTGTTATCGGCGCCGTCGTCACAAGAAACAAACAGTTAATTCACATTTTCCCCAGAGAAGCAACAACAGAGGACGAAACAGTTGTTTCTTTGCCCCCCAATATGCCAGAATAATTGTTGGCAAAGTATGTTTTCTGCAAAACCGCAGGTATATTAAAACGTTATGTTGCAGTTTTACTTTAGTTCAGGTTCAAATTCAAGTTCTTAATCTCGTCACAACGCACAACTTAATCTCTGGTTGGGTTTAGGCACAGAAACTGTTCTCCATGTCCGGAGATGTCCCGTTGTTTCATCAAAAACACACGTTTGTTGTCGCCACAAACGCCTGGAAACATTCACTGGTTTCACGCTTTCAAACACTGAAACGCAGCTGGAGACCGATGTCACCGGCTCGCAACCACCTGGTCGCCTCTGAACTCCACCACCATCTCCACCACCATTTCCTCCACATCCTGGCATGAAAGTCAGAGTTTATTCATCCATCGAGTCTCTAATGGAGACGTGGAGTCAGCCTTCAGTTCCTGGACAGATTTGTGCCCGCTGACACACTGAATAGACCTTTGTCACGGCAGCCACACTGACAGGAAATAAAAGATGAACACAGGTTTCCATTCCATTTAGTGTAGCGGAGACTTTCTAGCGAGCCAACATGCACAACAGCAGCACCTTGACTCTGAATGGAACAGAATCTGAAGTAGTATCATCGGTACCGACCGTGTTTACCCGTCTGTTTTATATCGAAATGGCTGCTGTGGTAAAAGTTCTTCAGTGAGGTTTACAGGGAACCAAACTCAAAGCCAGCGGCGTCATTATTCTTTACAATGTTTCATCAACAAAAGAAAAACAAGTTGTCAAACTGTTGCTGGTTTAATTATCACGTCTGTGCAGCGGCACAATTCTCTCACTGTTGGACTGGAAATATATGAAAATGTAGAAATTACCTCCTGCTTGAGTTTCCCAAACGCACACAATTAGTATCCCAGCATGCAACTCTGCACAATACACACAATAACAAGGGGATGATTTTTGCCCTGCGGTAAACAGTAACATGCCGCCGGCTTCCTTCAGGCAGACAGCAGGTCTGGGACACGTTGGCGTCCTCCGTCTGTTCTCCGGAGCGACAGGCCCGGTTTCTTATTGCTGCAGCTCATGAAGGATTAACAGCTCTGGACGACGCCGCAACTTTCACAACAAAAAAAAATAAGCATTGAATATTGATTAAAGTGATCCTCTGCTCTGAATATTTCCCCTTGTTATCCGCAGTCACGGCGACACGGAGCGCTCTGAATGCTGAAGAGTCCGAGCTCGCTGTCCATCTCCACGCTCGTCCACCACCGAGTCCAGCTCCCACCGGGCAGAACCACCTCCTGCTGTGTTGGGATGAGAATGACCTTGGACTTGATTTTTTGTTGGCAGAATTTGAAACGAAGCTTTACGAGGAGGGTTTTTGTTCTCCATCAGCATTCAGCTGCAGCAGATAAAGAGTCCTCAGAGAGGCCGAACGTCCGCAGCAACAACAAGTCTGTTTTCTCTTCTTGTGTAAAAGGTTGTTGTTTATTATTTAAGAGTTTAGAGCACAAATGCCTCATTAGTCACTGCTGATGTTCCCTAATGATGGTGATCAGGTTAATAAATAATGAGACAGGTGTGCGTGCAGAAGAGATCTAACCACCAGGATACAGTGTTAGCAGTTAACGTGTTTGTAAAGCACAGATCCGTCCCTCACCTGCTGCCCCACGTCGACATTATCTGCTCGTCAGCCGACTTTCACATTCAGAGCTGGAGGAGAAGACGATGTCGTTGTTACGCTAAATGGGCGAGCGCAGTTTGAGTTTGACGGGATAGTTCCAGCTGGTTTGGCGGCGACCAAAGCCAGCTATTTATCTAGGGTGACCATATTCTGAATCCCCAAAAAGAGGACACTGCTACGCTGCAAAATTTTGAGGGTTTTTCGGGTCAGGTCGAGTGTTTTTTACGTGCTTCTAACTCAGTTAAACGCATATTCTGAATTCCCCAAAAGACACTTAACCAGGCCTCTTGGAGATACTGAAAAATACTCACACAAAGTTGCATTTCTAAACAATATATTCATTTATCTAGGTCGTTAGAGCCTTTGTTTGCCACGGACACATACTTTGGTCATACAAACTCTGGACTCTCTACTGTTTTGTTGTATGTATTATTATTGTTTATAGTATATTTTGCATATTTTGTTTTGTTGTATATATTGTTTATTGCACACTGTGCATTGTATATATACACTATGCATATATTGCATTCTATTTATGCTATGTACAAAGCGTTTTATTTGCGGACCCACTACTGCTGTAACAAAATAATTTCCCAGTCTGGGATCATTAAAGTAATTCTATCTATCTATCTATCTATCTATCTATCTATCTATCTATCTATCTATCTATCGTCCCAGCTTTGCAGACAGTACACTCTGCTTCCCATTTTTCACGACCCTGGCGACAACAGGTACTTTTTCCGCATTTCGTCTGTAAAAGTGCATTTGCGTTTCGGCATTTCTCCCTTTTCTTTCGCTCACCGGCAGACAGCGCATGCGTGCGTCGCGTCAGTGGCTTTGCTTGCAGAGCAGCAGAGAGCTCTGATGCGCTGCACTGTTTTATAATGTATGAAGACACGTTCCGGGGTTCAGCGTGGAACTCCGCCTCTCAGAGTGTGTTTCCAAATGAACCATTGAACGTGTATGGTAAATACAATGGTCTGTGATGCGAAGATAAAGTGCACGCTACACAAACTCAAAACCCCGACCATTTGAAGGATTTTATAAACTCCCCCCGGACAGGCCGGACAGCCCCCCAAAAGAGGACATGTCCGGGTTAAAAGAGGACGTATGGTCACCCTAATTTATCACGTGGAGTCGGACCATCTCCAGATGTTTTGTGGCATTTTTTAAGGAGACCTTTCTATTGACTATTGACAGGAAATTGTTGTTTTTGTGTCGACCAAAGCCGGTTATTTATGACACAAGTCAGACCATCTCATACCATTTTTGTGATGATCAAAACCGACTATTCTTCACGAGAAGTTGCAACATCTCCAGACATTTTTCTGACTACCAAAATCGGCTATTTTTTCACGGGAATCGGACCATCTCCAGCATTTTTGTAGCGACTAAAGCGTCTTTTCCCCCACGGGAAATTGCTGTTTTTGTGGAGACCAAAGCCGGATATTTATCACATGGAGTCGGACCATCTCAAGCTGTTTCTGTGGTGATAAAAACCACAGGAAGTCGGACCAGAGACGAGAGAGAAAATAGAAAATTCAACTGAAACAGACGTCAAGATGCAACAGAAAGAAATCTGTGCTCTGTGTTTTTTTTTTGCAGAAACGTAGCTAACTTGTTCTGCCGATCGGTTTGTTCTCACCTTGTTCATGTCATAGCGGAGGAGGTTCATGTAGCTTTAGCATTTAGTTTGTTGGACACTTGGACATATAAATGATCATATCCGGAGATAAACACGTGTTATTACCCTCCATCCATTCGAGCTGTCGATCACAGGAAAGAACAAAGTCTTTTATATGACTGACAAAGTTTTTACTAAGCAAATTAAAGCAGCGACACTTAAACATTGTGTGAGGTGAAGACTGGAAGTGTACGTTCATAAAAGCCTCACTGCTGCTTCTCTGAGAGACACAGTCCTGACGAGTAATTATAATCTTCTCTCAGAGTGGTTTAAAGTCATCAAACAGCTCGGTCCTCCACACGACGCCTGAGCAAACAGAGAAGAAGTCGTTTAAAGTGAGCAGGATTTTCTCTTTTAAAACCAAATGATTAAAGCTCGCTGGATTAAACCGTGACTGAGTGCGTTAAGAGCCGAAGAGAACGGCGACAAATGTTCTCTTACAGTAAGTACATAAAGAATAAATGAGTCAGCGAAGTGAACGTCTCGCGCACACAAACATGTTATTCTGGAAGCCGCTGATCGTTTTATTATTGCACCACGCCGCAGCCCGATGGCTTCATTAGATTTGTCTGAGAACATCGGCTCGGCTCCCGTTCGATTAAATCCGGGCCAACACATCCGCGTATCTTAACAACTCAACATGATGTTTGTCAGCGTCTCCAGAAACAACATGTATACGACTGCTGCAGCGTAACGGCGACACACATGCCGGAGCTTCGTCGCACACTCGGTGTTCGGTTCAAACTACTTGGTTAGGTTCAGGAAAACATTGTGGCGCAAGTTAAAATCAATATGTTCTTTCTGTAGCAGTGTTCTCGTACACTACGACTCTTTTGGGTTTCACCGATCATCTAAACTTATTACTTTCAAAGATTTGCAGTCAGAGACGACTCTTCCTCCACCTTTATTTCTCTTTTTATGATTGAAAGCAGGTAAACAGTTGACGTGAAAAGCAAAAAACATGAGGAACGCGTTGGCCGAAACAGTAATCAGGGAAACTGTCCGCTATCATCTGCCAAAGATTTAGCTTTTTAAACGACTGCATCTTCATTCACGTGCAGGTATCTGCTGGTCAGAACGTCATCTGGACCTGAAGGACGACTGTAAGGGAAACATGTTCACTGATATTTAAATGGATTAAAAATGGATTCCACCTTTACCAACATTAATGTCTCCAAGTCTGAAAACTTTGGATGACCGGAGAGCCAAACTGTCAGCAGAGTGTCTGACGGAGCTGCAGAGAAGCAGAAGTGCTGTGAGGTTCAACAGGTGGAGCGTCTCCTCCACAGTCGGTGGTTTTCACCTCCGCTGGGACCGTCTGAACTCAGAGTCCGTGAACTCTCTGCGCCGGGAGCTGCTGCAGATAACAGCGTCCGGCGAGCTGCGTGTAAGTATGATGACGCTGAGGTGTTGATATCTGTCTCTGTCTGCTGCTTCTGTCGTCTCTTACTGAGACAAAAAAAAAACTGCTGCTTCCCCCTAAAAAAACCCTCCTGGCTGCCCGGTTGAGCCAACTCTCCCCGTCTGACGTGGTCCTGATAGAATCCAGCAGAGACCGGACTCTTCCAAAGGTTTATCAGCAGCCGGCAGCAGCACAATGACACCAGCAGCTACAATGGAAACCATTACTGGAGATGAACATAACTCAGAGCGGCGGCCGGTCTCTGTCTGCAGCGTCTCAGCTCTCCTCGGCTCCACTGTTAAACCTGTTACCTCGTGTTACACGGAGCAGAAGGATTCCTCCACTTTACTCCACGTCGCTGTGATTTCCAGGACTGTTGTGTTGCTCTGGCGGCGATCAGTGAAGGAAACATGAGGAACACATTTTGTTTTTCCTTCTGAAGAAGCTCGACAAACACACACCTGTCCGCTTCCTGCCAACACGCCTCCTCCTCCTCCTCCATCTTTACAGCCGTCTCAGGGGAAAGAAAGAAAGTGTTCCCCCAGAGGCTCGCGGTGACGCGGAGGGCAGCCGCCACGTAAATGACTTCAGATATCAAAGCGTGTGATGTTTTCAGCTGGAACTTGTTGACAGCGAGTGACGGAGAGAAGCGGAACTTGTTGGGAGTAATCAGGCGAGACACGTTGGTCGAACTCAACTGAGCGTGTGAAACCACCACGTGCCGCTCCTCCTGCTTTTCTTCGACGGTCTGCAGGATTTATTTCATGATTTCAGACTGAGGTTTTAGTTTCTTCCAAAGAAAAGTAAAAGGGAAAACGACTGTTTTCCTCAAAGCCTCAAGTTTTAGTTTCTCCTGGTGTTATTTTATACAGAGAATACATTTACTGGACACAGTGTGCACAAGACGTGTAGCTGCTTCCTGGCGCTTTATGCTAATCTGTTCTATTATTTGCTTCCCATTTGCCCTAGATGGAGATAGCTGAACCCTCAGGCCCGTTGGAGAAACAGTTATTGGATTAATCTCTGACACACACACACGCACATTTACACAACGCTGGTGTTGATCCGACTCTGTGACTTTCACCGCTGATCTGTGTCGCCCCTGCAGCCGGCAGTCGTCCAAACAGCAGAACAGTTCCTGTGGATTCGAGCGTCCGTCAGCAGGTTTAACATGCGACTGGAGGCGTTTTCATCCCGTCTGCGTTCACGACGCGGCTTCACTGGACGATGACGCTGGAAATCAGACTGTTCTCACGCAAAAGGCAGACGCACGTTCACACCTGAACACTCGAGGGTTGATCCATATGGATGCACAAAACGGCACGGACAGCTATTTATATCATATTCATCTTGTTTCGTTTTGGTTTTTTTCGAATCATCAGGCTGTCGAACTCTAAACCTTATGAGAGACAAACTTTGTGGCCTGTGAGACCGACTGTTGGCCCGCAAGACCTTTCAAGCTAAAAAATAAATAGATGAAGCCCAAAAATATAATGTAGAAGCTTTTTATGCTGCACAGAAAGTCAGTCAATTCAGGGAAACTTGGTCTCAAGGTGTCATTTTGTATCGTGACAATACGATCGACGTTCGCTTCAGTCTCACTTTTGGGCCCCACGAAGGGAAATAACTCTGCTGAAGGACAGAAAGTTCAACTGGCAGCTAATTAATATTTCTCTAATGATCGCCCGATGAGCAAAACTATCACAAAGTTAACGCTCGATGGCTGCGTATCACAACACAAACCTCTTTACATGCATCATAAACGTCTTTATTTATCCTCAGAAGTAAAAAAACCTTTAACAAGTCTTTAAATTAACAAAAAGTGAGAATAGAATTAACACACTTTGTTCAGAGATCGAGTATAATAGATACTTTGAGTTGCTGACATACGGCTGCTCTGATCTGGAAGCACCACAGCCAAACGACGAGATCTCTCATTGTGTCATTAATTAAACAAAAAAAGGTGTTTTTCCCTCCGAAGTTGTTTGATTGCGTGTGTTTCATCTCCCTCACAGATGTGCAGTAATGACACATATCTCAGAATATTCACCCTCATCTGTTCTGCACGAGTAGAACTTAGTTTTGTTTGGTTCCAGGCAGCATTTTCTCTCTTTCTTTTTAAAAGTAGTCGGTTCTTTTTACGGTGTTTTTGTTTTAATGTTTTCTGGCCTGTGGGGGGATTGTCTGGCCACTTATCGATCAATCTACCGCCGGAGAAATGTCACGGGCGTCTCCGCGGATCAGCAGATTGGCCTTTCTAGATAAATCTCATTAACTCGGTAACATTGCCATTTTGCTGTCAGTCATCAAAACGGTAAAATGTCAAGAGAAAGCTGGCACCTTTCGCTGCTGAGAGGTGAGGGAATTCAAACAAGGACACCGAGCGAGTACGTTTATGGCCTCAATGCTCGTCGACACACTCGGCCTTTAACTCCAAAAACTCACGTCAAGTTTAAATATGGTAGCACCCAGAGTCGAGCTGGGGTCAAACGAGGGTAGTACCAGACGTATCTGCTCGACTTTATTAAAATCGCTCGTCCCGTCCAAAATTTTGGGGCTTCAGACGATCAATCAGCTGGTGAGATAGGTGTCACTTTACACCGGAGAGCAAATCCCTCATTTTAAAGTTAGTTAGAGCCAAATGAGTCGGGCCATCTGCTCAGCGAGGCGTCAGGAAATGATGATTGAGTGGAGTCGAACGTCCTGAGAGGAGCGAGGGTTCAGTTCAGGGGAAAAGGGAAGTAACTGGAACAAGTTATAGAAGGTAGTTTACATTTAACTACCTTCTAAAGCTCCGTGATGCCGACAAACAGAAGACTTGTTCATCGACACTCCGGGTGGAAATACATTCTGACGGGATGAGTTTTCATCCTCAGTCTGTGAAAAGAAGGAGAAAGTGTGAATTCGACGAAGAGTTCCGAGAGATTTGATCCTGCAGCTTTACCTCAGTGAAACCACAGTGTGTTGTCCATTTTCAGCCATCAACACCACAACAGCCCATTTTTGCATGAAAAACTAATCTCATGAACACACATTATATCAAAGTGGAGGCTGGTAAAGAGTTCTGTTACAGTATTTCTGCCCTTTTTACACCAAAACGATCCACTTTGCTCCTTTTTCCACCTATTTCCAGTTTTCCTTTCGTCTATGCATCCGTCAGTATCGGTTAGCAGACCTCCCACAGGGACCCGGACATGGTGGACGCTCACAGACGGGAGTAAAAAACACTCTTCCAGTGAAGTTCAGTGAGGCAGAAAGCTACTTGGCATGAAGCGGTCGTGCTGCGTGAAGCGTGTGTCGCCGCGGTCGGCCCACCTGGCTGTTAGCTGTCGAGTCCGGGTTAAAAGAGCCGGAGACACAAACGACTGCAGGGGAAACGTGATCGCCATGCAGAAGCCGCGAGCGGGAGTCAGAGAGGAACTCTGTCAGCTCGCTAAGTGAGTGCGAGAGAGTGTGTTTGTGCTTAAATGACTGAGGAGGAGGAGATTATCATGCAGCGCTGGTAGCAGGAGACACAGAGGAGGTCCTGTCTGGGTTTAGGAGAAGGGAGATCCTCACACACACACACACACACACACACACACAGTGAAGAGACAGGAGGCCATGCTAGTGTGTGTGTGTGTGTTTTCACCATTGTTGATGCTCCTCATGTCTCTCCGTCCTCTGACACCGGTTGTCAGTCAGCTGTTTAGTGAAATTAAAGTGACACTATTCTATTAATTAATGTAACACACCGTCAGACATCTTATTAAGAAAACAAAGAGAGTTAATCAGACCAGATTGGACGTCGGAGGGGGAAACAGGAAGCATGAACCTCAGTGTGTTCTGAGAGAGTCCTGCTGAAAACAAGATCAGCTGTCACCTGAAAAAAAAAGGCGCCCTTTAGCAATCGTGACGGTCTGTTTCTGATGATGAGAACACTTTCTCTGACATCAGCCTCACACTCTCCTCTGTGCCTCCTGTGTACTGCGGTTCAACCTCCTGACATGAGTTTAAAGAAAACATATTCTGCTTTTAGTCGCTTTTAGATCCTTCGTACCGAGTCAGTGACAAACGGAGGAGCCGTGGTTGTCCTGCCCTCGTCTCTCAGGTGCAACTGGAGCAGTTTAAAGTAGGGCGGTGCTAAAAAGGAGCGCGCCGACTCAGCGTGAAAACCTGCTTCTGGATGAATTAAGGTGCGATGTAGTGAGACAGTGTAAACCAGGAGATAACGGCAATGTGCTTATACGACAAATCCAGACGTGTTTTATGTCGGGAAGTTGTCGAAGCCTTTGATCGCTCAGCGGCTGCAGAAGATATCCGGCTCTTTAGCTGCTAAACGCTCCGATACACAGAGAATATAGTTTTAATGTTAAAACCTGTAACTACAACAGCTGATCCTCCGTCGTCTCAGTGCTCACAGCTGAGCGCCGGTGTCGGCTAACTGTAGATAAAATCAAACCACAGCGAGCCAAAGTCACGTTCTTTCCCGTGGATCTCATGAGACCTTACAGCAGTCAGTAGGAAGAGTTTCTCAACTCAATAAAAGATGCAGTTTGTCATAACGACAGTAAAATATTCTCTAGTTTTGCGTGAGACCGCTCAGTGAACTACACACGTCACCAACACCAACATGGCCGCCGCCTCGGCACAGAAAAGGTCCTGAAAACAGATGAAGTTTAGAATTAAACCGGTTGCATCGACAACTGCAGTTATATGAAGGGGTTGTTCGCTTGGGTCGTTCGTGTCACAATTCAAAACAGGATCAAAACATCATTTCTCTTCAGTCGCTACCGTTCAAAAGTTCTCCATGAGAAGGTAACATGACGGGCCGTGACGTCGCCGCCAGCCAGGCAGACATCAGGACAAACGTTAGCTTCGTTCATTCGTCAGTGGACAACTTGACACAACTTAATTCAGAACCCTCGCTACATCGTTCAACCTACAGCGACGTATACAAAAGCTAACAGACGCTCAGCTAATGTCGAGGTAAAGAAACAGTTCGTTCCAGAGAAAGGTTGAACATTTACGTCTCAGTCCCCCCGACCTGTCATTATTCCTCTTTTGAGGGGGTCGATGTCTGTCGTCGGACGTGTTTGCAGTGGACGTCACTCTGCTCCTCTGTTCCTGCATCATTTAATCGTTGGTATGATCGTTTATTTCCCCCCCATGTTGTATCGATCGCATGCCGACAGCCTACTTTGCTCATCATCCCTCCTGAAGAAGCTCTCCGTCTGTGTCTCTGCAGGAAAAAAACATCTCTTAAAAAAGCTGCTCTGAGGTCTGAAGCAAGACTCCCGACATGAAAAGCTTTCCGAGCCTCTGAACTCCACACGTGAAGGCGGCTGTGCGTCACGTCACATCAGAAACATCACGCTCCGAGTCGCAGGGATCGGTTCTTATCTCTGCATGTTGTTTCGCACGTGACGGCTGTGACGGGAGGTGTGACTGCTGCTGTCTTTCAGCAGATAACGTCCCCTCAGGGATCCTGTTGTTTACAGCTTTTACATTCAAATAAAAGATGAGGGCGAAGATAGAAATAATCAGCCTGTTCTGGGGGGAGAATCCCAAAATCCTGCTGAAGAGCACTGCGGCGGTAATAGAGCTGCTTTTTTGTTTTTTTTGAAGAGCAGATGTTGTATGAGTCTGTGGACGTGGAGCAGCGGAGCGTTCACATGTGAAATCAGACGCCAGGAAACAGCAGGAAGTGAAAGTCAAACCGCTGGCAGTTTCTCTAAAATAGGAATATTTCCACCGCCGAATAAAAGACCACCTTTGCCCTCCGCTGAACGCTTTGCATTTCTCTTTCTGCACCAGGAAATCTCCGATAAAAGAATCCATTATCAGGGTTTTCACCCGGACCAGACATGAAAGATCTCATCTGAATCGCTTTGCCACAATCCTGCCGCCCGTCTGAGGCGTCCGCACCGCGAAAAAAGTGACCTTGTGCTTTCTGCTTTAATGCCGTTTCTGATTGTAATCACGCTTTGAAAAGCTTTCTGGTAACAGAAAGTTTACTGAACTAAAGTTTAAAAAGTTTGATCCCTGCGGCGCTTCAGAGACGTTCAGGTGTCACAGAACTGTTCTGTCATCTGTTAGAATCAGTACTTTTCAGAATAACTACACGTGTCCTTCCTCACCTGTTTTTATACGTTTACGTGTATATTCATTGGTATGAGATGTACAAGTTGTTGCAGTTTGAAAGAAACTTCGACTGAACTCCACCGAACATTTATCGTTAAACCCAACAAGTCCCGTCTTCATGAGCGATTAAAGCTGACGAAAGAAAGGTCCAAACAGAAAGAGAAAGTTCGCAACAGTTCGGCTTATTTCTTCTGAAAAGCCCCGAAACATCTGAAGGTTTCAGTCAATCTCGTTATAACTTCAACCCTCGGCCTGCTCAGTCGCCCTCCTGCGATCCACACACTCCACTTGTCTCGGTATCAACTGTGATTCTGTTGTTCTGTTCCGTACAGGTGACATCTATAATTGCTGAGTCACAAATGTAATCAAAAACAGCTGAATCTCACATTATGTAGTTGTCAAATAAGATCAAATACCTCCGTCACGCTGAAGAGGATAATGGTCGACCAGGAAATGTGCAGGAAGTGTGAAGTTTTATTCAGGATCACAGCGACAGACGAAACAGAACCGATGACTCGACAACAACTGAACTAAAAACCGGACTTAAATGCAAACTAGACTAACGAGGGGATGAGGTGCAGGTGGAGAGAGGCGGAGAAACACAGGTGAGGGTAACGAGTAGGGGTGCACCGATCCGATATTAAGATCGGATATCGGCTCCGATATTGACAAAACGGATGGATCGGGGATCGGTAAAATGAAACAGATCCACCGGCCGATCCAATTTTTTTTTTTCGCCGTCGCAGCACATCCTACGTCATTCGTCAGCGTCAGTGTGTCGCATGCTAGAAGAGCGCAAGTTGTTGTTTGACCAACTCCTTATTAGTTTATTCTCAGGTTCAGCTGCTATGTTTTATTTTGTATTCCTGTTTGCAGGACGTTACACGTACTCACGTCACATTTCTCCGCTGATTAGCTAGTAGCTCCGCCATCAGCTGTTAGCCTCACCGGTCAGCTGTTAGCCTAGCAACGCTAACTTTCAAACCGACGTACTCAATACTATGTGGGCTGTCCATCGTTGCTCCGTTGGTCCTCCCTCCACCACAACCTCAGGGTTATTCACCGCCGGGCTGCTTTGTCTCCTCCTCTGCTGCTGCGGTCTCCCTGGCTCGCAGCGATGCTGGATGGTCGCCCCGCTGTGTGCACGGAGCCTCCAGACGCTAGTTTGTTTACAGACGGTGCTACTGACTTCGGTGCTAGTGTTCCCTCCGTGCTGACTGACAGGCGCTACATTCATTCTTTGATTTGTTTGTTCCACTTTGCTACGTGTGTCCTTGGGTACCCTGACAGGCGCTATATAAATTAAATGTATTATTATCATTATTGTTATTATTATTATTATTATTACTAATTATTATTATTATTATTAATGTTACACATGTTTACAATGTTCGGTAACTGTTTGATTATTTTGTCTTAGTTAGGAAAGTCTGGTGCCTTTAGTCCCTTTCACATGGTGGAAGGTATACAGTTTATTATTAATTCAACAACGGTATCGGATCGGTATCGGGTATCGGCCGATACGCTCAGTCCAGGTATCGGTATCAGATTGGATCGGAAAAAACTGGATCGGTGCATCTCTAGTAACGAGTGGAGAAAAAACACTAAGAACAGGGCGGGGCTAATTCAGGTGAGGCTGACTGACAGGACCGTGACGCCTCCCGCAGGTGGGCAGATGTTCGTAGTTAATTAGATGAACGTTATCTCCTGTCCAGCTGTTTATTATAATGTAATCCAAATATGAACATTGGTTGACCAGAACAACAAACAGAAACATGATATTTTAGCCGTACATGTCCACACAGTTATTTCAATCTTATGCTACTTTCTGCTTCAACATCTTTTACATCGCCTTGTTTTTCAGCCACATGAAGGTCGACCGATGTGTCTTTCTTTCAGGGCCGATACCAACACCAATACTTTGGATTCTGCGTAGCTGTGACATATTTAATTGTGTGGATGATGTAGATCTATATATGACATCACTGATGAAGAGTTATGAATCAGACCTTCCTCATGGGACGAGTAAACAAACACGTGTTTGCATATTTTTCTTTCAAGAACGACATGTTTTCTTCTTGTCGCCCCTCTTGAGTTAGAACAAAATGTGTTTCTGTGCTGGTTGAATGAGACGCATCTCTTTTATATTAATGTTTTTAATTAAAACACACGAATGAATGAATGAATGTTGCTTTCTTTATTCTAACATCGTCACGTCCTTGACTTTCACAATAAACCACGTGAAACTACTGCAGCACGAGTCGACACTAAACGTGTGAATACGTATAAAAACCAACACTGACGCCGTCTCCTTTGGAATATCTCTTAGAGTTTTTTTTTTTTTATTCCAGTTTGATGAAGCCAACAGTTACATTCACAATCCCTCATTCAACCTGACACACAGGTAAACCTCCACATCCCCGGTCCAGAACTTTAATCCTCCCGTCTCACGATCATCACAGGAAAGTGATTTCTCCCCTCGTAACACTCCAGGCATACGTACTTATATTTACTATTTGTACAATATATTGTCATTAGGTTCATTCATCCGTCCGACCCTCCCCCTCCCACACACACATCCACATGCACACACACATAAACACTGTACAGATTTATCAGTGGAGTCACGTTCAGAGGCTGTTTTCTGCCTGAACGTTTTGTGTCCACGAGTCGAGGAGCGACACAGCTGAGTACCGTTGTTTGATGTTCAGACTGCCGCGGTGTGATTTGTTCTTAAAGCCAAATGGAGAAAAGGAGGCGTGCAGATATATATATATATATATATATATTACAGAGCGATAACCTCTCATGTGTTCAGAGGACCCCGGTCCAGTTTTTTCCAGGATGTCAAGGAAGGAAGAAAAGAGGGAGAAGTAGCATCGGAGAGAGACGGAAAAAAGAGGGAGGAGGGGAACAAACATTTAAAAATAAAAAGAGAGAGCAGGAAAAGTTCTTTAACAACATATATTCTAAATAAAAGACCTCCGTATGATCCCTTCTTCTCCTTGTTCTGTTTCCTCTTAGTGTCTAAACGTCTAAAGCCAAGCACAGCAGTTTGGTTTCCCCAGTGTGGTCTACACAGGTCATAGGATATACAGTACAGTACATACAGGGTGCACCTCCACCTCCCATCTCCAATACTGTCCCCTCCTCCGTCGTCGAGGCTCCTGAGGCTGCTTTGGTCTCAGTCAGTCTGTGCAGTAGTCAGAGGCCCGTCTGGCCCTCTGGATCAGTTTTCCAGTGTCGGGACAGGAGTAAAGTGGCACAAACGCAGCGGCAGGAAAAAGAATGAGATGCTGAAAAAAGTGCAGAGAGTCTAAAACTTTTTGGTCACTAGTTTGTTTTCATCTATGTTTTGGTTCATATGTGCGCGGCGGCTTTGGTCCAGAAGTTTGCAGGATTTGGAGAAGCCAGTGAACGCATTGATGGTTTGAGATGAAGAGAAGCCGTCCCCCCCAGAGCCGAGCCGAGCCGAACTGTGTTTTGTTTTTGTTTTTTGTGGCAGGGCCATGCTGGGTCAGGAAGAGACAAGAAAAAAAAACGAAGAAGCTCGTCCTCCCGGCGTCTCCGTCTACCTGCCGAAAATGTTCTCGTACTCCAGCAGTATTAGCTCCACTATCTGGTTCTGGTAGACCATGTGGACCGCCATGTTCCAGGTCTCTGTTTCAGGCCGCAGCAGCGTGGGGCCGAACACGATGGCCACGCTCTGGGTGGTCATACGGTTTTCCTCACCGTGGTCGATCACTCTGGAGGAACAAGGGAGAAATGAATCAACTCAACTTAAGCGTCTTAACAACCAGGACGATTTCATATTAAAAATCTTCTGGTCTAATCTGGACGGAAAAGAAACTGATAAGATCCGGCGTGCTGTCTCTTACTTCCTGAGGTGTTTGAAGAGCGTCTGCATGGTGTCGTGGTTGGGCCTCGGCAGCTGTCTCACCAACTCTTTGATGGACTGAACTCGATGCTTGTAGTCTGAAATCTCTGCAGAGCACAAAACACGACACGGATCAGAGAGTGAGAGGGAACAATCTGAGTCATCATGGAGGCCAATCAACTCTCTTCCCCCGGTTATCAGTATTCTATCATGAGATTAGTGGTTTTCAGTGATGTTTGAGGTCGTCGTGCAAGTTTCCAAAGATCAACTTTTCCCACTTTTGTTGTGACTAACAGAGACTGTCAGTGTTGGTCAGTGTGGCTGCAGCCAGCAGCCAGGATTCAGGCTGCAGTGTATAATCCCCTGCCGCCAAAGTACATCCACTTATACTGCTTGTTTTTGCCACCGATCAGATCAGATCAGATCAGATCGTTATTCTAAGTGTCCAACAAGTCTTTGGAAAGGATCCCTACAGACATAGACCAGTCAGTTGAACATTAAGATTTGATTTGTTTACTCAGAAACAGCTGCCAAATCGCTCTCGCCAAAGCTGCCAGACTCCATTTCAGTAAATGTATCATTGTGTAAAACAAAATTCATTCAAGTCAGATGAAAAGAAAGCTCACCCAAACCTTTTGTATTCATCTTTTCACTTCCAACAACAATAAACTACTTTGTTTCGGTGGAAAATAAAAACCCTCAACACACCGGGATGGATGTGAAAATACAGGGAGAGGAGTGAGAGGCAGTGGAGTCTGGTGGATGTGACGAGAGTGAAAGCAGCTGTTTTGCGGGTTAAACAAAAAAGATGGCATTTGTATAAAGTTGTCAGACACTTCAAATGGACGTGACAGGGAATACACTGCCAGCCAGCAGCAGCCGTCTTACTCATTGTTGGACCAATTATACAAAAAATGTAAAAATGTCCTCATTAGTCACTTAGACTCCAGGTCAAAACATACTAAAGTTACCCTTCAATTCCAAACTGCACAATAAAAGAACGTTTCACTCTGACACATCCCGCTAATTTCAGTTTAAAAACATGAAAGAAGCACAAAATAAGTAACATAAATAAAATAAATCCCTCCATAAAAAGCTCTTGAGAAAAATAATCCTTCCAGACAAACTTTCTGCTGAGCCGAAGCGGCCGACAACATGTTTAATAAAACAGTCCAGACAAGAACGTTGACTTCAGACTGTGGGTGGCTGAACGCAGATATATACGTGACACGTACTGATGCTGCTGACAAAGTCGTGGAAGAGAGCGTAGGTGAAGAGCGGCTCGGGAAGCTCCCTGAAGTACATCTTCAAAGCTCCGGTGGTCACGTGGATGTCCTCCCACTTCCCGTCCACCAGGTTCACCTTCTCATCTGGACACAAACACAAACCCTTCAGTCAGCAGACACTCGGAGCGGAAGACGCTCAAGTCGGAACACTTCTAAATAACATTTCAGTCTTTCAGAATTAATGAAAAACTGAAAGGTTATTTAGAGGTTTGTGTTTACGATTTGAGAACTGGTGGGAGAAAGAAGTTTTGCCAGGATTCTCTTAATGTTTTATCCGATCTGTAGAGTCGTGGGACTTTTTCAGGAGAAAAAACAACTTTTCTTCCTCGACAAAACTTTTTTTTCTCACTTGGTTCTAATCTAAAAAATGTATTTTTTTCCTCCAGATGATTCACAGAAGAGAAAAGATTAAGGAATTTAAGACAGATTATCCTGGCAAACCATTTTCTTCCCCTCCAGTTCTGAAGTCATAAACACAGGAGAGAAAACCGTTTAGATCAGACTGAGAAAATGGATCTCAAGAAAAAAAAAGATCGTCTTCAATTGTCCCGCAGGGCTTCTGTAGTTTTCTCACAAATACTAAAGTGAAGGAAAAAGCCGTGACTCACCGTGATTGACAGCGAAGCGTAGTTTCTGTATGACAGCCAGGTTCCCGCTGACTCTGTACAGCCCGTCTATACACAGACCTGCAGGGGATCATGGGAGGAAAACATGAACATCACTTCAGTAATGTCTGCAAATTATTCCTATGGTTCCTATGGACAGCAGCGACACCTTATCTGACACCAGCTGTGTCATCACGAGGCCGTAAACTCCGCCCTCATTTCTTACAGGTAGATTAAAAGAAACTAGAATCATATCCTGTCCTGTCTTCACAGGGTTCAGGTAATAGTGACACACAGCTGAACCCACCGTTGTTCTCCACGTGGTCGATGCACATCCTGACAAAGCTCGGCACTGTGCTGCTCTCTCTGTGACACAAATCGGACAGACTGCAGCCGAACACCTGGTCTGAAGACGCAGAGAGAAACGACACAGCCAGAGTCATGAAACGGTCCAAAGTCTGAGTGTTGCTAGAGCCTGTTTTATCGACAGATCTTTACGGCGGACTGGCAGAACCACCCTGTGCCTTCTTACTTTCTATTTAAGATAAAAAAATAAGGAAGGTTTCTGTCTGACTGACTGGTTACCATCATTTAATCCTTCTTTCATTTCATAGTTGTGTATTTTCTTCTAAATGTAAACCAGTTTTTGGTGCTCGTGGCTCTCTGGTACCTTTGATGTATCCCTTGTCTCTGACGGACTGCAGCGTCGGGCGGCGGGTCAGGAACTTCTTCAGCTTGTGCCGAGTCTTCTTGTTGTCCGAGCCGTCCATGCTGGCGGAGGTCTTCATGCCTGCGGAGGAGAAACGAGACAGGACAACGTTGTCCACTACTCGTCTGAGCTGAATGTGCGCCATGATGACACTGAGGTTTTGAGGGAATGAGACTTGATAAGCGAGAGTTTTATAGGCTGCGTGAGACACGTGAGGCCGACTGAGCCAAACAGAAACTCGCTTCACGCTTTCATTTTCAGTGTAATTTTTTTTTTGCTTTTTTCTTAACATCCTTACATTTAGTTTTTACATTATTCTTTCTGACGTCCTTTACCTGTTTAATATGGCTAACATACCATGTGTACAGAAATGTGTCAGACTTCTACCTTTCTTGGAGTCTCTGTGGTCTTTCTCCTTGTCATGTTTCTCCACACCAGGAGACTCCGGCATGTCCTCTTCAATGGCCTCATCAGACTCCCAGGCCTGAGACACAAACACAACAACAACAACGTAAACACACACTCACACACACACGGAAATACGTTTCTGGTTGTTAAAGCCTCTACAGTACCTGACACACCTTTGGACTCTCAGGGCTAGGAAAACAACAAACTGTTGATTAGAAGTGACGCTAAACTGATTAATGTGAGTCAACCTGAAAACAAATGACATCACAAATTTTGTTTTCGTCTTAGTTTCCTCAGTTGACTTCTTAAGTTAAGACAATTTTTTTGGTTCTACAGGTTTTCTGAAGTTTGATGTTTAAATCTTAAAAGAAGGGACTGCTAATTATAAATGTTGAGAACAGAAATCTGAACTAAAATAAACACCTTCATGTGTATTTTAGACATTTTCTTTCTTTTAGTTATGGAGGGAAAATAGGCAAAAATCTCAAAATATGACCAGTGAATGAAAAATGAGGTTTTCACCCGACAAATGTCAAGTTTAGCAGCAAGTGTTTTAGAGAAATCCTTAATTTAATGTCCAATATTCCTCGTTACCCTGCAAACACCAAACATTAGAGGAGCATACTGGTAGCTGGTGTTCAAAGCCCAGGATGACGTCCTCAAATGTCTCATTTTGTTCACAACACAAAGACATTCAGTTGCATTTTTTATCCAAATGTTACTACTTTTCATCCAAATGGGCAGGTACACATTTGTTTTGGACACCTTCTAATAATTTGAGCTACTTCTTGAAAGATTTCCACCAACAAAAATTAGGATATTTTCCAATAAATCTGCTGTCTTCGCATCTTCATATAATAATTCACACTGACAAGAAAATCGAGCTGCTTTGAAGACGACTGCGCAGGTTTTTAGGCTCTGATCCAGCACCACCGGCAGAGTACGTTTAAGGCCTCGGTGAAGGTGTTCATCCTTACGTGGGTGCTGATGGTGTCCTGCAGCGCTCGGTACCATTCGTTGACAAGGAGGTCATTTTCTGACTGGATCAGCAGCTCTGTGCCCTGTCGAGTCTTCAGCTGCAAACATCAGACACACAAAGTCATCAACACCACCCCTCGGATACGTAAACGGCCCACATTACATAAAGCAAACTGAAAATATGAGTCATTTTTACATGATTATTTCCAAAGTTTTATGAAATTTGTTTGTTTTTACTGTTCGGTGTTCCGTTCGTTGCCATTTCTGAAACTACACCTGGTTGACTTTTGTTGCATTTGACACTTTTATTTCTTTTATCAGCCCCACAAACACAGAATCAAGCTCACCTCCAGAACGTGTTTCTTGCTGGACTTGTCTTTGGAGGCCCACTCCACCGAGCCGCCCCTCAGATCCACGGTGAACTCTGGTTTGGACTGACCGCCTCCGAACTGGACAGAGAAGAGAGGAAATGAATCGAATGAGGGCGGATGAACACACAGACGGCCTCTTCATAGACGTGTTCAGCTCTCAACCATGCAACGATGTAATGCTTGGATTAACCTTTCTAAACAACTGCTCCGCTAACGACTACAACACATTATTGTGATACGATTTTTCTCACTTGTAATTAGCTGTTTGGAGTCTTGGTGAAGCTGTGCAGCACCGCGCTGTTTTAAATGAATCACTAATTGCAGAAAACTTTGCAGAAGAAACTAAAGTTTTATATGAACACACACTTGAATTAAATACTTTTTAAGACCTTTTCAAGATTTTTTGGACTTTTGGAAAAATCATCAGTTTTTTATTCAAGCACGGCAGATAATCGATCTATATGTGGTCCTGTGCAGAGGAAGGTTTTATATAAGAATATGGTTATTGGTGTGAGTTAGTTTAATCCATATTTTGCCAACAGGTGACTGCAATCAAAAAGTCAAAAGACCGTGTTGGGTTCAGTGTAGGTTTAAAGATTTGTCGCATTGGATATGTTGGCTTATGCAGAAGATTTGACTAACTTTGACAAAAAGAAATGAAAAGATTGGTAAATGAAATGTTTGTGGTGATTAAGACCACAATAAATGAGTGGTCTTTAGTGACTTTTAAGGCACATTTTAAGACTTTTTAAGGACCAGCAGACACCCTGTGAAAGTAATCCTGCCTGTGAAAACACTCGACCACATGATGCGTAAGAGACAAGACTGACACCACTTTCTTAGTCTCTTTTGAGGTGAAGGAATTAAAATGTAGTTCCAAAGAAAAAAGTCAATACCTGCATTTTGGTAGTTGTAAAACAGCAACACGTCTCGTCTTGAGGATGGTTTGATGACCGAAACATCAAGTTTCTTTAACAAATCACTGCAGCGGTGACACGTGCGTGCAGGAATCAGGGTCAACGTTAAGAGATTTTTATGGTCTGCTGAACATCTCATGAATATCAACAGTTATCACAGTTACAATGAGCCTTCAGAGAATGAAAGACACATTTTAAATATATCTTTTTTACGATCGCTGCTAATATGGTAGAATTTAACACCACAATTAAGCTAGTGTACACCACAGGATAATCGTCCATTTTCAATCCTGGCAGGACTTTTTTCTTTGGAACAGATCATCTGACCTTTACAACATCTCAGCTTCCAAGAAAACAGATTTCTCTTTGAACCTTGTGGTTCACGAACTCCTTTCTGCTCTACGAGGTAAAAACATTGCCTGCTTTCCTATAATGTACAAATCAATACGCCTATTTAAAGTCCAGCCGAGCCACGGAGTAAAGAATGATAACACAGTAATATTGTCCTGAATCTTCGATCCATGCCAGTGACTAAAAACACACAGTGGGGTTGGGCTCAGAGCATGACAGACAGGAGGGAGGTGGCATGCAGAGGAGGACAGAGAGGAGCACACAAAAGGAAGGAGGCAGCACATACAGAGGAGGCTCTGTCGAGCTCAGAGCAGCCATAGGAGACGGCAGGACGTTTCTTAGCAGACGGCTTCCAGTTACTCAACAGTGACAGGAGAAATTCAGGGAAGGAGCCACTGTGGTAGTATGGCTGCATGGAAGGACGGAGAGGGGTGAAGACAAGGAAGACGGAGGGGACGGAGCCGAAGGTAAAGAGGTGGAGAAGGAAACATGTAGAAGAGAGAAAATTCAACCCCAACTCCCATCCAGTGAGCCGACAAACCACTCAAAAACACTGACGGCCAACTTCAATGACTTCTGTCTAGATACGATTCTGCTTTTGTTGACATGAAACAACTCTCAGGAGAAGGTTTTCGTCACTAACCCAGCTCGTTCCGCCTCCTTGGCCTTTGGCAAACAGCAACGTGGATCCTTGGAGCACAGTCCAGGAGGAGGTCCAGTTCTTCCTGCAACACATAGTTAGCAAACACTGTGAGTGCTGAAACTGTATCTACAGAGAGCCTCCGGTTCAACTATTCAGAAGTAGGGCTGGTCATCAAACCTCAATCCGTAAAATATTAATATTGTCATGTATCAACTACTGGAAGCTTGGACTGGTTAGTAGTCTTGTTTACTTTTCAAAATCAAGCAATTTAAAAAGGCAGAGTTAATGTTGAACATGTTAACGTTGAACATTGATGAATTTGTAACGTTTTTTTTCATTCGACCGGAACACAGGTTTTGTGCTAAAACATTTTTATAGTTAAAAAAGCGGCCACTTAAACTGAGGTGAACATCCAGCCTAATAAAGCAGTGAGAGCATAAGAGAAAAACCCATTCAGACAGAAAATGTGAAAATAAACATTATTTCTAATCATGGAAAACGCTTGTTAAATTATCATTATAATTTGAATGCAGGTGGGGACAAATAAAACGTAGCTAAATAAATAAATCACTTTTAGTTCCTTTGTGGACTTTTGTTGTAACAACAAATACGCTGGGTGTATTTACTTCCTTAAAAACCATTTACAATGCAGATTTTCTGAATAATTTAAAACCTTCATTGTTTATATGTGTGTTTACTAGAGACTGGTGATAAATTAAAGGTAAAAACCTGAATTAATGAGTGGAAACGAATTAAATAAGGAGCCTCTGTTCAGCGTTAGGGTCCGCTTGTTCCATTAGAGGGAAAAGTCACCGCAGATCAATATAAAGTTGTTCTGGGTGAGTTTCCACCCTGATGGGAGTGATCTCCATCCACAGAGCACGAGGGCTCACCGAATGGTTCGATGAGCAGGAAATGAATGTGAATCACATGCTGTAGCCGTGTCGTCATCACATCTCAACACAATTCAACACCTATAGGTGGATTTTGGACACATGTAGACAGATTCCACCACCTTGTGACTGTTGATCAATGGAAACTACCACCAGGATTGTATATCAGCACTTGTGTGCTCATATGTGTGCGTATGAATTCTTTTTCACTCATAAAACCATTGCTCCATAGTTCTACTTGAGGTCAGCATCTTCAGGGTGCAGATTGGATCAACTAGATATTATGTGTAATACTGTATAACATTAAGATTAGTCCAGTTTCAGCTACTCACCGTACTTTCTTGCCATGTTCAGTGATCTTTGTCACATTCAGAATGCCGCACTTTTCAGATGGCTGGAAAGAGAAATAAAAACATCAGGACACAGTTTAAAGAAGCAGGTTACACACACACACACACACACACACACACACACACACACCAACCACTCAAACTATGATTGACAACCACAGCGAGATGACAGAAGAGAAAGATGATGAAAATTGTGTCACACCACCTCCACCACCACCAAAACACATCCCACCACCAGCTTTCAACTTGGAGGACAAACAGACAGCTATCATTATTCCCACTCAAGGAAGGCAAGCGAAGTCTGGAAAGTGCACATCAAGATAAATCTATGGACTCTTGGCAAAACTACTACTCGAGCAGCTTTTAGCTGCACTTTAAGACCTTTTGTTTCAGCTTTCACACAGACGGAAAACACAGATGATCAGTGTATCCAGGAACAAAGCCAACAATTATTAAAAAACGAAATAAAGCTCCTGTGTGGTTTTAAAAACCTAGAAACTCTTCTGGAAATGTGACCCATCAGCTCTGCTTATGAACAAGGTTTCTACACAGGCTCGAGTTCAAATCTACTCTCATACAGCAGCTTTTTATTTCTACTTCCACCTCAGAATTTGTGAGATGGTAAAGGTAATTGCACACTGGCATCCTTTTCTCCTTTGATTTCCACATTTTCCACACCTGTGTAGAAGCCCTGCAATAAGCTGCGACATGTGCCAAGTTAAAAACGCTGCAGGACGGAGGAGGCGAGGTGAAGGGGTGAGTACTAACAGAGGCGGGGGGCTTGGGAGACGAAGGGCAGGAGTCAGAGTCAGGAGAGGGGGGCTTTGGGCCCAGAGGAGCGTCCTGGTGTGGAGACAGGGATGAAAAAACAAACTGTCACATCGGCTGACAACAAAAAGGGTTAAATGAGAGGACGATGAGGGGTTATTAACACACAGATGGGTGAAAGTGAGCGACGGCAAATTAAGCGGTGAGATTATGAAAGTGTCTCGAGTTCATGTGATGTCCAGGAGGCATACATTGATTATTAATCAGATGTGGAGGCAGGGATTTATCTCGAATCATTTACATTACATTGTGGTCAAGCCATCGAATATAAAATCTCATCAAGTTCATGATTAAATGTTGAGTATCTTGGAGGAACGATTCAAATCAACTCAGTGAATCAGGCAAAACCGGGGATGTACATTCATTTTTAACTCCTGTTTTGTGTGATTTGTAACATGCAAGCTGATTGTCGACTCAGATTTAAGGGGCAAGGCACTGATTGGTCGGTATGACAAGCTACTGACTTGGTGTTTGTACGGGTGTAGGCGGGCAGAGACTGAGCGGAAACGCCTGGTTTTCTTTAGCCGCTGTAAAAGCAACCAGCTCACAACTGAATCTCTGCACTCGTGCAAAACATTTTACCAGTGAACACATCACACAACAGCTCTGTCTGAAAACAAACTCATTCTGAACAGTAACGGATCATAGAATTTACTTTTCCCTGGAGATTTTCTTTGCTAACTGTGAACTGACGTATTTAACAGAGGAGCTCATTTTGAGTGTGCGGCTGCAGGTTCGGGTGTCAGACCTTGTCGTTGGGATCTGGGACGTGGGCGCTGTGTCTCCACTTGGTCAGGACGATGGGCTCCACGTGTTTCCTGTCCAGACTGCGACTCTTTGGAGCGTCTCCAGACAGCTGCGGAGGGGAGAGGTTGTACTGGTGGGAGGGAACAGGGATTGTATTAACATACTTTTAATGTTACCTAATATAAATATATACACACAAGGCTTTACACCTGAATAGACCAAGTACTTATATTCAAATAAAAAAAAGACATGGACCAGCAAATATCAGCAGAGCATCACTATAAAAGCAACATAACTCATCTACTGAAATAACGACAGATATTTACACATCTCTCTGCAATAAGCTGCAAGGACACAGCTCCTCATGTTAGTGCCAACACAAGTTTAATTAAGTTTATTTTTGACAACAAAAATTAAAAACAGCCTGAATATCTGTGAATCATTTCAGTAATTTACAGGATTTAGCATCATGTGCTGCCTGACGTATGTTTGGTGTGTTTATCACCATTTTTAACACTTATCAAGAGATCCATCACTAACGTTGATTTTATTTACATCCTGTTACTTATCGCTGTTCTGCATGTGTCAATCATAATCATGAGTCCTGAATACTGAGCAGCTGATATTGTTGCTGCATTACTGAACTTGTGTTTCGCCGCAACCGGTTTCTCCGCATGGCTTTTGTACTGACTTGAGAAATCTTGTTTTGTTGCTGTTACGTTATTTATAGTTTCTTGTTTTATTTGTCTGTACATTTTGACCTCATCACCTAATGTGTTTCTCTCCAAAGGACTGCAGCTGAAAATTAACCAGCTGGTTCACACTTGCATATTTACAGGAATGCAGATTAACGCGTATCATACTTGTAGATAAAGGACATAAATAAAAATAGCAGACATTCACAAGTTTCAGCTTCAACAAGGTTTTTTTTTTTTTTTACTCGTATTGTTTAATATCATTTTTAATTGTCTCGGTTTTGGACTGACTGTTGGACAAAGAAGTAAAAACTTGAAACGAAGGGGCTGCGGGCACTTGGTGGGCAACAATTTAGTGATCAGTAATTTAAATAACTAACTATTTGGATAAGTCCACAACGAAAACAATCACTACTGCTAATTTGATCAATTGGACGGAAGGGTCTTACCTTTGGCAGCTCCCACTCTGACCTCGATCCATCTGCACTGTAGTAATACGGCCTGCCCTGCTCATCAACGTGCTTCAACCACTGGTGGTGCACACGTGGACAGACAGGTTAAACACAAGACTCATTAGAGCGAGTCCTGACAGTACTCAAGTATTTGTGCAATAACATAATACTGTAATATGTTTGACTTCTGTATCCATGCATCCATTTCTGTTTTTGTTTTCCATATATTTATACCATAAATCCTTTTTTGAATCTTCAACGCTGAGGAAATATCTTAGAGGTTTCTGCCAAAACACAGTTTGATATTTTCCTCACTTCTGTAGCGGTGATAACTGTTGTCATGCTGAGGCGTTATAACTCTGCCTAATCAGTGTGAAGGAAACATCTAAGCTGTGTGCTCAAAGAGGAAAATCTACCACGAATTAACCCACAATCCACTCCCACATGCATTCCCCGGTGAGGAGAGAGCAGAACAGCCCCGTGCAGCCGGTACCTTCTCATTAGTATAGTCGCTGACGTACAGCGTGTGGCCGTGCTCGTCCATCTCCTCCGACCAACCACGCGGCGGCGAGCCATACTGACTGTCAGACTGGCTAGAGTAGGCACTGAAGCAGGTGTCCTCTGATGACAGAGGCTGGAACCGACCGATGGAGAGCGAGAGGAAGGGAAGGAAAGACGGCGAGAGCGAGAGAGGAGTGGTCTACCGTTGCAAAGTGCAAAGAGAGAGGAGGAGAGGGGAGAAAAGAGAAGGCATCTTTCACCATGAAGTCAGAGAGGAAAACATGCACCCAGAACCAATAAATCATCAGAAACTATCCAACACCATTTTAATTCAGTAAAGACCACCACAGGACCCACCAGAGAGCTAAAAACCCCTAATATTCATGTTTGATTTTAATCAGTATGGTGTAAAGCTGAAGGAGGCTGCTGCAGTGTGCCACAGGATGAATGAGGTGACAGTGACCGCGCTGCGCCTGTAGGTGGCAGCGTGGTACAGCCATTTAATGAAACCGAGGCCGACTCATAATCAGAGATGACTCGCTGATGAATCAGGCTAATCTGTTATGTCACAAAATGTTCGTCTGTGTTTTGATCATGACAAAAAAAAAATATATATATAGTCACTCACCGTCTCATGAATCAAAAACTGTAATAAGTCTGTGTGTGTTTGTTTTTTTAATCAGAGCTTTTCTAGTTATTCTGGTGCGGGTATCTAATCGAGTTTTGTGTCAGAAGGAATATAAAACTTTCATTTTCTCTGGGATAGTTTTTTTTTTTTTTTGTCTGGCAATTCAAATCTCCCCGAGCAATCTGTCGGAGCTGAACGAACAATTTTTTACAAATGCCTCGCTCCGTCTGCACGTACAGTTGTTAATCTTCAGTCAGACACAATATGTGATGAAGTACTGGCATGTTGTATTTGTCATCTATTTAGTATCTGTCTGACTCGTGACACCGACTCTGTTTATATGAGCAAGTGTGTGTGAGTCCTATGCTTGTGAGAGTCAGTTTGAGTTTAGAATGAGAATATTTTTGCTGTTCGGTTTAGGGATACTACTTACAGTTCATTCAGTCAACATTTGGGGTCTAAATTAACTGATCTAAGATTAAAAGTGGCAGTTCACCCCAAATTACAAAATACACATTTCCCTCTCACCTATTGTGCTATTAATTAGAGATGCATCGATTTCAAATTTCCGAAATTTCCAAAATCTGATCTGCTAATTCCGGTTTTCTCTCTTTCTCAGAATAATAATCAACATTTTTGTTTCCTTCCTTTAATGGAAAGTTAATTTGTTTATTCATTATAAAACATTCACTATACTCATACACTTTAGGAACTTGTATGATGAAACAAATCTCAAAATAAACATTTTACAGATCATCCCTAGAGATGTCTGCCTTCTCTCGACTATAATGGAACTAGATGGCACTTGGCTTGTGGTGCTTAACTATTTTCTTTCCGTATCAATGCGCAGAAGGAAGCATGCCTCTACTCATGGACAAAAGGCTACCTAACTAAACTAGCTAATCATGAGCATGAGCCTCTTGACGATGAGTAGATCCACACTTTTACATTTTTATGCACTTCGAGCATCCCAAAATCCAAGTGACGCCTCGTTCCATTTTACTCGAGAGAAGGCAGACATCTTCAAAACTCAGCAACCCAAAGCAAAACAATCCAAATGAATAAACAGCATTACAGTAAAGAGGAAAATTGTACACTTTGTATTTCTGGGGTTAATGTCCCTTTAATGTTTGACATGAGAGTGAATGTAAAAGTCAATATGTTCTCTGCCAGAAGAGCTCTTCAGGCAGTGATGTGCGTTATGAACTTTGTCTCAGATGTTCAGATATGTGTCAAATGACAGTCCCACCTGCTTTCTGCATGCTTTAAAAAATCTTTTCTCCGCATTTTTCAGATTCTTCAGAAAGTGTCTACCTGTGTGCTACCTTTTTTACAACAATGTTTCTTGAGCTTTTCTTATTTTATATCTTGTACCAGCAACTACGTGAAAAATGATGGTCAACCCACCTTTCACTTTGAGCTACTCTGCCGACCTTATGAGGGTATTCTCTTTGCAAGATTGTGATTTTTTTACCCAGTGGGTGACACTTCATCACTTTCATCAGGGGGACGGTATTCTAATAACTTCTCTCAGCCCAAGAATAAGGAATAAACCAGGTATGAAGCATTTTTTACAAGAGAAGATTTAGTTTCACTGTAGTTATTCCTCCTAAATACTGACTTTACCAGCAACTGGAACCAGTGAAGCTCCATATTTTGATAATATTTAGAAAAAATGTTAAACTTTTTATAGCCAGTGTTTGGAAACACAAAAACCACAAAAGATTTGTAGTTTCAGGTGATCATACGACAATGAAAACATCATTTCTTCCCAAAGATCCTCCTAAATTTTACCTGATGGACCTTTAATTGTGAACTCTCCGGATGTGTGTGTTACCTCAGAGCTGTCTCCTGTGCTGTGGCCCTCTCCTCTGGAGCTCCCCGTGCTGGTGTCCCTGGCCCGGGGCGGCTTCCAGGTCCTCTCCTGGGTGGAGCGGTTGTAGTAGAAGTGCCTGCCGTTCTGGTCCTTGTAGGTCTCCCAGTCGCCCAGCGCGTGGATGGGAGAGCCGGAGGGATAAGGAGGATGGCTGGACTGGGTGATCTTCAGCTCCTGGAGGTTGGTGTAAACCGGCGACTCAGGGCGACCCTGGCCTGATGAAGACACCGTCTGATTGGGGGAAGGAAGAGAGAAAGGAAGAGCTGTGAGTCATCTGTGGTGGTTTTTAGTCTGTTATATAATCAGGGTGAAGTTCCTTAACGGCAACTGATGATGCCATGATGTAATAAATACACAGCTGTCAGAGTGTTAATCAACAGCCTGTAAACAGGCGGATACTTTAATCTAAAACACGTTAAAACGCCCTCCGAGCGCACATCAAACACCTCACCCCCACGCTGTTAATGCCATGTTCCAGCTGAGCTCCACGTGGAGTCTATCACTTAATCTTTGCCGTGTTTGTGCTCAACACTGAGCGGCATTTGAGCATAAAGGACATGGCTGAAATGTCAAGCAACTGTAGTTCAGACTGAAATGGTAATTGCTGGCAATAAATGAGCAGAAAAAAATGAATGAACACAGAAGAGGAGGAAGAGGAGGACAGGGGAAGGAAGTGCTGCTATTATATAACCGAGAGTGGCTTTTGTCCGGTAGAAATAGGGAAGTAAAACTGTTGATCAACAGCCATCCTGAACGCTGGGAGGACAGTTTGTCCCGGCTGATCTTCACAGTTGCAAACAAACTGTGAAAATCATTTCCTACTAGCTTTACTACTACCATCTTTAACTGTGAAAGTCTTTAAATGATACACTCAATATCCTGTTTTTCAACAAAAAATCTCCATGTTCGTCATGAAACCAGGACTTTCCAGAGCGGATATTGAATCAGAAGAAGTTGTCCCTGCAGACGAAGACAATTATGAACCTGTTTCTACTTAGTCTTACAGCAAAGCAAAACCTCTGACATGTTACTAATACGCTGCAGTAATGTTGTGTAATGCTCAACAGGTTGGAAAACCTGATAAACCACAAACCAAATGTTTTGATGCTGGTAAAATGGGAGAGTCTTCTGTACACGCAACTGTCACTCTGACAGGTTGACCGAACACAATTCAAGATATAAAGTACTAACAAAGAGTGAATAAACTGCTGGATGTGGGTATGATTTACAAAACTATTGACAAAGTGAACAAAAAAGTTCGATCCTGTATCCAGTCGAACGACAACAGTACAGCAGCACGCTGCCTCTAATGACAGAGCATCCTTCTTCAAAACCCCTGACGCACGACTGATCCGGTCAATGGGCTGCTGCTCATCATGATTATTTCATGCAGACATTACAAAGACGCTGCCTGGCTGCAGAGCGACAGGGCAAAGAGAAAGTCATAAATAATGCCGGTGCCCCGAGGCCTCCTAACACCGGCTCTGTGATGCTTTTATTGCACGGGGATCAATAGGGATGAAATATGCAGGACCCGAGCAAACAGCTGGAGGTACCCAGGAGAATCGAATATTCAGTGGACTAGAAGGAGCCTGAGAACAGCGTCAGTCGATACAGTATCACAGCCACATAACATAAAGGCGGAGAGTATATTGTAGATATTACCCAATTCAAGGTGGTTTTGTCTCGTTGTTTTTAAAGATGTAAGAAGACAAAGTCACTTGTCGGAAATCTCAGACAAAACAGGGACACTCGCTTTGCAAGTTCTACCACTGAGCGATGACAAAAGATACAAAACTTCCAAAATAAAAGACCTCTTATATCAGAAATGCTCTGTAGTCAAGGAGTTAAGCTGTGCTCACGAATTGAAAATGTATAAATTACTACCTCCGGTGGTGAGCAACTCATAAACACATCATCCTCTTCATGCATCGAGATTGCCCGAAGGAAACTTCTCCTGAAACGGATCATCGCCATCGTCCCCGTTTAATGTTTGGAGTTTTGAGTAACTGCGTGCAGTGATCGGTGGCGACACTGTTCTGTGGTCTTCCTCTATAACACTGAGTCAACATGTGATTTAGAGCATGGATCTGTCAAAGGGGAAGTCCTGCTAGTCAATCGGCCGTTAAAAACCCAGGCAGTTAGAATCCCACTTCGGTGTCAACCACTAAACCACATTTTCCTCCCAAAGACGTTCTAAAATTAAAGTTCACGAAGGTGGTAGGACGGTGAAACCTTACCACAAAAATGTTAAGGAGGTGGGTTTTTTCCAGAAGTCTATCTTAAAGCTTCACAGGACATTTGTTATAACGGTTCACCTGACTACAGCAAACCAGTGCAAGACACAAGAAGGTCTTTCATTAGCCTTTACTCCTGATGAAGGTGTTTCACTTCAGAAGGAGTTGAAGATAAATCAAAGATGGTTTAAGAATAAAGCTTGTATCACCACTGATTTAAGTGACAGGGTCCAGATTCGATTCAATTTAATACCTTTTCAGGGATATTTCAGTTACAAAACCAATTTTGTGAGACTAATAAATGCTGTAAATTAAACAAGTTATCCTCTAAACTGGTGCATTAGACTTAGACAACTTTATTCATCCTTTTGGGAGGGTCCCTCAAGGAAATTGAAGGTCCATGTCACACACAGCACTGTTACATATAGAGGATCAAGAAAGAAGAGACACCAAGGTACCCGATACCCACATAAAGATAGAAATTACTACACATATTAACATACATTGTTTACATTGTCAGTGTTTAAATGGTCTCAGAGATTTGTGGCTAAATCTGCCTGTGGAGAAGTGAAAGAGGGATATTATCTGAGTTTTGCATCTAATTGTTAAAAATTCTGACGTGAAAGAACACAAAATTAATCACAGATGGAGGTCTATATATTCCAACAAATGAAAATAATAAAGAAACAACCATCAGTTGGGTATACGTTTCTGATTTTGGTGCCCTAAGGCCTTTTTAGGGGTGTTAATTTCAAACCCTGATCCACAGGAAAAGGTATGAAGGTCCATTGAAAGACTGATTTCAGGTCTGTATGAATCAGTATCAGATCATTCAAATGAAAATCGATCAATCAATCAACTCAAACCTAGAACCCTTGTAAGGACTTTAAGTTCTGGGGGCAATTCAAAAGGATAAATTTCCTGAAATTGTATATTTTTTTCAAGTTAAATAAGATCTTTTTTTACACAAATGGCAACTTAGCAGCAATTTCAAGAAGTAACCTCGTTGTCAGACTGTTTTTTATCAGCCACACGGTTGTGAAACCGTCTCAGTACAAGACTCAAATAAAGCCTGAGAGCAAAACCGACTCCAAGTCCAGTTAGGTCTTCAAATGACAGCAGCGATAGGGGCTATGTCACATAACAGCGCTCATTATGTAACTAAAGGCTGCACCGCCAGGATGGCTCGTTAAAAATGCAGGCGGTGTCTCCTGACTCCATTATAGCAGCGGTATATTCCTGAGCAGCTGGTGCTGGACATCTGGTGTGAACAGGCTGACCACCTAATCAATACTGCACTCCAGAAGCACTGAACCACGGTGGGACATTCAAAAGTTGACCTCTTACATCGAGGGAGCTGCTCCCTTTCAAAGTGCAAGGTGCTTCAATGGAGGTTGCCATGCGTACAAGTGTTATCATGTACTAAAGAGATGTGGCAGGAGAAACTTTGAGCATCCATGATTGTAAACAGTGAAAGTCTTGATGGCTTTCTCTGCATATTGTAAGTTAGCTGGTGGGCTGTTGGACGGGACATGAAACTCTCTTGACTGAATCATCATTTCAGAGACGAGGAAGTTGGAAAACAGATCAGTTCAGCTCACTATTTCTCACTGTTTTCTGGCTTTTTTGGGGGCAGATAAGCCAATTGATCCCGACACAAACTCTGGCTGTGCGATTGAAAGGTGGCCATGAGTTGGTCTGATTGATTACAATACTGACAAATAAGTCTCGACTTCATCCGCGACACTAGTCTGCAGTAAAGAAGCCTGGGGAGCGCACTGCACTGCAGCAGCCAATCAACACTTCTGACTGCAGCTCAGCATACTCCTAATTTCCCATTTCAGGCCGGAGCAGAAGTTAATGGGCAGAGAATAGAAAGGGACGCAGAGTGACGCTGCCAGTTGCAGATAGGAGACCTGCAGAGTCTTATCTGTACTGCCTGCGGCTCTGCAGTGGAATAATAATCAACTGGTCCAGTATTCTTCAGCCACAGATAAACCACATCAGAGCCAGGGAGAAGAAGAGGAATGGGAGGAAAACGAGGGACTCTGCTTCAGGCGCTGAATGCATCAGAGCTAATATTAGACGGAAATGGCTGCAGCTGCTTTGGCATCACACATTTATATTTAGATTCCTCTGGTGTGAGATTCCGAACTCTGTGTGCTCTTATTATGCAAATCACATAAAACTCGGGGGGTCACTTTAAAACTACAGGGTTGTATTTCTAAAAGCACAAACCCAGGTGATGCCGACTGGGTCCTTTCAGAGTTTGTTTCAGTCGTGGTTTCAGCGGTTCTTTCGGTGGTGTTGGGTTATTTGGTTTCGTTCTCTTGTCTTAACATAGCTTGTTTTGTCTGATCAGTAAAACACAAATAGACATTCGAATCATAATGACCTGAGGCAAATGTTTCAGAGTGTTTGCAGAACTGAAACGAGACTGTTGATAGATCGTCGATAAACTGATTCATCAACCAGTCATTTCAGTACTTCTCTGAAAAGAGTTAGTTAACATATTATATATTATCATTCTAATAAATACAAGCTGACTGTGACAAAGTAAGAAAGCCACAATGTGAAAATGATCCAGTACTGCACTACATAACCTTACTTAAGTAAAAATCAATGGATTATTTGCAAAATGTAATTAAAATCAAAAAGGTTCCCTTGTCGGTGTTTTCCTACTTTCTGTTGTTGAGCTCATTTTAACTACTTTATAAACTGTTGGATAGTTTAATCTAAAGCATTACATTATATTCTATGAGATCGCAGTTTTTAGCGTGGCTCACCTGTCAGAACCACATATATTTATTTTCATAATCTCAGAAAAACGGCCTGTTTTCAGCAGGAGAGGCCACTGCTGACCAGAGGTGCAGACATCAACGTCCTTTAGGTGGCAGCAACAAAGTTTGTAAAGTTTTAAAGGGGATGGGTCAGTGATGCAGGAGGAGGAGGAGGAGGAGGAGGAGGAGGAGGAGGAGGAGGTGGGGCTCCACATGTTCACCTCCCCGTCTCTGTGTGACACGGTTTAACCTGCTCTGCTGCATACCACAGGCAGCTGGGCCATGCAAACACGAAACATACACGCTTGTAAACATACACACACTGTGGAGCACTTCCATGCCAAGGTGCGTGGGTGATGCTTAAATACAAACGTGCACGTTCGCACATGTACAAACATGCCCACAACAAACAAAGAGAACCTCGAACTCTTTCTACTTCCTCGTCTATTCAGGTCTTAGTTTCACTGGGTCACAGCAGACCATCACAGTCACAGTGTGTCTTACTGAGGAGCCGCCAAATGACACATATTGCAACACTTGTAGGAAATGTTTTGCAATATTTTCCTCCTTGGCAACGGCTTCTAAAATTTTAGCATAGTGGAAAACAAGAAATATCTGTATTTACCACACAAACGAGAAAGAAAGCCTGATAGTTAATTCATGTTTGTGGAAAAAAGTGATTTTGAGTGAATTTAAGTTGGAGACATTTTATCAAAATCACTGTCATTTAATTTTGATTTCAATCTTTAAGTTTTGCGTTGGAAGTGGTTGCTGGTATAATAGTGCTCGGTGCTACACTGATTACTGCATGTGGGACAAATGACAAGTGAAACCAGCCGGGAGGTGTGACAGAGCCTGATCGAAACAGGAAGAAAGGAGGTTGTGTTGGAGAGGAATTATGCACCGCACATGGAAAATGGCCAGGTTGTCTTTCCGGTTAAGATTGCATCACAATGAACATGAATCACACAGAAGGTTTTCAAATTTTTCTAGTCGTATGACTGCAATTTTAACATGTTAGACATGTATTCTGCATGTTTAACCAAAATCTATCTGGATCATTTTGTACATTTTCCTCAGAGGAAGCACTGAATACATAACAGAGAGGAAAAAAAGAAGTGAGGGCACAGAGGAAAATAAAGGTTAAGCTGAAGGACAAAACATAATCATGATTAAATGGCTTCGGTTATCCTCAAGAGACCTTGAAAGAACTCCAGCTGGGAAAATACATGTCCATTACAGCCTGGTGTCTCTGTCTGTCTGGTCTGATGTAATCCCACCAAATCTGACTGAAATGAACAATAGGGAAGAAAGGCAAGCCGCGGACAAACACACTGCAAGTCAACACAAAATAGCCTTGAAGCACCGGCACCACCCAGGGCAATTACACAACTCTGGAGCAATTACAGTCAACAGGAGAGAGAGGCAGACAGCGCGATGCACCGAGAACACAGTGAATAGCCTGAGGTGAGTTTGATCTTTGAGTGGCCTCGTGATGCTCAGATCCGGAGCCGTGAAGCATTCAGGCTTCGCTGGACAAAGCAGATACATCCATCCTTAAATAATGAACAAGAAAACAATAACGGACCAAACAACTGAGACACAAATCACACTTCCACGTGTCTGTTTTGGGACAAATCATTCATTCACACAATCCTCAGCAGCACAGGCAAACTGTGTTTCCATCAACTAACAACAAAACAAACATAAAATATTTGTAGAAGTAGTATCTCTGAATACATGTATAAAATATGAACGATGAAAGCTCCACTGCTGTTGGATACGATTGATTTAGGACGACATCTGATGTCTGCACTGATCTCCACATTCAATTAGATTTTGATTCAGAAAATCTCAAATGGATTTATTTCAATTCAATACAGCTGGATTGTTAGCACATCAGATCAATACCATTATTGCATTGATAAGAAAAGCTTTTCCATGTTTATCCTCAGCATTTTTTAATCAACAAAGTCATGTAGGTTACTTTATGACCAATAATAACTCTTTTGCACATGTTGTAATAACTCAGATTCCCCCAAAACATACACAGAAACCACAGTTGAATAATGACAAGATTACTGAACTTACAATTTAATGATTAATTTAAACAAAAAAGAAAACCCCATTCTAGCTTCCAATTAGTCATTTTCATTAAGTAGGGAAAGCTACCAAACGTGACAAGTGAAGAAAAAGAAGGAGGCACATCGAGGCGAGGGGGGGACTGCTAAACTGCTAAATGGACAGGAAGTTAGCTAAAATGATGACAAGCAGCTTTAATAATTCAGTTTATGAAGCTAAAGCTGCAAAAGTGACAACATTAGCAATCCCCAAAATATTCAATTTACCATGATAGCTAGAAGCAGCAAATAATAATGTTTTGCACGGCAGACTACTTATAATAAATCCATCATCAACAAGAATAAATCAATCAAGGTAATTTGTGATTTCCAGTGTTTTTGCTGCCCGAATGGAAAAGTCAGTACAGTCAGATGCCCTTTTTCTTTATGGTTGACACTGAATACATGCAGGTATTTCACACAAACAGACAGCCAGGTGTCCAGTGACAGCTCTATTTTGCCCTTTTTGTGTTATTGTGTGACATATGCAAGACGATCGGTCTGAGGTTCATTTTGGAAAAGGAGAAATCTACTGTTCTTTGTTCTTTGTGGGGTATCATGAAGGTCTACACAGTCGGAGATCAGAGAAAAGTGATGTGCAGTGCCCTCTTTTACACGATCCCGCCTGAGAGCAGCATCCCTGACGTCTGTCAGAGAAGGCAGGTCCACAGAGGAATCCTGATCTTGTTCTCAATCTAACTCTGATCTACTTGTGCGTCGACACGAGCTGCAAATGGGTCAAATGTAAGAAACAGCAGGAGGGAGGGAAAGTCACAGAGAAAGGAAGGCGGCAGAGGAGCTGCTGCAAGATGATCCGTCTATTGTCTCAAATTTCTGACATATTGTCAGAAAACGCTCTGAATTCCACACAGTCGGACAAAACTGCAGTGCCTTGTGGCAGAAGATGAGCCAGGTTCAACTCTTTTGTTGGATATTTCAGCGTTTTTTGCTCAAAGGTAGTCTAACTGCTTCAAATAATGGAACAAACTGAGACAAAATAAGCATTTCCTGTCCACTGACAGTGTCTTCTACAGCGTATGTGTCTCTGTATACAGTTGACTGTTGGTTGCGTGACTAAACGCACATGAGTACACAAGCACAGAGTACAGACTGCACCACAGTGACACAGAGAGTGACAAGTGATTACAGTTAGCACTGCCCAAATGTAGGAGGAAATGAACTTTTACAGATGTGTGTGTATGTGTGTTTTAGATTGCAGAGTGTATGACCATATGCTTGCGTGTCTGGAGCAGCAGCTGTCTGGATGCTGCTCTGCCCTCTCCACAGGGAACGAGAGCTATTCCCTTCGGGCCGGGACACGATGCCTGAACCCTTTTCTGAAGGGAGGGAAAAGTCTAATTTTGTAGCAAAAGGCATTTTTTAACCATTGAGATTCAAAACAAGTGAGCAGGAACAGGTTCAGTGCTGCTCAGTGACACATTTTCCCTCTCTTGTTTAGATGTTTTTCCTGCGGTGATACACGCTTTTTCAATCAACTCTAGAAACGGCTGTGTTACACTGTCAGAGTTGAACAGGTGATCACTGCAGGTGTGATCGCTTTTATGCAGAGATGAACCAGTCTGAGGGAGCACAGAGCAGCAAGAGGCAGCTGAATGATTAATCCTCTAATTCCATCTACCTGACCGGTCACAGCTAATGACGCTAATTCCCCTGCGTGGTGGTTGGCTGGAGGCTGGAGGGGTCCGCTAAGGACAGCTGCCATGTGTATGATCATACAGTACAGGGCTTCTTATAATATTTCAATTACTTGTGCAGCCCCTATACAGTGTCTACATTTGCTTGTGTGTGTGTTTGTGTGTGTAGGTGGTTATGTAAGACGGTAGCAGGGGAACTGGTTCGGTCACTGCCCAGGACACATAATGCAGTCGGATGTGACGTAGGAAGATGTTCGCTGTGTGCGGCCCTCCACTCTAATTTAGGCTCTGTGGAGGATAAACACTGAGCTGTTGCTAGGTAGAAAATGCATCCTTCAAGTGCAGAAAAAGAAAAAGCTCTCAGGTGCCCAAAATGAAAGAAAGAGACCCTTCAGTACAAATTAAGACAACAGAATCGTCTGAATGAGTACGTTTTTTGCATTTTCACACTGTTACAGCCTCAGTTGAGATTTGCTTATCTCAGAAATAAACGGCCGACCACATCACAACAGGCTTTCAGGCGGTATCTAAATCGCCACTGATGGATGTTTACATCTTGTCGCCTGTTGTGGCAAACCAGCTCTGTTGGGCCAACACAGCTGAGGAGGATTAAGATATGAAGCGGTGATATGGAGACTTCCCACAACGGCCCTGCTGCTCGGTTAATGCCAGGCTCAGTCACAACATCCTCCTGTGCACCGGTTGTCTGTGTATCCTGTGCAACACCATGCTTATTGAATTAAGTGCTGTATGAAAGTCATGAGCAGAAACACCCAATTTAATTTAAACTACTTATTAATCTGGGGATGGTTTGGCTGAGCACACAAGCTCTTTAACAGCGGAGCTCTGTTTAACATTCATGAAGTTAAAATCTCTCAGAGCTGACGGTGATCAAATGCTCATGACAGCAGCTGGTTGGTCAATGCCTTGCTCAAGAGTAATGCGAGTGGTTGCATGCAGAGCAGTTTCTTTTTACTTTCCACCCAGATTCATTCCAGCTGGTCTGGGGATTTAAACCAGTGGCCTTCTGGTCACAAAACCCACTAATGTACAGCTGCTCGTCAGGGTCTGAGTTAAAGCCAGTGAGCTGACCTAAAATAAAACAAAAGAGCCGGAACTTTGTTTGACGGCAAACTGTAAAACAGTGTAACATATATTCTGTTCTGATCAATGAATTGTTGGGGAGGTGTTATGTGTTACTTCTAACTTTGATACCTAAATTTACTTCTAACCACACAGAGAAGAGCAGGAGGAGATGGGCCTGTGTCAGATATGCAGTGGTATCTGTGTCAACTTGCTGTTGGTGAGAAGGGAGAGGAAGCACAGCTGGCACACTGTAAAAGTTTCCTTACGGGGACTGAGTGTAATATATATGTATATATAACTTTCAGCAAGTAGCATGCCATCTTCTCTGCTAACATTTGCCTTCTTGGGAAAATATGCACTTTCCTCTATGAATGTATTTCTGCCAGGATGTGACAAATATAAAAATGTCTCAGACGAAGCGAGCGGAGGTGGTGAGAGAGTTTACACAGACGAAAACATGTTTTACTCCTCACAGTCCGCAGCAGTGAATGTCAACAGAGCAGCCCATAAGGCGTACCGAACATTTCCAACCGAATGGGAAAAGGGAACATGTGGGTAAGTGGACAGTGAGAGCAAACACCTGCAGCCTGATGCACCTGTCCACTCCACTTCTCTTATCTCAGCCTTTTACTCTGTTCTGCACCAGAGCAACCAGCCGCTGGCCTCTCAAGCTATAAGAATGAACCTATGAGTTACATGTTGAGTTATGTCTCTGTGTGTTACAAGTCTGAGGCCATTTAAATTCCCTAAAAAACTGAGTGGTTGTAGTCTGTTAAAGTCTACACATCCAAGGCGACAACAGGCTACAAAAAGCAAAAAGTACTTAGCTCACCGTCGGACACAGTTTGACTTTTGTGTGCCTAACGTGATGCACCAGACCTCTGATCTCATTTGAAAGTGGTGAGGCAGATGGCTGCATATCTGTGTGTGTGTGTGTGTGTGTGTGTGTGTGTGTGTGTGTGTGTGTGTGTGTGTGTGTGTGTGTGTGTGTGTGTGTGTGTGTGAGTGTGTGAGAGAGAGAGTGTTGTAATCCCTGTGTGGCAGACAGGGCACAACCAGTTCATTTCTCATTCAGCAGCACATGTGAGAACACAAGCGGGACACAGCCTGGTTTCCACTGCAGCATCCTCCAATCAAACACTGACTTCTAAAACAAGGACCATAACATTTCTGATTCCACCAGTTCAACACAGCACACCGTGTGCCTCAACAAAAGTACAGCAAATTAGTCAGGCAGGCGTTTAGCTATGGCTGTTAAGATATTTCAGGATTAGTTACTTGTTTACATTTTTCTGACTGAAGTTTTCATCCAAGGAAATGTCAGTAAATTATAAAGAAACGTGATGTGGTGTAATCAGCTCAGTATATTCATTTCCATCGGCCTGTTTTATGCACTTTTTTAAATTGACAAAGATATTTTACATAAAAGTTTCTATACTTGGCTGAGGTGGAAAAGGTGGTGTATCGATCAAAACAAAATGCAATGGACACTCGATAAAACATCAGATCTGTTTGAAGTGACAAGAAAACCGTAACCTACCTAAAATAAATACAAAAAAACGCCATTTTAAAATAGCATCATATATTACTCCATCTTTTTTTTGCCTTGGTTTAAAGAAGAATCAATCCCCGTTGGCATAATCCATTTTGACGCACCAACTCCCAATATTTGCCTTACCGGTGTGGAAACAGATTTTCTAAAGAGTCGGTTAGAAATTGCCCGAAATTTGGATGGAAACTTGTCAGGTATCCCTGCTCCAGTGGAGTGTGAAGGGGCGGCAGCAGTGTGTATTCCTGTCACAGTGACTCTTTGATTCTGAGGGACATTAACGTCACTTATTTAACATTTATTTCAAGACAATGGCTGAATTTTGGAATTAGTCGTAACTCTTCAGGCTTCACCGTTCCCTCTCTACAAATGTACATCAACAGCATCTTTACTGAATTCATCAACCTGCGCAGTGACCCAAAACGTGAGGATTCAACCGGCTGAATCAGATCAAAGACCCACAAAAAAATATTAAAATACTACTTTTGGAAACCACCAAACAGTTTTGAGGAGCTGAACACAGTAATTCATCCTGTCAGATCACATTACAACAGACACAGCATCACTGTTGAGCAGCCTGACCCAGCTGGGCCTACTGAATTGAGTTAAGACCAAAACTCAGCAGGCAGGAACACAACTGAGTATTATTTCTTCAAACATAGACACAGGTCCTTTAAGGGCCCTCGGTCCAAATGTGCTTGACGTCCTTTCATGGACATGAATGAGGCCACTGGCCCATTAACCCAGCAAACAGGGACACAACACAAGCATGATGCTCTGAGCTCAGCACAGTGAAATTGACAAAGATAAAAGGAGGCTCTGTGGGGAGCAGAAATGATCCAAGCACACTTAATTCATTCAAAGCTACATGCTTGCCTTCAGTGAGGCCAGTGGCTGTCTAGACTTCTCTTTAAAAACGGTTGTGTGTGCCACTTTCAATTTAAATGCTTGTCTCAGTGCTGCTTCAGGGCCAAGTCTTCCCCTCATGAAATTATCAGAAGATTTAAAGGAAGAGTCTGAGTGACTTTTTCATTTGGGCTGTATAACGTGAGCTGAAACTTTCCATAGCGATACTAACTTTCTTTTTTGCTTGCAAAGTCCTGTGCTGTCCCCATTATTTCCTAAATCTGTTAGTGATGCAGCAGCAACCTTCCACAATCTCACCCGACTTCCTCATACTTTCAGCCTTTTGTCTTACAGCCTATAAGGGAGCAAAGTGACGTAAGATTTCACATGACATTACAACCAAAACATAGGCGCTCGTCTAACATTAAATGAGGCTGAAAATGCCAGTTAATTACTGGAGGTCCGCAGACCCCCAGCCGTGATCACAAACACCATCTCAACATCAGTCTCACAGCTTTAGTTTTACAGCCCACAGCAGTTTCTTCCCACCTCAGCCCTCATGAAGAGCCACATTCTTTTCCTTCAAACCGTAATGACACCACAAGGTCAAACATGTGGGTGACAAGTCAAATGGCAGCCGGGCTGAAGACAGAGGCAGGCAGAAAAGACCGATGGTACATCAAAAACAACCTACACATGGTTTGATGACTCAATGTCGCCACTAAAAGTTCACTTTTAAAAAGTGACAACAAACAAGTATGACTGGCAAACACGGGGTGAAGGAAGGAAGATGAAACACGCACAGAGTTCTGGAGTTCTACATCCAAAGTCCTGACATCATGAACCAGAATCTGGAGAAAATATCAATAAGGTCAGACAATGGAAACACTTAACGTCATGCATTCTAAGGCACAGACGTAACAGGGGACCTCATACATGAGTGGGCACTGGAAAAGAGTGAGTCACGCCTGAGACTTGACACAAGTGGCCTTTTGACTGACAACACAAATCATGAGATGAAGGCGTTACTAAAGAGGGAGAACTGTTTTACAATAGCAGCGACCCTGATGGCATTTTAACATTCAAGTTCCGTCTTCTTGGCAGGCAGTTTGAGTCAGACTATAAGTTAGCACACAAACAAATGCCCGCCGAAACATAGTTATTGTTCATTTTCATGCCACGAAGTTCCCAATCAAATCCGACCACTTTAACAGCCGTCCGCATTTTCTGAATAGAAAGACAAGTAGCGCTGATTAACTAAAGCCGCAGTTGTATATAAAATCAACAGCATCTTTATTTGGTTGGTGTTAATTTCCCCATCTGGTGGCCCAAAAACAGCCCTGTAATTACACATAAAACGGTTGGATAGGGAGTTAAAAGTGTTGACTGTCACACTTCAGTGGAAAATTGACAACAAACTGCCTGTTTTTAACAGGTCAGTGCAGCGCTGGCCTGATTGGGTTAATTAGGTTACTGGCTTGACATTTATATAGGACAATCTGATGGACCTAGTTGTATTTTAAGCTAACTGTGCTTTATTTAGAAAGCTCACACTCCCACATTTGATTACATTGAGAAGCAGTACTAACTGTTGATGTGCCGTTAATGTAAACACAGGCTTTCAGCTGATTGGCTGAACATTTTTTGTGGTCTTATCTTTAAAAACTTCCTGGTAAACTGCTTTTCCCAGTAAAAACTCTTTAGCCATGATCTAATGCTGCACCAGAAGTTTTAATTAAAAGTCCAGCCAATTAAATCATCACACATGTGTCAACATTCCCATGTTACTGGCAGTAGTATCACATTTTATGCAGCTACAGTAATATTCACATTTAAAATGTAATAATGTTGTTTGCATGATTTTTTCCAGATCATCTGCAGCTCCGTCCTAGCCTCCAAATTTCCATCCTCCCGTGCTGATCGAGCAGCCACGGGACTTGCCGGGACAAGTCCAGTTCACTGAATTTTCACTTTGAAACCCACAGGATTCAAAAGATGTGCTGCCAAAGCTTTACTGCCAAACACCACAGGACACAACCAGAGGTCCTGTGTCCATGCCCTGACGGGTCAGACTTGTTCCAGCATGTTCCACGGACGCTCGATCGAATCTGGATCTAGAGAATTTGGAGGCCAGGTCGACACATTGAGCTCTTTGTCACGTTCCTCGGCCCATTCATGGGGACTGCTGTTACCGTGGGGGGTTTATTTCTTCTTAATTGTAACACAGTGATCAAGGTTATTCACTATATGTATAAGTCTTTTTAATGTTTTGGCTGGTTAGTGTACATACAAGTACTTTTTAAAGCAAAAATGACAGAAATGTAATGGTTTCAGCTCTTGTGCTGAATAACATGCCGCTTAAAAGACATAAACTTGCATTCTGGAAACCATTTTAGGGCAATTTTTGAGTCATTTCCGATATTTTCTAGACAATAATTTGAAATATAGAATGAAAAGTGAACCCAGGATGATTTTTTAAACTAAACCCCAGGAGAACACCACACACCTTCAGGTCCAGAACGCCACTTAAACACACTCGTTAAACGGCGAGTGAGGAGGCCAGTAATTGCAATGCAGGAAAGCAGAGCAGCAGAATGCAACGAGAAAATGACACAGCAATTAGAAAAAGCTCAGAGTGTAATTAAGCTTGACAATGTGCCAAAATATTCCCTCTTAAGTCTTTTCGCAAGGTCAACAAGAGAGCAAAGTAATTGGCGGTGAATAACGAGGAAATAAAAGAGAGTTCGAGTCGATTGGTGCAGAGATATATCAGCGAACCCAATGCATCAACCTGATTTAAGTGTGCAGAGGAAAACTGCACATAATGAAAAGCTTCCCTGTGGTTTTCTGTGGTGCTGAGGTAAATCTGCATCTCTCTCTCAGTCCATGTAGGTTAGCCTGCTGTGTGTCCCGACAGAGACTCATTGATCATCATGTATCCCAGTTAGAGCTGCTTCTAGAAAACAGGCCAGGGCGACTGTGTTTTCTCTAGACGGGAAAACCACAACACAAAGACTATTTAGTAACGGAAAGTGTTTTTCCTCTCAGTGTTGTTTGGTAATAAATAATTAACGCCTTGACCATAAGTGCTGCTGCTGAATTGTGTTTATTGTACACGGTTTCCCTTGACTAATGAAGGTGTGGTGCTGTAAAACATCTGCTATAGAGATGGTAGAACCCTAAATGTTACTTCTAAAGTGTCTTCTTTCTCCTCATCTCCTTCTTTCTTGTGCATTTTTTTCCTCAAACATCATTTTTCAGATCTCATTTCACACTCTTTCTGTTAAGCAGGGGATCGTGTATCAACCTGTCTCTGCACACCTTAAAAAATGTGGTGAGGAGGAGGAGAGAGACAGAAAAAAAAACACATGTGCTCAAATACTTTTCACCTCCTCCAGCTACAGAGAAGAGGCCACGTGTCCCAGTTTCCTTACAGCCGCATGCCTCGACAACACACCTCTTCGTGGAGGAGGAGGAGGAGGAGGACGGTAAAAGGGCAGGTATGAGGAAGACAGAGGCAGGAAGAGATATCCCCCTCTGGCTAAGGATGATCCTTCATTCAGCTTGTAGCATGTCAGAACTTCTTTAAAAGAGGACTTTATAGGCTCAGGGTGAGAGAAACTGCACGAGGAATAACAAGGAATAGTCTAAATGAGTGTGAAAATGTTGCAGCAATATTCACTCAATATGGTCTCTAAACTTACCACTTCATGGGGTAAATATCTGGTGTCAGAATTGCTTGTGACATTCATCATTGTTGTGTTGTTCACAAACACTGTAAGAAGTTATGAGCTTCTCCACAGCGAAGAGTAAAATAACAACAGAAGGAGCTTTCACAAGCTCAATGACTCGTCTCTGAGTGGGCTGAAAACTAATTTATAACTACACTGTCAGTCCTATCATCTATTGCAAAACAAGAACTGCAGAAAATCCATGGACCTTAGTCAATAATTAGTATTCAGAGACTACAAAGCAAGGATTGTAACTGTAGGATCATTCGCAGGATAAAACTAGGAGGGGCACCTCGTCCTAGCTCAGGGCTCCAGACTAACTTTTTAATTTAGATGCATCAACACAAAACTTAGGCGCACCCAATAAAACATTTTGATTTAATTTCTACATTACATAAATGCTTGTTAACAGGAATAAAGTTGCAAATACCAAACAAAAGACGCAGCAGTTTTACAGAGACACTATTGTTGCCAACTACTGTATATCTGAAGCAGGGTCAAAGTACTTAAAGGCAAGTCTCGCCACTCACCAGCCATCTTGGCAATGACCCCAGGCAGTTATAACAGGCTAACAAGATCAGACGCCTATCGAATAAGAAAGGAGCCATAACTTCACAAAACTGAATAAAAAATGACCAATCAAATCTGATGACTGAACGTAAGGCTGTTGTTTTTTGTCGACTGGTGAGTGAAGCAAATCTACCAGCAACCTGCACATTTTACCAGCATTTGGCGGATGGATGGTGCTAACTTTGGGCCCTGGAGACGCCATTTGCTCATCCACCACGGCACTTGAACAAACACGAGTTATTATCTTTTTTGAAGGTTTTTTTTTAATGTGCATTAGCATGGTATCCTCCTCTTCCATGCTCATTCAAAGTCCGTCTCCATCTGCTCATTCCTGCCACCAAATTGGTAGAAACGGTTGAGAAATGTTAGCAGTACGCTTCCCTCAGTGCAAGAACATGATTTGCATATGTTTCCTTGGCTGTTATAAAGTCGCAAACTGGCTTTTGGGGAGAAAGGGACAGGATATGTGTCATATAACCTCCATCTTTTATAATGTCTCTGCCAGCCTACTCATCCAACCGACCCCGGATAAATACAAGTAAAACTGCCAGGAGAGTTGCACAAATTGAAAAAAGGGGGAGAAAACCTGCATTGCACAGGCGTTGTCAGCTGCTGCAGCTTGTCTTCAAAATGATTCCTGGCAGCTTCCACTCAGGGGATGAAGCAACGTGGGGAGATGAGCCTGAGATAGAAACTGCTGGCTGTGATTACTTCGATGACCATGCAAATCCTGCAAGGTCGTTCTGATAGGCACGCAGGGAGGCAGAGAGATAGAGGCAAAACTCTGCTACAAAATGTGCCATAGTGATAATTCAAAACAGGAGCCCTGAAAAAAAACAGACAACAACTTCAGACAGCCATTTCCCCCCCAGACGTGTTCCAACCTGAACCGAAAACTGAGAATTTGCCCGTGAAGCAGTCAGGAACACTCAGCTGTAGGTGCTACTGAGATTTTGTAGGAAGCGTTTGGGAAAAAATCTGACCTGAAGAGTAAAAAGTTGAAGTCTTAATTCATCACATTATGTGGATCATTGTTGTCTTGTTGGCTCCACAACAAAGACAGACAACTTGTCAGAACAATCTGATAGGAGCTTGTTATTTCCACAGACGGCACAAGGCTGAATGGAAACAACCACATGACATCAAACAGTCTCAGCTTCCTGTTTTCCTGATTTGGATTATTTGTCTTTATAAGCAGCCAAGTTAAGAAACAATAATTATTTGAAGATGTCATTGATTAATCTAAGAATTCTGGTGTTTCATCTATCAAGATGTCTGAGGGAAAAATTGCTGTTAATCACAACTTCAGTCTTATTTTTTGCAGTTTTGACTGTTCTTTCCTTATTTTACTCACTACATTAACTGCTAAACTGTGGTTGACACTGCAACAACAACTTCGACTGGGGCTAGAGGGGATCATATATTAATGACATTTTCAAACCTACTTTATTTGGAGCTTCAAGTGAAAGTGCAGGTATCAGTAATGTCTCTAATCATCTTCCTCACTCAACAGGAAAACTGTGCACACAACAGTAAGTAGAGTTGGTCCAGGAAGTCAGTAGGAAAACTACAATGGGTGTTTTCAACAAACACATCTGTTGATAATTTTGCCCTTTGTTCCCGATTAAATAAATCTACTGGGGTTTGCTTTGAACCTACAAGACCGTATGATTGCTCAAGTATATTGATCAGTTGTTCTCTAAGGTGTGGCTAACCACTGGCCATGAAGACACAGATTTCAATTTCAATTTAGATCTGAAGAGAATGTTGCCATAGTAACTGACATCCATATTCCATATTTGAACGCCTCGAGGAATAAGCAGGAAGAAGACCCCCAAAAGAGGCGAAAACACTGACAAAAGCCAAGTTTGTGCACACCGAACAATATCTGTGAGTGGGACAGCATCCCAAAGTTTAAACACCATGATTGTCTCTCTGTGTCTGTACTTCTTCTACATAGTCTTCTAGGAACATTACAATAGTTGTCACCATTTATCAACAGCCAAACATTCTCCAGGTTATTTTGTTGTCACTTGGTGTTTTCATGTTTTATATGTTGTACTCTGTGTGCCCAGGTCTCTGCGTGTTCTATGTTTAACCTGTCTACGAGATATACTTCCTCTTGTCGACAATAAAGTTGCAGTTGAAGTTAGAGCGACCTTTAGAGGGACAAATGAAATCAAATGTTGGGGTCAGGATGAACCATGTTCTTTCGTGACACATTTTATCTCAACAGAAGCCGATAAAACACAAAGCCAGAGCTGCAGAGGTTCACATACTGTTAACATTTGGTGGCTCAGGCTCGACATTTCACTGATACATTCACTCAGCAAGAAGCAGCGATTAGGATCACAATCGGCGCTTAGCACAAAATGACAAATCATCAGAATACAAAGAGCAGAAGAGAAACTGCCAGATAACAAGCATTTTGTGATTAGAATTTGTAATTAACCAGGCGTACTAAAATCCAACTGTCCTGAGAAAATAAAGGCTATTCAGAATACCAGCCTTTCACTGGGCTTGAACCTGTATTTCTGGTCTTGAATGCAAATGAACAAAAGTCTGCATCATGTCTTCGAGCTTCTCAGACCGCAAAGACCTGAACAAAAACCTGTTCATGTCATACCAGTTCAACAAGGCAAAGGGGGGATTGTTCTCTAGGATTTAAGTACATTTTAGGGATAGCTACAGCCACACCAAATCACACAGTTAATGCAGAATGCTGTGTTACATCTGTTTCTAACATTTATAGAAAATTATCAGTAGGTAAAAGGAAGAAGAAGAGGAGCAGGAAGAGGAAACAGGCCAGTCTCCTCGAATAATCTACTAATCTAATCTAAAATGGAATTACCTCAGGGGAAACAGTCCAAACAGGAAGTTAAGGAGCTTTTATCCTGCCGGAGAGGAGCCGACATTAAACCTATAGGGGAGCTGACAGTGTGCAGCTAATTTCCCAGCATGACTCTGCGGCTCCGTCTACTCGGGCCGTAATCTTTGTCCATCTTTGTTTTATCAGAGCAATTAAATCACAGTTGTTCAGACAGTGTATGTGGGGGCTAGTTTCTGCTACACGTGGAGAGCAGGCAGGCAATCACAGCTGCAAAGTTACCTGATGACTGCCTGCCAAACAAACACAAAAGACACAACACAAACACTAGGTTCGAACATGTAGCTATGCAGCTAAAGGTTGGATCATGCAGCTATTACGCCACGCTGAAAGCTGGCGTTATGCTGAGGAGTCAACATTCCAGCTTTCAATCTAGCAGAAACATGTCTTGGGTAATTCATGATTAAACTCCAAATAAGGAGGCCTTGAGCTACGAAGACACATTCGGGCTCAGACGAAACTGTTCCTTCTGTTCTGGGGTAGTGACGTTACGATGAACTGGAGACAGAAAACAGCTGTGTCACTTCGCTTCAGTTAGTCATTTAGTGCAGTGATCTTCTGTCCAACCAACAGTCCAAAACCTGCAAGTCTTAGTTCATGATCCTAAATGGCAAAGATGCAAATCTTTACATTCTAAGAGGCTGAAGCGAGAAAATCAATTTTTTGGATTATAAAAAAAACATCTTAGTAAGTATATTTCTTCGGATCAGCTCCTCAAATAATAGAGTAATTGTTGTAGCCATTCACAGTAGAGAAGGTCCTGGAGTTCATGTTTCATCTGTCTAAAAAATGTGATCTCTATTGAGAGGAACATGCACATGCATGAATTCTTTGCAAGTGTTCGGTAGTAATTATCTGCACAGAGAGACACAGAAGCTACATCAGAGTGCCATCTCGCTCTCAGCTGAACTTTTAGTCTATATGGACCACAAACGGATCTTCTTCAGGACCTGAAATGGACTATTTCTAATAAAAACCTTTTATTGATTAGTGTGATAGAAGCTGACATAAAAATGTACACAAGTTTGCAGTGTGTAGGCACCTTTTGTCACTGTTTTTGTGTAATTAGTGACACATTTCTTTGAGAAATGTATGTGAATTATTATTTAATTCTAGTTTTGCAATTAATACCAGGCAGGTCAATGTCTCAGATCACTAAACCTGACAGTTGCTCAACACAGCGGGCAGAACAGTGTACATAAGATCTGGTGTCATGAGTTACAGTTTATATAATCTCAGGCTTATATGTAACCTCAGGTTTAGTTAAGAAGAAAAAAGAAACGCAGAGAGAAGCTTCAAGCAACATACATACAACTATATGTGACGCACAGCGGAACTAGAGCAAATCTTAAGCTGGGATCATCCTGCCATTGATCCCCAACCAGTTCACATTACAACCATTTACACTGGTTTCTTTATCTGATGACCTCTGACCTGATCGTAAGACAACCAGCTTACATTATTGAGCTACCAGTACAATGACAGAGTTAATAAAAAGATCTAATGTGCTTAAGATGCAATGACCCACTGACGTACAATCTTCAACCTGTGACGTTGTTCATAAGAAACCACTGTCAGCTCTGTGGAGAAAGTAGGTCTTTGTTGAAGGCTAAACTAGACGAGCTAACGCAATCCAGTTAAACACTGACAGAAAACCAACCAATGAACAGCCCTGACACATGTTCCAATCTTCACATTTATTTTCTATATATATAGTATGGCAAAATACAAAATGACAACTTCATTTAATGGCATTTTTGTAATTTTCCTCGACCAAGTAGTCAAATTATAGGCTAGTAGTCCAAATTAGTGGTCAAATGATACTCAATTTTTGGGAACATGGGAGGAAAAACCAAATAAAAAAAATAACACAAAACAAGAAACTATTTTTATACTATAAAAATACTGTTTGGCTTATGACAGCCAATGCACCACAACCTCTAGTTCAGCTTACAGTCACGTCTGTTCCAATATTAAGCTAATTGCTTTGATTTCATACAATTTGGAAGTGAAGACATGAAGTTGTGATCCTTCTCTTCACGCCTTTCCTAACGCACATCAGAACTACGCTTAACGTAAGACTATAAAGCTATATTACCACGTTAATGATCTCCGACTCTGAACCTCACTGGGGGCAAAGTGCACGCAAAGACAATCCGTCCTCGTGGAAAGTGAGAAATTATAGTGAGCGCTGTCATGAGCCGGACAAGCATGAGTACACACAGGCAGGGCCACAAGCTAACCTTTATTTATATTGGCCCAGCAGATTATACGCTGCGTACGGCTCTCTGTGATTAAGTGGCTGCTCAGATATACGCGGTGGTTTGGAGGGCAGCGATCTCATAACACAGACAAAGAGTCGTCTTTAAACACAAACTAGATTAAAAAAGGCAGCTTCTACTTATTACATTCTGTTAGAGGTAATAGTTTCATGCTTCCCTCTTTTTTTTAAATTTTATTTGCATTTTTTCTCTTGAGCTGTAAAGCTGTCAATTTTTTAAACGTTTTTATTTCTGCCATTTAACTGACGACAAAAGGGAGGAACAGAGGAAATTAGAGGAAGAGGGTTGCTGCGTTTTGATATTCATGTCAATTGAAGACAATATATTGCAAGGTGACACAATCATAACTGAAAAAACCTCTAAAAGGAAAAAGAAAATGTTAAAAATAAAGGAAACTGAGCAGTTTGTGGCTTCATGCTGCCAGGAAATTCACATTCCAACATTTTAAGAGTTAAGTTTGCACTCAGTTTTAAATGATTTTAAATAATAAAACATTGTTCAGTGCACCCAACATGTGGAACATTAGTCATTCTAGCTATTTAGAAAATAAAAACCTAGATAAATATCATAAAATAACACACTGCCCTGTATGCCACCCCGCCTCCTCCCCATCCTCCCTGTGCCCATCTTCACTGCTGCCCCGAGCTCGTCTCACCAGCCAGCTGTCCAAACAAATGTTACGTAGCCAGCGCTTATGTAATGAAGCATGGCAAGTGCTTAGCGCATCCTCTCAGCTACCCTGTCTCATGCCATCATCAGTTCAAACATGTCAGAGACTCCCGAGTACGACTGAACCTCCCGTCTGTTCCTTCTGGCTAGAAAGTAGCTGGGACTCAAACAGTCGATGTTATGGATCACTGTGAGCGCTCGGGCTGAACGAATGGGTAATAAACACAAGGCTGCCTCCGAGCTTGTGGACAAAAGCTGCAAGATCAGCTGCTGCGTGTGTGAGTGAGAGTGAGAGAGGGAGACAAAGACAGAGAATAGGACAGAGGCAGAAATACAAAGCTGGGAGGAAACAGTCACACATCTGTGAGTGAGTGCGTGTGTGACTGAAAGCATTGGAAGATAACTTTGCTCTGCTCGCATGACTGGGATTAGATAAATGACACATACAGCAGCAAGGTTAATGCAGTTCCAAACAGACAGCACTGCAACAAGATAATTCTCACAGAGAGCAACCGACATGATAAACACAAAAAGAAAAAAAACAGCTGGCTGGTGTTGCAGGTGTTAGAAACATTTAGTCACTGTGCAGAACATTCCTGTGATCTCACTTATATTCACAGATCAAGTTGTAGACGTCATAAGTTTTCAGTATTTCTGAGTGTCCCTGCTGCGAGCACACATGCACAGATAAAAAAAAAAAAGCCACCTTACCGTCTCATTCTCATCTGGGTACATACTGTCCCGTAGCTGAGCTGCCGCTGCGGAGGAATAAGTCTTGTAGCCGGCGGTGCTGGGCGACACTGATGATGCAGAGAAACGCAGCAGCCTCTGCCTTATTCACAAACTCTCTCCCTGACTGACATCTCACTGTGGCAAACCAGATAATGTCACTGTGGGGGCCCTGCGCACACTTGAACACACACAAACACACACACGGACTCTTATTCACTCACACGTCCTTACATAAACACAGAGAGAGAGAGAGAGAGAGAGAGAGAGAGAGAGAGTGCTCTGTGATGCTCGTTCTCCCCGAGCTGCCACCACACACACTGCTTGACCTGCCCTCCCCTAATGCCATAATGCCACTCCGCACAACACACAGCGCAGGACGTCCAAGCTGAAATAATAACCCACGCGCACATCCACACACACGCAGATATCCAATTGAAGCTCCCAGAGGGATTAGGAAAAGCTCCATAAAGTGAGGAACATTGTGCCCTCTGCCCCCACACACACACACATATCTTCTCCTCTTTGCCTCTAATCAAAGAAGCCATACAGGGCAGAGTTACGCCTTACACTGGATGATCTCCTATAATCACTACCCAGGATATTCATTATACCGTACTGCTGCTCGTCGAGAATCTAACTTTCATCACTCCTGTAGCTCAAAAATCTGCATTATGCTGTGGCCCGAAAGGAAAAAAATCATGTTCTTAGCAAAAATCTATTTCTGTGCGAGCGTGAAAGCTGTAAATCTTCTACATCTTTGGCTGCAGTTTTTGTCACAACTCCCACACTCTTCTTCATATGTAAATTCATTTCGATGATGTTGAACGACTTGAAAACAACACTTCTGGATGCTTCACATATTAAAACAGCTATCATTCAGAGACACAGGATCAATATTAGACCAATACCGACCTGTTAAAGGAAAACTGCTGGATCGATGTGATCAGCATTTTATCAGATCACATTCAGCATCTCTGGAGCCACAAAAGGCTTCAAACTACTCAAGACCTGCAAATGCACTTAAATCTGTAAAATTGACGAGTTGCCCTTTGAGTCGATCAGGTTCAGGCCATGGCTTGACAGATCTATTATCAATTCTTTGGTCAATTTTTTTGTATATGACATATAACAACTTAATTTTTAGCATTTTATCCAGAGAAAAACAAATGAAGGCAGCTGCTCCACCAGCACAGGGCTGGGCAATACACCGATTTTATATGTTTATTGTTACATGAGACTAGATATCGTCTTAAATTCAAGATATCATTATACAACCTAAGTGTTGTCTTTTCCTGGTTTTAAAGGCTGTGTTACAGTAAAGTGCTGTCATTCTCTGAACTCAGAAGACTGTTCTTCTTGTTGTTATACTTGTCTTTACCCACTTTGTCTTTACATCCACATTACTGATGATTATTTATCTAAAATCTCATTGTGTTTGTGGAAGTACCAAAAGTCATTCCAACAGTATCGATATCGAGATATTTGGCTGAATATTATCATCCTTGTAGTATTTTATTTTGTCACCCTGTCGTAGCATTTTGTTGAATATTGAGACATATAAAGGTGTTATTGTCGCCACACAGTCTAAAAATAGTCCACTGTCCACTGTCGTTACCTTTACGACACCTTTCACATCAAAACATCTCTTTAAAATCTGTGGGTGTTTAAGCATTTGAGGCGCTGTTGTAAATCAGCGCGCCAGTCTTGCTTGCTTCATGGCAATTCTGGATTTACAGCTGTTTTCGTCAACATGATGATTTAAGCACCATAATTGCACATGTATTTCATTTTGCTGGATTAGCCAAACTTCTGTCAATGTTTTCCCAACTGTGTGACATTTAAAGTTTATTATATTTGGATTAAAAAATATTATCCAGCTCTATTAAGTCATTTTGTGGTTTTTGCCTTTCAGGCAGCACTTCGTTTCAACACTGACTTCAGCGCAGGTTTAGTGATTTGTAGTGTTGAAAAGCAAGTTAATATTGCAGTGCTTGAACCTAAAGAGGTTAAGTTGGACAGATGGACCAGAGCTCGAGGAAGAGCGAGTGAATCTGAAATTAAAGCAGACAGAAAAGGAGTGAGAGGAAGAGAGAGACACAGAGTGAGGGTGTCAAACCTGGCTTTACCCTTTCTCTGTTACACAACAGCCAAACACACTGCAAGGGAGCGGGTTTGCTGCCAGACCGCCTGAAGCTCTGTGCGTTTGTGTGTGTGTTTGTGTGTCTCAGGTTGAGAACGGTGCTATGAACCCCTCAGGGCTGCTTCATAACATTGGCGATGAGCTCTAAAACTGACACAGTCTGCGCTGCTCCACTGAGACTTTCATGCTTATTCCCAACTGAACTGCTGTTTGCTGACGGTGATTTTCCTGAAAGGAGACATCTGTGAAGTCATCCTGAGCCTCAAATCCCAAAATACATCAGAATCCACAACAGAAACAGTGCAATCACTGCAGCAAAGATTTAGTGTTGGTTAGTCAATATCAAGGCATTTTAAGACAAGACAAAACCGCCAAAAAATCTTGATATTTGATTCATCTTCTAAATAATTTTTCTAACAAAAATGCACGCTCAAGATTCTGTTTTTCTCATCTTCTAGGTAAATAAACTTATTTTCTTTGTATTTTTCACCTAAAAAAGATGATTGAAGATGAAAAATCATCAACAAAGTTATAAATCACTCAACCAAGAAAAATAGATTCAGATTAATAATAAGTAGAAATCATCATTAGTTGCAGCCTCGGACTGAGCACGTCACTGTGCTGGCGGTCACAGTTATCTGGTCGAATAGTGACCCAGATGTGAGAGAAGCTGGTTTTGTGACAGAAGGTCAGCAGTTGTAATCCACAAACAATCTGTCAGGAAACATGACGGAGGAAGATAAGATGGAAAAAGAAAGAATGCAAACATAGAACTGAGGTTATCCAAAACATAATAAAACAACCTTTTTCAGCAGTATGAGCGGAAAGTCTGGGAAAATATGCGGACTGCTTGCTTAACTTCAATGTCACTCCCTTTCTGTCAACAGTTGCAGAAGGGTGCAGCTCAGTCGTCAAAGGCAGAGGAAGAAGCTCGTGTATAAACTGTATCAATGAAAAAACCCGAGGCTAAGTTATAAAAAGAAACTTTCTCGACTGCAATTAATTCATGCTTTACCAAAATTCTTTACAAATCGGAGCCCATTGTTTATTATGTTTCCATCTGGGGGTCCTCAGCATGAAAACATTTTGGCCCCCCCTGAAAGAGAAGATGATTTAGCATCTAAAAAACCCTGCAGTGAGTTCTGACTCTGCCTGCCAACATGTGATATAATAAGCCTTTTTAATAAGGCACAGAAAGAGAATTAACAGTAGTGCAGATGGTCTGGCTCCCATTAACAGATCCCTCAGTGTGTGTGTGCATAACTGACAGAAATGGTGCCCTTGCTCAAGACCACTTGACTCAGTGCATGTGTGTGTGTGCGTGTGTGTGTGTGTGTGTGTGTGTGTGTGTGTGTGTGTGTGTGTGTTGAATGAATGACTGAATTAATGAACGACTTATTTTCATGGGCTCCGGACGTTCATTAATGTGCACGGGTGTGTTCAGCCACTTAAAGTACGAATAGGTGTGACGGTGTGAAGACACGCAAGTTGGCAAATCAACTTCCTGACACACTTGGTAATCAAACAAATGAGGAAGTGCTTCCTCCAATCAATCATCCTGCTGGGAGTCATTAGTTGATTACGGCTGTCACAGAGAACGATGGGAGTCTGCAAGGGTTGAGTGGGGGTTGTTGACTGTGACAATCAAAGAGAGGGGCTAACTCTTACGTGTTTGTTAGTTTCAAAAGTGAGACGCTAGAGAGGAGCTAAAAGCAGCGTTCAACTGATGAATGGACTCAGACGGTCCTCGTTTTAGGTGAGTCATAGGACACAACTTTGCAAATAAATGAAAACTTTCTTGAGTATTGTAGACTCCCCTGGAAATGTATAGAGACAGACTAAGGCAGAAGTTAAACTGCCGGGTGTCGGACAAAAGTGGGACTGTGTGTGCAACCAGGTGAACAAATAAAATAAAAGGTAAAAGTGAAGGGACTCGGGGGCCTTGCATTGAAAAGTTGAAACCAGCTAGAAAAACACGCCTGATGTAACGCCCCAATCACACAGATACTCATCACTACAGATTCTGCTGCTTCAAAAATAGCTTGCAAAAGTGTGTTTAAGCACCTGTGGAGCAGTGACGCATGTGTAACCGACCATCATACGTTATTAATGGAAACAGCGGTGCGACTATGTGCCTTGCACTGCAAAGTTGAAAGTATTTCACCTTTTAAAAATCTGCAAGAAAAACATGCAGCACTGCACAAGGGAGGAGTCCAACGCGGGCACACTAACTGAGGAAATCAACCTTTCTAGCGATTGTGTCTCATGTTATCAGCCGCTAACAAGAACCAGGTCACTACAGAGGAGAATAAAGTCGGAGGGGAATTGTGGGTTTGGGTAAACTAACTGACTAACACTAACATGGACAGTCAAGGTATCAAAACATCAAGCTTATGCTCAAATTTGGTCAATATCAGTCAAAGGAGTCGCTGTTAAGCAGTTCTAAAAACTGCAACAATTAGCAGATTCATCTGTTAGTCAATTCGTCAACGTTTGCTGGTTCAAAAGAAGCGATTTGAAGACATGTTGGGCTCTGAGAAATTATGATGAGACATCTTACAGACTAAGTGATTATTCATGAAAATCAGCAGATTCCTCGATAATGACAATTATTATTAGTCTCAGCTCTGTTATTCACAAAGAATTAAGTATCTGACGAATACTACGGGGGTGTTTTATAGCAGAATTAAATCTGTATCGCACCATCATAGTGCTACAGTGCATCATGACTCAACACCAAAGATTAAAGTGTGCCATGACACATAACAAGAGAAACAGTCAGAGTTCAGCAGCAAGGATTTGACATTTGATGGTACAAGGAGGAAAAAGGAAGAAAAAAAAAGCTTTTTTTTTGGCTTTTTCTGGCGCTAACAAAATCAATCATGTAACGTTAAAGCACACAGTGTAGAGCATACTCGGTGTTTCTCACAAGCACTGTTGGATTATTATGATCCTGAAGGAAGAGGGGTGATGAAAAGCAGAATGGATGAGGCGGTGCAGTGAAGCAGCAAATTAAAACACACTGAGACCTTGACAGCCACTATATTCAGACGCTAGGGGGGGAAGACATTTGCTTCACTGGACACAATGTCCAATCCACCTCAGCCAGGGGGCTTTAAAACCTACTGTATGCATGAAACAATCAAGTGAGAGCTCTGTTGGTAACTTCAACGTTTTCAAAATAAGGATCAATGCCTGTTTTTTTATTGCCTTATAGTTGTGTTGACAGATGTCTACAGAGTATTCAACATTTAAGGCATATTTCAGAGGAGACAGTACTCAATGGGGTACATGGTGTGAGTAATAGAATGGGGAAAGTATTGTATGTTTACCTTTATTACGTTTATTTTTTTTTACCAAACCCCACTTGTGCTAAGCTGAACTAACAGCAAAGACTACAACTACAACACTCCCTGTAGCTGTAGCTGTGATGTTATCAGTTCTCTCTACTAGAAGGGTTTCACTATGAAGAGGCAACGGGAAGTCTTGATCCTGCATTAGCAGCAGGACTTTGCCCTTATGATGAGTGTGGACCTGTAATGTACAACGAAAAGAGACACAAGAGGCCTAACTTCACTTCTTCTCCGGGAAGCGGCACAGATAAGTTCATGCATACATGCATAAAAAAGGTAAAACCATTGTGATGTAGGGACGCTCTCTGCTCTCCCCCTAACAGCCAAGGATACTTGCTATTGGTCAACAGTATCAAGCTGAGCTTGATGGAAAAACATGGAAAAAAATTAAAAGATTTAGTTGTGACCTTTATATAAAAAAATGAATAGAAACTAATTTGATAAAAGCCCATTTTATTAATACATCCCACAGATATCATCAGAATTCAGCCAGCAGTGTCGGAGATACCACTAATGAGAAACACATGAATGCCCATTTTCTGAAATCTGTGATATTTAGGAAAAGGCCAAAGAAAGATGACATGCAACAACCCCAGACTTCATTAAAAAGCAGCTCATCTGTCTGAGATAATGACCAATGGATGACATGTTCACGGCCCAGCATTCAACTGCTGAATAAACGTGGCAATGATTGAAGCCCGGAGGGTGGTGAAAGTTGACTAGTCACGAAAGTGGTGACAAAGTAGGCTCCAGCGTCAGGTCCAGTGTGGCGGATAAGAGCCTGGCAAGCAGCCGTGCAGCTCTGCACACTCATGAGCGAGGAACTAAGCAGAAGGCGTCGGATGAGCTGCCAATAAGGAACAAGGCCAAGGCAGCAGGAAACATTTACTCTGCTGCTTTCCTGTCACATTCACTCACCCTTCTCCTGCTTTAAAAGTCACTCGTTTATTATTACACCGCAGGAAAGGAAAGGAGAGGAGATAATATGAGGGGAGGGGTAGGGCTTGCATATTTTTGGAAGTCCTGACTCACACCTGAGCTGTTGTCACCAGCAGCGCGCTGACAGAACAGAGGAAAAACAAACACACAACCCACTGAAACTGAGGCAGTTTCTCTTCAGCAGGCCGGTGTTTGGAAACACCCACCTGCTGGATCACATGAGCTTTGTAGGACTGTTTATCCACCTGACAAAACAATCAATCAATCATCCAATGGAGACAATGTCAAAGGCTTAAAAACAGAAGCAGCGACTAGCCAAGTGCCTTTAAAATATGCAACTGGACGGCACAAGCCATTTGGACGGTATTTTTGGTAATTTACCTATTCTGATATAGGAAAATACAGGTGGATGTGAAGAATACCACATTATTTAATTTCTCTGCTATCGGAGGACACCTCGACTCCATCATCAGATACATCACACAATATACACTTGTCAAACACTAAGTTTTATATAGGAAATTAAATAAAAACAGTAAAAAAAAAAAATAAACAGCATAAAGAAACACTTCTGATTTCTTTTAAATCACAGAGTTCACAGTCACACAATGCTGGACTTGATGTCTACAATACCAAAAACCGGCTCGACTACTTTGACCTTTTTCTCCTGCCATTTAAATGGCACACAGAGGAAGGAAGGAACTCCACTGTGGACAAGGGGGGCCGCTTTCAGTGAATACACAAACTTTGAAATTGTATATGCTCACTTTTAGATAACCTTTAAAAACACAACATACTGAGTCAGTGGTTACGTCACTGTGTGATGCATCGCTCTGAAGTCAGCACCTCTAAAAGTAAAGTTGACAGAGTGCCGGAGTGACCAAAACTTGAGTAAGAAACAGGAGTCAGGAGTTATTTAGTGGATGGGAAGCCTAATCTCATCCGAAGCTTTTAAGCTAGATTAATTACAAGAATTACTCTGATAGCACTGAGGGAGACTGAACGCTTTGACCAAGCGTCTTGTTCTTTCTTAAAGTCACTTGCAAGGGTATGTGGGTTTCTTGGAAAGTGTATTATTCTATATATCTTAAGCTAAAACTCTGTGAGAATGTGCATTTGTTATTTATTGTATTGTGGTTAACAATAATTCATAAAAAAAGGAAAATTAAGAATATAAATAGCTGCACACTGGCTCTTTTGAAGTGGACCATAGCAATCTCTTAAGATTCACAAATGGCCAAATCACATTAAAAAACATGCAAAAGCTGCCACAGATTTGTCAAGGTCAAGTATAATGTAAAGAAAATGATTTTTCACGGCAATAGTTGCACTCTGTGACTACATTGTTTGCAATGGAGTCGTGTCAAAGTTTACATTTATGACATTTACGTATTGGTATTCAGGTCAGAGTCCACAAACTGTAAAAGTACTACTCTATACATGTGTAACTTGAACACAACTTGCACTACAATCCCCTCCTTTCTGTACACAAAAAAAAAAGGGTCTACACCCAGTGGCAGCACCACACAGACCCGGTTTCTATTCTCTCTCTGGCCTTTGTTCAGCTGCAGACTGAGCTAATGATTTCAGGAACAAACACCCCCACTGACCAGGCTCACGAGTAATCAGCTGCCCCATCTCACTGAGCCATTCTGACTGAAGCTGCATTTGTCCCGCACCTCAGTAGCTTTAGGCCTCGAGTGACAGATCGCCCTCCTGTTCGACTAAACTGTCAGAACTGGGTCAAGAGATCGGATCACCCAAAACACATCTGACACCTTTAAATCAATAAGATGTGGGACAATATGCCAAGTTCACAAATCTGGTGCTTATACAAACACAAAATGATGTACTGTTAAATAAAGGCAGCAAAACTTGATGTAGCTTTAATAGTGTGACACAATAATAATGTGTTTTGTGCGGTCAAATGCTGAGCAGTTTGACGTTCAGTCCAAGTGGACATTCATGACAAATATGAATTAATTCCCTCAACGTATTCCTGCAAGTCTTGGACTGGGCCCAAACTTTAAACTGGGTCTCACAGCAGAAATGTTTCACATGTATAAAAACATTTAACGGCACAAAATAATCTAAAAATGTGCATGTTGACTTTACCTGGAGATGTTCAGTGGAACTGCTGCTCAGCTCGTCTCCTGACTCTGAGTCGTTGGTGCGTCTGTCTTCACCTGCAGAGTCACAGTGTTGGGTGCTGTCCACATCCAGGGGGGTTCTGACCAGATCGGGGGATCGAGCTCTGCTGCGGGGTAGAGTGCTGGACCTTCCTTTGTTTTCCGGCTGGTGGCCTCCGCCGTGGACAAGGATGTCAGCCAGAGCTCGGTCGTGGTCGGTGGGAGTGCTGGGGGCATGGTGGTGGTTGCTGTCCCTGCGGTGAATCGGGGGACTGAAGTGCCCAGAGGAGGCAGTTTGTGCAGATGGTGAGCGCCGATAGTTAGACTCACGCCTGTGAAGGTTCTCAGCAGGCTGGTCCGGGAAGCCAAGATCCAGACTTGACGGCTTCACCCAGAGCCCAGCCCCAGTTTGTATAGATGTGTTGCCAGTGGCAGCAGGAGGATGTGGGATAGGTTTAGGAGGTGGCATGAGGGCTTTGCGGACTTCTCGGACATACTGAGCAGGTACGTAGAAAGCTTTAGTCCCCTCTTCCTTCTTCACTTGCCACCAGTCCTCATTGGTCTTCTTGATTAGCATGTAGCATTCCCCCTGGTGGATGGTAATGAGGCGGTCTTTGGCCTTGTATTCGTAGTCGTACTCCACCTCAATGTAGACCTGGCCTGGAGCAATAGGCAGCTCCGCCATGATGCCTCCGACTGTCCACGAGGCAGCTCACCGCAAGAGGAGGTTTATTAGCATGGCTTCCTGAGCAGACCTGGAGGGGAAACAACAAGGAGATAAAGTAAGTATTCAATATAACACTCAGAAAATCCTTCAGCAGAAAGAAAGTAACTTTCATTATCAATTTGACAATTAATTTCATGGTTAAGCAATTAATTGCTACATTTAAAAAGTGCAAAATAATTCTGAAAATATGCTAATCACAACTTCCAAGAGTCCAAAATGACATCTTGTTATTGCTTCTTTGGTTAAATGGACAGTTCAAAACCCAAAGAGGTGACATTTGCTGACGCAACTCACAAAGAAAAGCAGTCTCACATTTGAGAGGCTGGAACCAAAAAATGTTTGACATTTCTGCCTGACTCAAAGAATTAAACTTCATCAAGTTGGTGATTAATTTGGAAGAAAGAAAAGGAATAACTAAGTAGACGGTATCAGAAGAATACAGATGATCAGTCACGGAAACTGTTGTTGAAATAAAAACTACAATTTCATTAACTAGAAACAAAACAAAGGAAAAGGCAATACAATAATGGTTAAGTTGTTTAAGCTCTGACGAGTTCTTAAGGATAACTATCATCTAGTAAAAACTGTATTAAGAAGTACAAAAAGTAAAATAACAATCTTATATTTCTTCTCCCCAGGAGACCAAGCTTTGGTGATGCCTCTTCCTTCTCTGTCTTCTTATGTAACCTTTACTACAACATAGACATAGACAACAATCTCTTTTAAAGCCTAATACTCACCTAACCCAATCAGAACAAATAAACGAGACACAAACTGAAGCCCTTTAATCCCCTTCAGAGGCTGCACAGCATCAGAGTGGCACATAAAGTCAGACAGAAGGAGTGGAGACACTAATGTGACTCACATGGTCTTCTTCCACTAATGCATCTCTGTTTTTCTGTGTCCAGCTCTGTTCCTCTGCCTGCTAATGGCGGCTAGTCGAGCACCAACTGGGGCATGCTGAACGCACAGATTAGTCGAATCACACACATAGTTTCTTGCTGAAGTCACATGTGTACACACTCTCTCGCACCCACACATACACACTCTCTCTCTCTTACAACATGAGATGAGGCGCCAGCACACCTTGAGCAACATGAGCTTTAAAGAGTCTCCATTTTTTTCTTTAGACTGGCAGTAGAACTGAAATGGAGTTTAACAGACACGTCTCATCTGAAGCGAACATTGAGGTCAGACATGAGTTCAGGGAAACTGATCCACGGGGCAAATCAAGACAATAACAGAGGCCAAAGCTAAGAAAATGTATTTTGATATAATATATTATGAGTGCACGTTTTGCCCGTGGGCAGAATGAGATCTTGTCATCCACTGCCTCAGGCTACCTCTGTACTATTTCGATAGAAAGAGACGGTACCAAGTTGCTGCTAGTGCCAGTTTGAACCTTAGGTGGTAGTAGGAAAGGATATATTTTATGCTCTAACAAGCTTAAGAGTTCAAAGATGTGTATAATGCTCAGGTACCTTTGTTAATGTTCTAGATTATTAAAGAGAGCTGCAGCGTTGCAGGTGTATTACAACACTGACTTCTTAACATATTACTAAAACTTCCTGGATTGCAGGTGATCTAGAAAATGAAATGTTTCACTTCATATGGTCCAACAGTCTGAGCTCACACTGAAAAGCTTTAATCCTGTCATTTATAGCTGGAAATGGTCAGAAGGTTTTAGGATTCAGAAAGTAAATTAAAATGTAATAAGTCAAATTGTTGCTCTTATCAAAGAGAGGCTTTCTCAGCGTCAATTCATATGCAGACTTAAGGTTTCTAGGAGGCGGTCAACGCTTTACAGAAACTGGATCAGTTGTGTTCGTAGCATGATCAGGTAAACCCAAAGTGACCCCACCATCAGATCTCAACACATCAGGTTTAGTTCCCTGAGAGACTGAAAAGAAACTGCATTTGCTCAAATCAGCAAACGTCCTGCTAAAGAAGGCTGCCTCGCAGCTCAGGGGACGAGTAGTTTCCAAACCACTTCTCAGGAGGTGAAACAAGGTCAGCTGCTTGAGGTGGGCACAGAAACACCAGAATTTCACAACGGATGACTGGAGAAACGTTCTGTCTACCGATGAATCCAGATTAGAGATTTATGTCAGTAACAGAAGGGCGTAACAGAAGAGAAACAGTGGCACATGTCGCAAGAGTATTCAAGTCTGGGGGGGTTTGCCTACGCTAGATTTGGACACCTAAACTGAATTGACTCCACCCTGACCAAGGAGTCATGTACCACTCCATCCTTAGGAGACAAGCTACACCTTCTGGTTTGCATCTTTGTGGAGAATGATTCATAATATTAGCAGGATAATGAGCTCTGACACACCTCAAAGTCTTGACATAACTAAAGTCATGACTTTCATAGACGTTCCTCCTCACTCACATGACTTCAGCCACATTAAAGATGTATGGGAGCACGTGAAGACTGAGAAAAAAGCATCTTCAGTGTAATTATCTTCTCTTTGAAAGTAAACTGAACATCTCCTGGTTGGGTTGTGGACAAAACAAGACATTTGAGAATGTCATCTTGGGCTTTAGGGAAACACTAATCGACTTTGTTTTACTTTTTTATAGACAAAACAGCTCATCGTTTAATAAACACGAAAATCAGTAGATCAATCAACAACGAAAACTATCATTAGTTTAAGCCACTGACGAGAGAGAAACATGACAAAGCACAGCACTCTGTGTCGTAATGTAACAAGACTCATGGAGTAATGAGCACATCCTGGCCCATCCTTTAAATTAATATAATGTCCCTCGCCCCCCAAAAACACAACAAAACGAGGTTTAACAAAGTATTTCATCCCCAGACAGTGATTATTAAAGATGGTGCAGTCTGGCTGGATGTGATCTGATCTGATCTAAATAAAGTGGCAGGATATTACAGCGTCAGTAGCAGTTAAAGCAGGATATTACAACTCATCAGTGAGTCACATCCAGTGAGAACAAGCCTGAAGAAACCAAGAAGATGACTTGTATTTTTATGAGCATCAAGACAAGAAATCTGTCCGCTTTTATATTCATGGTGCACAAAGAGACACAGACCCACAGAACCAACCATCCAGACAGACACAATCCAGAATATGGATCAATTTAGAGATCATACTTTCAATGTATAAAGAGTCTGAGGACTCCGTGATGAGTAGATCATGGGAAGAAGAATCCACGTACGACAAAGCGACCGGAGCCACACCTTTTTATAACCTCTCGATTTACAGGCACGATAATAAGGTCAGTGGTGTCACCGTTCAAGCGCCGGCCGAACAGTAAACATGGGTTAGGCAGCTATTATGCAATATAACTACGGCATCTGTTACCTTTGCCAGCTGTGCATTAGCTAAATAAAAAGATCTGTGATTGGATTACTGTGATACTGTGACCGCAGAGACAATATCACCATGGATTACCTCGCTGGTTCAGGATAACAGGTTCTGACGGAAATCTCACCAACACTACGTCCACTAGCAGAATTAAACCAAACACTCGCCTCTGATGCCAACTGACCTAAAGCCGATATATCACGGGCATATCATGACAGGAACGGACAGCTTTCCTCATTAACCTGCGACCTGTTCATTCAGCTGGCTAACCTGACAGGAAGAAGACAGCAATTCCATCTTATCCTCACTCTTCTACCTGAATTTTTTCTTACTAAATAATAAATAATAAGCCTCATTTATGAATCAGTTTGCCAAAAAGCAATCAGGATTTTTACCCATAACTGCACAGCCACACTTCCAGATTTTCAATCAGCTTTAATCTACATCATCCAGAGTCGGCGCGAGGTTTGATCTGAGCACATTGCGACACTGAATGCTCTATGACACAATCCGTCACGGTGAATGCACTTCATGTGAAAACTCTGCGGTTTGCCCACCTTATCTTTCCTGTACTTTTCCGATTCTAACAACTCAGAGCAAACAGAGGGCCTGGCTTCCTCAACCTGCTCAAAAGCAAATATCATTCCTCAGAGGCGCTCTTCTACGAGTAGCTATCACTTGGCTGGTAAATAACTAAAAATGTGTGGGAAATTTTGCGTCTTAAGTCACTGCAGCAGTTAGACAAAAGTTAATTTCCTGCCTCCCTTGCGCAAGATTTCCCCTGGTTGTTTTTCTTTGTTTAGTTCACTTCTCTGCAATATCCTGCCAAAGGTTTTTAGGTAAATCACCGACCAGTTATTTTCACACGGTTTAGACTGATACACCTCACCTCACATGACAGCCTGGTCACCTGAGTAAAATGTTAGCATATCCCTATTCTGCAAACCACTCATACGTTCACATTTGCTAACGTCATCGGCTATGCATCATAATGACATTTAAACAATATCTGTTGCATTATGTTCACGTTACATGTTTTATGACCGGACTTTCTTATCAGAGGGTGCAGTCGCCAGAGACAAGACTGCCAGGCCAGTTACTGCAGTCTGAGACCGTGTTTCAGCAGCATGTGTAAGAGTGAAACCGCTGGACATTTTTGAAGAGGGACCACAGTGTTTTACCATTTCTAACTCCCATGTTTATGGAAGGGTATTTTAAGCCAAAGCATGATCTTATCCTAACCCAGCCAAGTGGTATTTGTGCCTAAACCTCGGCAGTAACACAAAATGTAAAATTAAACCTTAAAAAACGTAAACTTGCAAAATCAAGAGAAGCAAAGCTGCGTTATGTCCATGGTTTGCAGCCATCAGATAAAATAAAGGATTTAAAGAAGCTGCCACGGCCAGCAGGAAACTCTTGTTGGCATTTTTTTCCATTGAGAAAACACTCTGCCAAATATATGATACAGCAATAATCATTACTTGTGGTCGTAACATTTTTAAACCAATGGAACATTACTTCCTGTCCCTCTTATATAAAGTCTCTTTCCAAATAGTGTCTTACTATTTAAGCAGCGTACCACAAAGAACACACCCATGAATCACGACGAGTTGTTTACTCTTAATCTCTATATTGAAAAGCATTTAGAAGGTTGAGTGTCTCTTTCACTTATCTCTGCCTAGATTAAGCTCCGGGCATCAGCACCGCTATTTAGCAGACAGCACAAATCTTCTCAGAGGTCCAATCAGCAAAATCACAGGAAGCACCTTAATTTGAAGTGATGGTAATAAGATTTGCAGCAGGCTGTGGGGTGGACGGGTGGGTCAGAAGAATAAAACCATCCGCAGCTACAAGACATGATGGCAGGACCTCAGCTGAAGAGTGCAGACTGATGGTAAGCTATGGAAGAAATGCGTGTGGGACTGTTTGAACTGATATGTGGTGGAAAATGTGGCGTCGTCAGCACATGTAGGCAACACACCCTCCCATTTTCTCCCACCTCAGCACAACAGAAAGCAGCACCTTGGAAAAGGTTGTTTTGTTTTTTTCACTATTAACCCATGAAATGTTTCCACGGACGGGTCGAGCGGCAGAGTTAGCAGCTCTGCGTCGGCTCTCACATGACACTCGTTAGCAGAGCTGAGACTGTTTCTATCCAGAGGCGGGCTGCCAGCGATCACTTTGAGCTAGTTATTTTCATCAGAGAGAGCACATTTCTCTCCCATTATGGAGTTATTTAAAGAGAAGGGAGAGGAGGTTGGAGAGATGATTATCAGACTCACTGAGCTCATTTGAAGAGTTCCCTATGAGACAGCCAAGACGTCAACTTACATGTAGTGATCACTTTTCTCATTGGCCATATGGATGTATGTATATTGTAACGTGAAGTGAAAAATAAGACCTTCCCTGTCTCTTTCCTTTGCCTGGATAAAACACAATTATCACACTTCCATCGCTATTTCTACTTCATTTTCCACCGTTTGAAGAATGACTGCTGCTCTTCCATCATCTCATCGTGCCTCCGTCTTCTGCTGTGGTTTAATGGTACCTGAGTGGAGAATAAGCCTCTACGAAATGTTTATCCAAAGGCACTTAACTTCTAACATTTGCTAAATCGTAGTGGATGGAAAAGTACATTACTCTGCATTTTCCTCTGCTGATTTTCAAGCCTGGGAACCGGACGCATCTGTAAGCTCATGTTTCATTTGCTCGGACAGATACGTTTGGCAAAACTCCTATTCAGACAGATTTCCCTCCACCCTGGCTCCTGACGGGCCAATCACAGCCATTTATTGACTCTGGGGCGGGTTTGATGCGATGATTGACAGAGGAGCGTCATCAGATTTGAAAAATCACTTGTTTCGCTGCTCTGATTGGTTGTACAGTCTCATGAAACACGGATAAAATAGTCAAACTAGGCAGTGCTGATCAAATATGAATCAAAATGTTGTTACTGCATTGTCTGTTTCTCTGCTCAAATATATCAACACACTTTAATGTACAGATGGGCTTTAATATGGAAATGTTTGTGACCGAGACACCATCTTATCTGCTTGAAAACAGACCAAGAAGTGCCCCAAATTGCAAGTGTTGCTCAGCGATACGTCAAACATTTTGTTTCTCTGATTGGTTGTAAGTCCAAAAGCATTTTGTTTTGCACATGCTGATAACGCCCACTGGATATCTAAACTGAGCTGAGAGGGATCGGACAAACAAATACTACACTAAATGTTGCAGAAATATGCTTTTTACAGCCATTGGTCAATAAACTGTTAACCTGAGCACGAGGTTGAACTATGTCAGGAATAAAGAGCTTGGTTTTCTAGACCTTACTGATGCTGGACAGGTTCTTCTGTTTCAGCTCATATAGGACCACCAGTCTTGTTAATAGAAAAAAATCATCAACTCAAATGTAGTGACATGACAGCTCTGAGTGGTAGAAGTTATAGAGATAGAGACAAACAAAAAAAACATCAGCATGGCTCAATATCACGATCGATAAGTGAGACAATCTGATCTCAGTTCAATCTGCTACGGTCTGTAACATCAGGAACGAGCACAGCCAGTCAGGTACTGCACTGTGACCTTCACACGTAATCACAGCAAATGTAGGTCCACGTTTCCCAAAACAGCTTGGATTCAGCACAGGCTGCCCCAGTTAGGCACCTCTCACCGCGACTTTCCTCGAAACTCAACTCCCTGAGGTCGCGTGCAACCGTCATGTAACCACAATCTGTCACACTTCAACAAACCACATCCAGCTGCAGCTCGCTCGGTGTAGGGCATCTTGAAAATGAAATGAAAGGACAGCGTCCACAACAGAGGAGGACATTTTTCTATAGAGGCAGGTATGTTGACCATTAACGTAAGAGCAGACAGAGAGGTTCACAAATCAAACTCAACATCACATCGCCTTCTATTGCTTTTAATCTCATATCTACTGGTCAATAAACCAAATTACCCGCTAGAAGTTGCATCAAAACCATGTGGGAGACATAGTGCACTTTAAATTTATCCAACTAAAAATACAAAGAAAAGAGATCCTCTATTAACAACAAGAGAGCAGCAAAACTTCACATTTCACAAGCCACTGATAAATTAATCAAATTACCTGTCAACAGACACTTTAGGTATCCTGCAAGTAAAAGTAATCTGTAATAGCAAAAGAAAGGTATCTTGTTATATGATTTATAATATCAGCAAACCTTGACAACCTTCAGGACAATACACACAAGTCTTACAACTACAGTAAGCATCAGTGAAGTGTTTGCTCGACTAAATCAGTGCACAGATCAATCAACAGTACACAAACCAACCAGACTGTGATTTTAATCCAATTTGCAAAACCCCAAACAAAGGTTTTAAAGTGCACACTGGACATCCAAACTTCTAGTATCAACCTTATTTCTCACACATCACACATATAAGGTGACATGCCATAAAAACCTGCTTTGTGAGCAGCCTGCTGCACCCTGACAGGTTCACCTCACTGCTGACAGCTCATGAAGTCAACCACAACTAAAATAAAATAAAAAATGTCTTACTTTAACATGTCCGTCTGAGATGAAGCTGCTGTTTAGAGCTAACTGTTAAACGGCTCTGATTTTCTATGGTTTGTCACCTTTAGCTAGCATTCCTAATGGGATTAGTTAAGTGCAGTTCCTGATACCCTGAGCAGCCTTCCTCTGAACTTTATGAAAATGGGAATACTCCTGTTCGATTCCAGTAAAGGTGTAAAAACTCTCACCTTTAGCTTATATTCACGTTTTGTCACATAAACGCGGAGTTACAAGCTCTTGTCTCGGCGCCTGTTTTGACTAAATGGGAGCTAATCTGTCCGCCAACGTTAGCTAGCTAATTAGCTTTCTAGCTAAACATTCCTCAGTGTCCCAAACAGTGCCGCAGTCAAAGATCCGCACCCTGACGTACCTTCTCTCCTGGCGGTTGGACAGTCCGTGGAGAGGAGAGGGCACACTCCGGTTATTCCTGAGGTTAAATCCCCCGTCAACTTCCCTTGTAGAGAGCCCACCGTGTGAAACTAGTTGGTTTACTTGTCAGGTTGGTGAGATAGCGGCGCTCCCGTCTCTCCTGGCCGGTGTAATCCACAGCAGTGCTCGCTCCCGCGGACTCACGCCTGCCCTGACAACTTTGGCAAGTACCGCCACGGAAAAGATCGTCTATTGAGAGGATAGATGTCTCACTCGGAATACCTTTCCCCCCCCGAACACACGATCTTAACCCGAGTGCGCGCGTGCGAAAACTTTGGCGTTGCCATGGTGACCGCTCTAGCACAGAACGCGATACGTTGATGACGGAATAAAAAGTTTTATCTGACCGTTAATACAAACGTTAGTCGCCTCTGTGCTGACTATTAAGGCTAAAATGTCTAAGAACTGGCTGGTAGGTTGGTTATTATTGTCGTGAGCTCGTTTAGATTTGGAGCGGGAATACGTTCAGTGTGAGACCTCTTCTTGAATTTGTGCTCTATGCTCAGAGAGCCCTCAGGTGTTCGGGGCGCAAAAAGGGGGGAATCAGCGCCACCTGATGGTTGTAACGTGATGCTACAAATACACTGACGGGATGCAGGGCGCCTCTTGTGTCCCACCTGGACGATTTACGCAGAGGTCCGGGTGAGTTTTGTTATATTTGGACAGAGCTAAACTAGCTGTTTGCGCCTGTGTCCTAAGCTAATTTAACCTGCTGCTAGCTTTAGCTTCATATCCAGACTAGCACACATACATTATTATTTTTTTTTTCCCACGCTTTAAATAGAAATATTGATTTTGGCATTTAATCATCGGTCTAACTAATTTTCACCTGTTTGAGAGGAACGGTTGCACTTTGCTCCAATTTGCGTAATGAACGCTCTGTGACGTAATCACGCTGCAACGTACGCAGCGGTAGCTACCTCCACCTGTAGTAACCTCATGACAAAACAATCATGGTCTCTACATGACAGTGAAGCAAAAAACACACTAGTATCCAGTCACCACACGTATTCATTGACCTATTATTTATTTATTTATTTATTTATTTATTTATTTATTTCAGGTTAAAGGTACGAGGAGTGACGTCAAAGGGAGAGATGCCTAAATTATATATAATTTTCAAAATAAAAGCACAGGACAAGCAGATGTCTCCTAACACTAGGGACACCTGGGTGACATTAGGCTTTAGAGTCTTTATCCTCCATGATTTAATACCAATAGTCAGCTATGGAATGTAACTATGTACCTTTACCTAAGTACTGTATTTAAGGACAAGTTGAAGTACTTCTAGTTTACTCTGCCAAGTTTTTTACATTTTATTAGGGCCCCAACGCTTTCAGTGTCAGTTGAAATTTTTCTTTTGCTGAAAGAAGCACGTTTGGCGGCCTAAATATACCATACAACTCGCAAAACTCTGCATGCAACTCACATCTGGTGAAAAAAAGTTTATGGTCCAACATGATTGGGTGTGGGTGCGGCCAGGTGACTCCATAGCGCCCGCCAACTCCAGGTCATGTAACCAAAAACCTTCATTGATCTTCATGAAATTTGCAGGACTGAAAGGTCTCATTGATATAGCCAGGAATTAATTCTGAGAAATATTTTTGCCCAAACAGGAGGTCAGCCATCTTGACTGGCGTGTGCCAATTTTCATTTTGCCAGGTTTGAAAACAAAATTAAGTTCCAACCACTGTTTACAATATTGCATGTTGTAGTGTTACATTTTCATTTAACTGGAACTAAGGAGCCTAAACCAAACAGGACCAGACCCTAATATGTCTGTGCTTTCTGAAAATGTAAAAACAACTGAAGTGTCACGGTGATTTCAGGCATTCAGTTTGTAAACATTACATCACTTCAGCATGAAATGACTCACTCACTTTTTTACAGCAGCCCTGCAAAACCAATACAAAGTCATAATGAGCAGAAAAAGGACAGAGAGAGCGAGAGGCGAGTGTTTTCTCATAATTATTTAATCACACATACATTTACATCATGCAATCAATCCAAAACTGTGATCTCATGAACTTCTCATCTCCGTCCATATCAGAGCCCTGCTATTTGTGCCCCAGTTCTCCAGGAATGATCCAGTACCTTGTCCACTGATGGATCCTCAAAACTGTCCTTTAAAAATTGACCAACTATTACACAGTAATAAAAAAAGTGGCTACACTTTGTTTTTTGTTTTATTTAGAATTAATGCAAAATTCAATTTAGGTAAACACCACAAATAATCTTTGCTCTTTTTTTATTTGCTACCCCCCCTCCCCCCATTTCATATCCAGTTTTGGTGGAAGGTCAAAGGATAAACGTTTTGAGGTCCATGCTGCAAAGTCTCAACTAATCTAGAAGATTACACAGAGGGAATAAACCATCTCGATAGACACCAAACACTGTCCTGTCATAGATACGGGGGAGCGGCAACTCCTGCAGGCTTGTAGGAAGTAATTAATACTACAAACAGTTTACAGGGCTTTGGAGACTTCTTTTCCCTCCAGTCAAAAACAGCCACATACGGAGTGTTTTGTTTTTTTTTTGAGTGCAGGTTTTGTGAAGAAGTGCTATTAAACCCAACTTTTTCTGTTAAGAGATGGCAGGTTTTAGCATGACATCATATGAAAGAAAGCCAAAATCCTGTCTTCCTCTTCCAGCTAGATTTGTTCCACTAGTCTCGGCCAAAAGTGTATTTTTTCCAGTAGGAAGTTTCTTTGATCTGTACTTCTAAAAAGGAAAATTGGAATATGTGCCACTGCACTGCGTAGTCAAGTTTGACCATCTCATTATCTCCTCTGAGTTTACCGTCCAGTCCAGCAGTAAGTACTCCTCTTTTTTAGAATATAGTTAAGGAAAAAGCCCTGTTTACTGTTCCAGATTCTCAGAAAGAAGCCTGCAATGAGAAAATACAATGAGAACCAAAAGTTAGCGGAACAACAGCTAACAAAGGAAGAGGAGCGGGACCTTTGACTCTAAATGGCAGGATTACCGCTGCAAGCACACCCTGACCACACCTGCCAGTTGACTGATATACAGTGTATTTTACAGTATATTGCACTTGCACAAGATGTTAGTGTTCTCACACTGGGGTTACAATCACTACAAGCTCTTTGCCAATGCACTGGGGCTTCATCACAGGGTTATGTTTGTTTTTTTTTTAAAAAAAGAAGCTGTGGTGGGAATTAAAATGAAAATAAATCATGAAATGACACTAAAAAAATACATCAAAGACAACAAAACACAAAATAAATCCTACACCCCCGACTAGATTTAGTTAAATAAACGCTTCCTCCAGATGATGACAGAAGATTGTTGTGCAATTATTTGTAAGACCCTGCTCTCCTGATTGGCTGATCAGCGGCAAAAGGGTCTGACCCATCGACTGCCACCCCCGCCCTAGGTTCCCCCTCCGAAAATGCATCTACACCATCTATGGAACAATGAAAAGAGATACAGTACATAAAACCCAGCATAACACGTTGCTTTCTGCAAATTTACAACCAGAGGGGCACGAGTTACAGATCCTAAATCTACAAGAATCAACAAAAAAAAAAGAGGGGGTGAGAAGGAAGACAGGAAAAAAAATAAAATCAAAGCCCCCTTGAAAAGAAATCATGACACGACGGGGATCAAAACAATTCCAGGTTTACAACTAAAAAGAAACAACAACAGAAAAACGGTCCTGGAGATGAGTGAGTGACGGCGACCCAGCTAGGACAGGACAAGCATTGTGGTGCGGTGCTATCTCAGTCTATACGCCTGCAGTCTATGTGCTCCAATGTGCAGAGAGATATAAATAGCGTCCATTAACACAGCATTATCAACCACTGAGAGAAGTAAAAACAGTACATTTAGCTACTTAGCATAAGCTATGCTAAAAGGTGGAAGTTTGTTGTGTTAACCAGATCATTCTCTTCCTTCCTTCCTTCCCGTCTACATTCTTTACATCCTTCTCATGAAGTCACCAATAACGAGTATAGGTTTTTATTTTAACTTAATGATAAAAACAATTGGCCTCCACAGGTATTTAGTTAAATACATCTACAGTACACTGTCGCACGTCTTGGCTTTTCATTGCTCTTGTTTTTTTTGTTTTTTTTAATCCTTCTCTTTAGCCGTTCCCCTGTGTCACACAGCTCTCTCTGCAGGGAAGCATGTGCAGTAGTGCCAATTTTACATTTGTACAAGACCGGACAGAACAGTAGTGCTCAACGCCATCTAGTCAATTCAAAACCGTTTACAGTTTGTTTTTTTTTCCATTTTTTGTTTTTTTCCTTTAAGAAGCATGTAAAATCTATCCAGAGAAAAGTGTGGTTAACAACCGATAATAGTAATGATGAAATGTACAGAGGTTAGCCTATAGGATCAAGCTATTTCTCGTGATAGGGTCTTCTTTTTTTTTTTTAATGTTTTGTTTTAGGTTGTGTGTTTTTATCTTTTTCAGATCTCGCTAGCCTTTTACATTCAGCTTGGCACAGTGCAGGACTACTCGCACGACGACGACGGATGACGACAGACTGTGCAAAATGAAAAAAACCGAAGCAACACATTTGAGGTGCGCGCGGTTTCTCTCGCCGAGGCTGCGCTCAAGACTGCGTTTGGTTTTCAGTGGGTAAGAATATTATCTTGCCTTTTTGTAAATTAAATTTGTTGTCTTTCTTTTTATTATATCCAGTAAGAGAAAACGAGATAAGTCATGTTGAGAATTGGGGGGTGAGGGGAGTGAGGGAGTGGGTGGAGGTGTGAGGGTTTCGGAGCTGTACAGGCCAGGAATATTTATATATATATATTTATAATTCAGAAACTCCTTCGTGGCTCCAGAGCAGCGACGAGGAGCCTGTTCGCTGTAATGGAATGACAGGTTGTCGGGGTGGGCGGGGGGTTGGGGGGTTTGGGTGGGGGTTGATATTGGCTTCTTCAGCGGTGTCGTCCTTCTGTCCCGCTGCTCTTCAGCTGCAGATAAAAAGGAAATAAAATACTGTTGGTGAAAGCCATACACATACAAATGCGACCATCCATCATGCAGCTGACAAGTTATATTCAAGATGTGACAAACTCATTTCACTTCAAGGAAAAAAAGGATATGGATTTGCATCCAGGCAAAAAGCAAACAAGGAAACGCTGAATACTAACACAAGTACAACAGAAACTGTATTATAAACTCGAGCTGAGGCCATAGAAAGTAAATTACATGCCAACTATTTTGAAGCAGAAACGTCAAACATTTTCAGGTTCGAGCTTCTTAAACGTAAGGATTTCTTGCTGACAGCAAATAAAGAGCTTTTGGGTTTCGGACAGTTGGTTGGACATTAAAAAACAATGTGAAGACGAAATCTTGGATGAGATTTCTTCACATTTTACAAACTAAACAAATAAAGCAACACTTGTACTTCTAATCTTTGACATACTATGCAAAGCAGATATAATACCCAGTGCAGTTACTCTGGTGATATGTTGCCTCATTTAGCTTGGAGTATGAATTCAACAGGTGGACAAATCTTACATATTGCACCTTTTTTTGCCTTAATTTTATGGTTTACTGTAAGGACTCATGTAACAAAGAGACCAACCAAAGGCAGAATTAAGCATTGACACATCGTACAGAAAAGTAGAAGATCAAATGCACTGTTACATTAATATTTTAATGTTCCTTCTTTAATTACAGAGTCCCTTAAAGGACGTTGTGTCACACTTACTTCTTCTCTGGTTTGCCGCTGCCTCCCCTGATGGACACCGTCTGGCTGTTCTGGTAGAAGCCTCCTCCGCTGCGGTTGATGTTGGGGTGGGTGGGAGACGCCACCGGCTGCTGCCCGGGCCTGATAGGCTTGGCTGTGGAGGAGGGAGAGAGAGCAGCGTGAGGACTTTTCAGGTGAAGGCTGTTTGTTGCTGGAGATGTCAGGGACATTTGCATTTCATTTCAGATAAAACACAAATTGTTCTGTTTTCCCAACGTCCCCACTGTCAATCTTAGGAGCAAAATACATAGAATCTCGCTGCAGAGAAAGTAACAGATTTCAGGCCTGTGGTTGAGAATTTGAAATACTTTTCAAGCACGCAGATGAACAAAAAAAAATGTACATTTTTAGGTTTGCATGCACAATTGTTGAATATCCGTCTGAACTTGCTCCTCTTTGTGTTTCTCTCTCTGTAGTTTGACTTTGGGACATTTAAAACCTAAATTCCTGGACTGGTGTGAGACTACATTTAATCCATTCTCAGAACAATGCGAGCGTGACAAATTAAGTTACGAAAATTGTAGTGTCTCTGGTCAGTTTTGGATGAAGCTATGAAGTGGTCTACATAAATAGGCAACCAACCCTCATTTAGAGAGTCATGTGAGTGTGAGTGTGTCCACCCCATCCATCCCTACTAACCGATCTGGGCCGAATGTCCCCTCCTGGCCATGTTCTTGGCCCTGACGGCTTCCTTGATGCGGTCCACCTCCTGTTGGTAGCGCTTGCGGTCGCGGGCAGCGTTCTCCTTTGCCTCTTTCAAAGCAGACTCCAGGGCCTTGACCCGCTCAGCCGTAGCACGAAGACGCTTTTCCAGTTTAGGAAGCTCACAGCGCAGGTCTGCATTATCACGCACCAGCTGCGGGACAATAATGTGCATCGTTTTAAATCATTTCTTTCATCTACATTTCTACAGCTGTCTACCAGTGTGGAAGCACAAAAGCAAAATGGGTAGACAGGTTGAGCAAGGACAAGAAGATTTTAGAGCAAACTGATAAAAAGGGAGAGATTATGATGAATAAATAGAAAGGGAGGGGAAAAAAAGAGCAGCTGCAAAGGGAAATCAGTCACATTGGAGTAATGTTACATCCTCAAAGGAATACAATAATCTTTGAATTGGTGCTGGGTCTGTTTATTAATCCTACCTGTTTGTGAACCTTGGTGAGCTGCTCAAGATTGTTCTCAAGAAAGGAGATTTTCTGCTTCTGAGCTGCACTCCCACCTGTGTCGTCTGAGTCCATCTCAGCACTCTGCACGACAAATAAAACACAAGCATTTATTATTAAATAAAACACAGCTGGACTTAAAATCACAACATACATTTTTACTAAACTGATTCCTCTAATTGCATTTGAAGAGATTTTCTTATCTACTAGATGAGCAGTTCACCTTTTTGACTCTGGTAGCCAAGTCCTGGACAAAGAGCTTCCTCAAGTTGTGCAGAGTCTGCAACTCTTTGGCCTTGAACAGGAAAAGAAAAGCAAAATTAGACAGAACACTGATTGTTTCAGCGTGTTTTAATTATCTCAAAGAATTAAACACAGCCGATTTATATTTAGATCAAAGAAACTCACTGCAACAGCAAATGTGAGCAGATGTTCCTACATTATTAAAACGTTAATACACACGCTGGTGTTGAATTCAGATGTTTTCACTCATTCAGCATATTCCACAAAACATGAAAGAGTCACATCTCTGGGACTGAGTCAGTTTATCCTTCATTCATGATAAATGTTTACTTTAAATGTTAGCTGGCAGATAAAAATGCGTTGTAATCCCACTATCTGATCCGACAGAGACCCACAATGCTTGTAATCATCAGCTGATTCAGATGAACTCACCACTGTCTCCTCCAGACCCTTCAGGTCTTGTCTGGCCTGCTCCCTTCTGTCCTGCATCACCCTGAAAAACGACAACAGTTGAAATGTGAGCTAATACACGCGCTACAATGCTGTCACTTGAAAATGAATACAGACATTAAGCAGATGCTGTATGTGAGGCCAGTCTCTGCTAAGGAAAACATCAATGGTGCTGAATGGTATCTGACCATCAACGTGAGCAGTGAAGTGAACTAACTTTATTTGCGAATCAATAGCGAGTGTGTGTGCGTGACATACGTCAGCTCATGCAGCTTGCGGCTCTTCTCCTGGTCGGTTGACTTGAGTTTTTCATGCTCCACTCTGAGCCTCTCCTGCTCCAGCATGATCTTCTGGTTCAGACTGGAAGAGAAGACAGAACGTCATGTTTATATGAAGCTACTGACTGAAAACTGATGTCTGAGTGAGCTCAACCTTTACCTAAATATAAATATTGCTTTCCTTATAATGGTAACTGTCATAGTGTCTATTCCTACATGTCTCCCTGTTGCTCTCCTTTAATGTCTAATGGAACAATGACTGAAGGTGACAGAAATGAAGTCTTACTCCTGCAGCTCAGTGATGAGTTTCTCCTTGTTGTCCAGCTCATCTCTCAGGCTGCTGATCTGCTTCTGATGAGCCTCACGATGGGAGTGTATCTGCTTCTCCACGGCTTCCTGAGCACACACAAATGCACACAATTCATGGCTCGACATTTTGAATTAGTTTTATCACTCTTGTAGACTTTTCAAAACTGTAGTGAGCACTTGTGTCGACACCGTCTGATGGGTTTAAGGAACAAACCTTGACTTCATTGGCAGTCTGGATCTCGTTCTCTTTCTCCATAGCATGAACTTTCTCTGTAAAACATAAAACACAGGAATCATCGTCTCTGAAGAACAAAGATACACTGAAAGCTAAACCAAAGTTAGACTTTGATTGACTTTTCAGCACTTAGTCTGTTCCACTTTTGTAAACACTCTTAAAATACGGAGATCGAGGACAAATTTTAAGGCCATTCATACATCTATTACACCCTGTTTTTTCAGCACACTTGTTTATCTGTGTTGTCACTTTCAGTCACAATTGTAACATTTAAAAATGTATAGTAAAGATGATGGTCCCATCGATCTCATGTTTCTGCTGTGCGTATTTAATGCACTGTGTTGCTCTGCTAGCTTCTTTGACATCCATGCAACAATGCATCTCGGTCTAACGGCGACTTTCAGTTAATTTTAAGATGTAATTTTCTGTGTCTGTGGCCCAACACACAACAGAACGTTACACTGATGGTTATAAGATAAGATATTCTCAAACATACATTTTAGATAAATAAGATCTATATACTTTAAAACAGCATCATGACAGAGGACTAAAATTAGATTAAATCTTATGAAAGCTTGTGCGTGATGCAGATATTTTCTCCCTGGCGGTTACTGTAAATAAACATTGTGATTCGGTCTATATGGTGACTCATATGTTCATCACATCTATAATTATATATATGTGTAGCTGTTGAAAAACTAAGATGAAGTGAAGGAGTTTCTAAGAGGTTGTTTAGCGTTTATTCCACAGCTGCTGTTGGGAATAAATGCCTCCAGTAACAATATTCAAGTGGACTGAAAGTGAGTGCTGCCGTATCTCTTGCTCCGTCCTTAAAGAGTGATTTACCCTGAGCACTGATTTTGACAAGTTCCTCATTGAGGGAGTCCACGTTCTCCTCCAGCTGCCTCTTCTTATGCTCCACGTTCTGCAGGTACTCGGTCAGGGACTTGATTTTGGCCTCATGCTGGTGAATGAAAAAATATTACGGATGAGTATACAGACAACTTACAAGGATTCAGAAATGAAATTATTCTTTATGTATACACAGGAATCGGTGACATGTACATTTTCAGGTTACAACATTACTAGTGTTTAGCTCCTGTGTACCTGAGAGATGCGCAGCTGGCAGGCAGCCAGCTCCTTCTCGTTCTCGTCCATCTTCTTGTTGCTCTCTGACTGGGTGCTCTCCAGCTGCTTGCAGCGTTTCACCATGGTTTTCACTTCTGACTTCATCTTACTGATGTACAGACGGGCCACTGTGAACTCCTCGTCAATCATGCCGCTGCCACCCTCGTGTTGCTGGAAGGGCAGAAGAGGAAAGTTGACGCGAGATGACCACATCCAGGAAGAAGAAACTGACATTCTGCTACATAAATATCATCATTACAACATCCTGTGAAAGGAACATCTCGTCCTTCTTCCTCTACCTTGATGTCATTGCTTCCGACGGCGATGCCGATCTCAGCAAGGTCTTTGAGCAGCGAAGACATCATCTCTGTGACCCTCTTCCTCTGGTGGTTGGACATCTCCTTCAGCTTCTGGAGCTCAGAGTCCAGAGAGGACAGGATGGACTGCAGGGAGAGAGAGCATTCGTTCTTAGTCTCAGTTTGTTTCATTACCGTTTCAATGGACTAAAAATGACAAGACAACAGTGTTGAAGCAGAGAATAGTATGCAGAGTTTGTCCCCGTCATTGTTGTCATGCGTCCTTAATGCTAAAGTTACATTTGTCACAACTCTTACTGATTCTTACTTAAAGAATGTAAATGATATTTGTTCCAAGCCCTTTTAGTTCCACATGTCACTAATTATTTTTTTTATCCGTGCAGGCTGTAAAAGTTTGATTACAGTGTTGTGTGTCTGCATATTAACATCGCTGAAATAAAGGACACTTAAACAGACACGTGACCCAAATCAAAGCATCACAGTGGCTCTGGACATGCTTGGCAGGCATCTGTCCCCAGCTTACCGATTTCTGGTTAAGCTCCTCACTGATGGCCTCAAACTCCTTGGTTTTATCCTCCACCTCCTGGCTCTTCTGGTCGTAGTTGACGGCCAGCTCCTCCAGAGCCTGGAGCACCTCCTTCACCTCGTCCTTGGAGGCCTCGTTCTCCGCCTGCAGGCGGTTCAGCTCAGCCTGGAGGTTCTCGTGATCGCGGCGGGAGGAGCCAAGAAGCTGCAGGCAGGGAAAGAAGTGCAATTACGCTACTTGTCTTTAAATTGCATGAGTGCTGCTGACATCAGTTAATGTTTCTTACAATGTGGATGAGAAAGCAATTTGCCTTTTATTTGATTAGTTACCAAACACATAAGCTTTCCTAAAATTTATTGATGCATGAAGCTGTCCTGAAAATGAATTTAGGAAAGCCAGTGAAAGGACTTAATCTTGAATTATTATGGTAATGTTATGATGCATAAAGTGTGCAAAACTATTATGCTTGCTACCAACACATTTCGTCGGCTACTAAAATTTGGCTTTGTGACCAAATTAGTAGTACATAAACCTTCTGCTAACAGCAGATTGTAGCCTACTTGAGACAATAGGACTGAAAAAGTAAAATATAACAACAGCTTGACAGCTCTGATAGCTTTATGTGTTACCTCACACCTCTGAAACTACAGAGATTAAGAGTTCACTCTGCACCTGCTGGACCCCCAGCACTCACCTCATCCTGGTCCAACATCTGCTGCTTCAGCTTCTCAGCCAGCTGGCTCTGCTGGTTGATTTCCTCGTCCTACAAAGTGCAGAGATGTAAGGCAACATTAGCATTCACATCAGGCACAGTTAGATATCACCAGAGACGGTAGGCACAATGGTGACGGACCACAGCTGAACAAAAAAAAAAGCCTTGGGGAATGAAAGGAACATTGTTTTGATTCAATTTTTATTACAATATCAGAATTTCTCCAAAAGAAATCAGCATTATGCCTTTTAATAGTGACTGCTGAAACTCTAAGTAAAGGTATCTATTTTTGCATGTATATATATTTGTTCATTTAGCCCCATTCAACAAAAATAGATTGTGTAATTGTGCAATAATGAGCAAGTATCAGTTTCAGAAAGCAGACATCCCAAATAAGGTCAATGTTTTTAGTCTCTGGAAGGAAACAAACCCTTGATGTTAAAAAAAACATTCATCAACTACAAAGTGGAAACTTTCAAAGGAGTCTGACTTTCTTCAGACTGTAGCATTCATGCAGTCAGCAGGACGTCTAACAGTAGGTGACATCCATGGATTTACATTTACTCATGAGAGGACACCTGGTGGTCGATAATCCAAGGACCAGCAGGAACACCAAAGAATCAAACAGTTGGCTTGCTTCTCTCTCATCTCATTTTAATATGAATTGGTTGGAAATTACCTAATTAACGGGGAGCTTGAGGCAAAAGAATGTCTGAAGGACTGAGTGTTGTTAATCACTCTTTACAGGGTTCCCACACCTACATCAATACAAGCACTGAAGGACTTTCTAAGCTCAAATCCCTCAAGGTCAAGGACCAAAAAATGGCTCAGTCTCAAACATGGATCAAGGTTAAGTAGTGCTACAGCATGAGAACAAGCAGGATTTACAGAATCTACAGACAATAATTAAAAAGAGAAAAGAGGCACAGATGAAGGTTTGAAGGCTCCGACCCTTCCTCACCTTATCATCCAGCTGTTTGTAAAGCTTGGCCAGCTCAGCCTCGCACTTGTCCTTCTCCACATCGGTGAGGCGAACACCCGGCACATTGGGCGTGGAGGCCGGCTGGTCGTTGAGTATGTTGTCCAAGGCCTTGACCTCCTCTTTGGCCTTCTCCTTGTCAAACTGCTCCTCCACTGGCACACTCTCACCTAAAGATGAAGCATACGCACATTAAGTATAAGTCGATGGTTTGTAAAGCTTTTCATTTGTACTATCAAAAAAAAGATAGAAGCTGTCTGTGACCAGAAAAGAGAAAACGATCATCACTCCAGGTGTTTATTTAACCACTACAAAGAGAATCCAAGACTAAATCTAGCACGGCAATCTGCACTGGAATTAAAAAACTGAAAACAGACGCCTCAAACACCAAAAGAATCTGCTCACTCACCATTCCTCCAGCGGTTGAGCTCGTTCTCCAGCCAGGTGACGGTGTTCCTCAGGGTCTTATTCTTCTCCTTCTCCCTCTCATACTTCTGCTTCCACTGTTCTGCTGTAAGCTCGACGTTCACAGTGACAGTGTTCTTGATGGTCTTTGCTCTGGATGTAGAAAATATCAGATTTTATTCCACTTAAGTCACACGATTAAGAAAAGACGTATCCGCAACCAAGACCGAACAATTACTGCATCAACTGTGACCATGGTAACGAATACATAAAGAGCACGGCTGGTTTTCACTCTACTTGCATACCAACCTTTGTCCGAACATGAGGGTGGATTTGGTTTCGCACTCGTTGTAGGACGAAGGCGAGCAGCAGATGACAATGGTGGTTCGACAGTTACCACCCAGCGAGTCCTGCAGGATACGGGTCATCTTGCTGTCTCGGTAGGGGATGTAAGCCTACAGTAGCATACACAAAGATAAACACACAAACAATTAACAAATTAACTGACTGTAGGGGACCGGGGAAAAAAAAACTTCTAACCATCAGTTTTCTGTAAACAGTAAGGCAGAGTGAGCAAGCAAAATGTGTTCGTACAATCCTTATTGGATAACTAACTGAAGTTTAATATTTCAAGTTTAAAAAGCCAAAACTTCTGTCAAACATTTAATTACTCGTAAGATCACAAACATTGATCTGAAGCTCAATCCTGAGGCTGGTTTGTAAATAGTTTCCTTTTCTTTCCCCAACTTAATATATATGGGGAATGGTTTTCTAATAAATAAAGCAACTTCTGACAAACCCACATCAACTTCAGGCTCAACAACTAATTTTTGTTTAAGCCCCGTCCATCCCAAGCACGAATAAAGATCGTTTCTTTGTTGAACTACTGACAGATGAGCAGATGATGATCTGCATCTATTCAACCAAATAGCTGATAAAGCACCTGTTGAGTGAGATGTAAAACACCTCTTACAAAACAAATTATGGTGTCCAAGAGTATTTATAGCAAAGCTCCATAAAGTACAGACCATCTCAGCTAACTTCACAAAATGAATACACGTGTTATCTCATAAAATCACACACTTATTTAATTCTGTGGCTTTTTGTTAAAACTGTCATCTCAGGCCACAATTGATAATAAGTCAAGATGCACATAGATCTGAGTGGAACACCACTTTGATTAGGGATTGTTTGACAACAGATCCCGGAGTGGGAAAAGTACAAAACAATGGTATTCTCTAAACCAACACATTCAATCATGCTGTTGTCCTGTAACTGAAGACGAGGCCTGCGGTTTCACCAGCACTGAGCCAACAGGAAGTGATAGCTTTGGTTACAGTTCTCATGAGTTTAGTAAAGTTAGAAGGCAGCTACATGAAAACTTGATATATTATAGGTATTGATAGAAGCCATGCTACTGTGGTCTGCTGTAGTTCTTCAGGCAGCACTACGCTCAGTCGGGAGTGAGACATCTCTGTACAATAGCTCATTTGTTTGTAGACCATCACAAATATATCAGCAGCTGTCCGCCTCAGGTTGTTTGCAGTGCGAAGGAGCCGCAAAACAAACCGATCATTGATTAAAGTGAAAAGTGTGTAATCGCTCTGAAGCAGCTACACAAAACATTGCTCGGAGGAGAGTTTTTTATCTGCTCAAGTTATTTCAGCGGCACAAAGGACCCGTAGATGCTTAAAAATGGGACTTTCACAATAAGATAACTGAAAGAGATGCTGGTTTCTAGACGCACACCTCGCTCTGGGCTGTGCAGCTGTTAAAACGGCGGAATTCTTTCATGTCTGTTACATTAACAGTAATGTCTTGTCATTTAAAAACGCTATCAAAACATGTGGGGATAAAGTCATACCCTGAGGTTATAACAAATCTGAATTTTCTGAGCTTTATGATGATGTCAAAAACACATTTTTGATCATTACAATCTGAACCGACGATTGAAGATTAACTGAAAAAACAGTTAACTGTGTAACAGTAACCTCAATTAGGAAACACATTTATCTCACCAGACACAAACCCACAGTAAATGGATCTCAACACTGCAACAACATATTTAGTGATTGAAGATGCCTTAATAGCCGTGTTCACATTAACATATTATATTATATTACAAGTATCGCATTACAAATGGATCATTGAAAAGCCATAACTTCACCATTTTTCACAAAAACATTCTTAATGCTTGCTTGAGGTGTTAATGCTTAATGGGGATGAAAACATCTCTTCCAAATAGGTTCTAATAAAGCAAACATTTTACTCTGATCGCTAATAGATTGTTTTTGCACCAAGAAGCAGAGGCTGCATCCACTGTCGACATCTTCCCAAATATTCCCACAAGAGTCCCATTTTGCAGATTTATTGCCACATTTCCATGTGAATGGAACAAGACGACTTGTTTGATTTCTTCTACTTCACTAGCAATTGGCAGAGAACTGGTTTTGTTTCCGGTTTACAACCTCCACTTCTTCTACTCTGTTAATCGGAGTAATGTATAATGTAGCCTATAGAAAACAGGGTTTGCATAGCCTAGATTATTTGCACCAATTCAAGTTTTATTTTTTATTTAATTCCTACAACATCTCAAAAGTTTCTTGACAAGTACATGGGACTCTTGAGACTAAAGAGAGTTGAAGCAGAGTTACGAACCGTTCCTTCAGCCAGAGCAGAGATGACGTTTCCCAGGGATGACAGAGACTTGTTGATGTTCTTGGCTTCATCCAGCACCGCGCCTTCTGCTCCTGTTTTACTGACCTAAAAATCACAGACGATAACCTTAACAAGGAGTTGTGCAGCTCAATGCTCAAAGGCAAAGAACAGACTCTGATCTGAATTCAATCTAAGTAGACAATACAGGGAATATTAGTCTACTTATATGTAGATTATGATATAACACACTAAATCAAAGATCAGCGATGTTTATCTTTCCTTTGTACCTTTTCACTGCCAGCCAGATCCACCAGGTAAAGTTTGCCGCTGAGCTTCTGCTCTGTCTGAGTGTTCTCCTGTTTGACGTTTATCAGGAAGATACTGTGACTCCTGGAGCTGTGCTCGTTCATGTCTGAGGAAGAGATGACAACCATGTGGTCACATTGCTACAGCAATGCTACAGCAAATGAAACAGTGAAACAAGAGGATGGTATCTTACTTGTGACTGCTACATGTCTGTTTGATTTGCCTTCATCAATTGTATCCATGACCTCCTCTGGGCTGCAGACAAACCTCTCAGTGCAGCCCTTTAAAGAATAGCAGAATATGAGGTGAGATTATTGGTCTTCACAGACAAGTTTTACCAGACACTTGACATGTGACAGGAGGTTAGCTCTCACCTTGACGTAGGGAACTCTGTTTTTGTCTTCATGCACTGACAGGTTGGTCTTTGACACTGGAGATGAGAGGAAACGCATGTCAGGGAAACTGCCTTGCCATACTGTGGGCATATTACTAGAAAACCTTTACATAGATAAAGATTAATTCTGCTTGCATCCTTGGGTGTGCTTAAAAAAGTCTTCCCTTCCATTCCCACTTCTATAATAGAATACCTCTGGTCATCACATATCAAATGGTCTTTGACTTGAATGAAAACTTTGTGGAAATGTTTCCCCACTGGCCAATTCGGGGAGTAATAACCATTAAAGTTGGACTCAGAAGGCTTTTAGAACTTGAAATAGATGAGCTACAACTGTTTAATAGCCTCAGGTGAGAACACTCTTTTGTGGCGTTGTTAAAATATAATAACATAAACATTTATGAATCTCTGTTAACAACCAAGTCAGTGTGTTTACAGCTAATTATTATTATGTTCCAGACACTGATCATTTTTTCAACATTTCATAGGCTTCACAACCTTTTCACCCCAGACATTTTGAAACCTCAAAGCAGGGAAAGCACAAGTGAATGTAATGGCATTAACAACATCTCCTGTCCATTAAGTGTCAACCTAAGCCACGTCAGTGAGTGGGCATGAACTATACCTGAGCACTGAAACAGGCCAACTGAAACACAAGGCAGCCATCACTAGCGTTTTTAAGTCCACCTGTGCTTTTCATGCCTTAAGAAGACAAAATATCTGCTGTGTAAAGGGTCTATTAACAGCACATTCTGTCACATCACATACAGTACAACTTCAGCCACTTACCATCCAAAAGGTCCCGGATCTTGTCTAAGTAAATTTCAAAATATGAAACCTGAGAACAAAGAGAGAACCTCATTATTTGGCCGTCCAGCTGAAAGATCTGACCAGAGAATCAAAACACAGAAACCTCAAACAAATCAGATGTATGAATCATATCGAGTATGGCTTCTATTATTTCTTTTCTTTGAACACTTTTTTCTTTGAATAATTGAATCCATTCCCCACACTTGCTTCCGATAGTCACGCTGTGTTCAGACAGGCAGATCGAGTCTGATATTTTCATAGTCAACAAGAGAGGAATAAAAGTATTTTCTTAACAGCAACAATGTGGTGCATGTTGACAATGGCAATTTTTCATGTTCCTATTATTTCATTATTCCCAGGATAAATATTTATCACCGTATGTTGAAACATTGAGATCAACAAACATGGTGGGGAGTCAGCTAGAAAATATGATGCAGCAGCAACAAGTGCAAGTTACAGTCAGCCTACTTCATCACTTATAACTGCTTCACTGCACAAAGACAGCAACATCTAGTTTTCATCGAGGAAAAGAGTTCCATCGTCCTTCATTCCCACGTGAACTGACTCTGCAGTAGAAGTTGTTGTTTGTCAACTCCAGCTCTGATCAGCTGTGATGAAAACATGAAGCCCATGAAAAGTGTTTATGGAAAAGAGCCAGGCTGTTAGCAGTAGCCATGTTGTTCAGTTATCTAAAAAAAAGTTCACCATTTCTTCAAGCATGGCACAGAAAAGTGTCCCAGAAAAATAAAGGTAAACTCGTCTACTGGCAAAGGAGAAGGAGTCGACTGCATATTTTTAGCGGGTTTCCCCACGGTGAAAAAACCTGCACACGCTGAATTTGGTGCAAAAATGGTACATATTACACATCAGCCTCCTCCAGCACTTATTTGTCACAACAAAAAATGCTTAGTAATTAAAAGAAAACCTGCAAAGCAATGAGTAGATAGCTTGTTGTAAGCACAAACAGTTTGAATTTGCATATGTCAGCCATGAATATCAAATTTCAAAGACATGATCTGGAGCTGGAATTTGAATTTGGGGATTAAAAATATCCTCTACACTTACTTTGATATGAAACTCCAGGTTTTCATCCATGGAGTAGATGTAGTTGAAGATATCTTGCACTATCCTGGGGATGATGCCCATCGCATCTGTGTCATGAAGATTCCCCTGCACACAGACAGCAAATCAATGTAATGATGACAAGTGCAGATGCACGTCATAAAGGGAATAAACAACACCTGTTTTAGACATCATATTTACCTCCATGGTGTGTGTTTTGCCAGATGATGTCTGCCCATATGCAAAAATTGTTCCATTGTATCCCTCCAGAACATCTACAAGACACGCAGAATTCATTAAAGCAAAGAATCGGAAGTCTGCTGGCCTGGTATCTTTTTATTTGTTGTGTACATGTCTGTAAACCATAAGTCTGGTGGGACCTCACCTTTGACAATCTTCTGGGCGCAGGCATTGTACACTTGTTCCTGTGTTGTATTTGACTGAAACACTCTGTCGAACATGTACGGTTTGCCCTGGAAAGAAGAGAAGAAGGTTATAATTTAGCAGATACAACATTAAAAATTCTGCATGTACAATAGCAGCAACAGTAGCGTGTTTAGAATCAATTTAGCATGATCGGTGATGCTGCAATGGCTGAGGTCCCCAAATAAAATCTAAAGATTCTCAATGCTCTAACGTTAGGTTTCCATTTACTTTTTAAAAAAAAAATGGTTCAGTAACATTGGTAGCAGCGGTGATTCTTTGCTTCTGTTGGTGTGCTTCACTCGTGCCATTTGTTATTTGAGTTTGAGCCCATCCCTAACAGAGACGTGACAGGGTAAACAGAAGAGATGACGTCCAACAAACATCTCCTGCCATATTCAAACCGGGGGAATTGCATTGCATGGTCCGTCTTTCCACCAGGATGTCTCCAAGCGGTCACGATTTGATGTTTTCAATCAAATTCAGCTTTTGCTAGCTGCGGTTACTAGCTTCTTGTAAACCTCTGAAAGCTAGCTGTCCAAATACAGCATCCCTCTTCCCATTTCAACTCCCACACAACCATAATGAACTATACCCTGAACTTTTATGACTGGCAAAGAAGCATATTGCAGTCGGAACTTCAAAGCCCAATTCCAGTTAGATAGCAATCAATATCTGGATTAAAGAAGGCAACCGCAGGGTAATAAAACTGATGTTACAGGCAATTCTCAGGTTCAACTGAGAAGGCACAGTGTCTTCTGGGGATTGAAGTCCCAGTTGACTCATCTCTTCTCCGGCCTGATGGGTGGGGTTCTATCTGGGTATTCAGAGTTTATGAACAGGACAGCTCCATTCACATTAACACTCCAGGTTGCAAAGCATACATGCTTTACTGGCAGTAGCTTATTTATGGTCAGATTCAGTGTTAACACCTGTGAGAGCAAAAGAGGGCCAGGAATGTTGTCAAGCAGCTGGTGTCACCTTAGAGACGACACTGATTAGGACTTTCTCGTTAAGGACCGGTGGTACATGTAAACACAATCATAACTCAAAGTGAAACCACAAATATGTCACTGCCTGGCATAAAAAAAACTACAGCGCGATCACCAGAGCTCAAATTATTCACACTACTACAGCTGACATGTCCTCAGTTTGTACTCCAGCTCATAATCCCCTCCTGACAGACGGTCACATTCAAAGCACAGACCAGCAGCATCTTAAGACGTTGAGAATTCACTCCAGCTAGCCACATCCGGGCAATTAACCCTGCCCAGAGAGCTGGGCCACTATCAGGCCTGCCAGACACTGTCAGCAAACAATGACACAGCCCGAGTTTAAAGTCCTCATTGTTCCTGCTGCTACTGGCCTCGTTACCTACACTTGTGTCTAATGGGATTACTTGCTGAAAATGTAATTACAGTGAAAATCATTGTTGGAGAATTATTAAGTGCTCTGTCATGTTTCTGCTTCCTGATGGCTTTGTTATGATACTTGCTCAGGCGAAGCCAAGTCTCAGGAGACAGAGCTACAGACATCCCAAGGTAACTCAGCAGCATCCACGTGGTTCTTGTTGTATGATGCATGACTTGTCAATGGGTTTGTGCTCTTAAGCATAAAAATATGTCACTTTCATGAATTCAGGGTTGCTGATAACTTTACTTCCTGGTACAAAGCTAGCAGGACAAAAAAAAACAGGTGTGAAGGTGCTTCTATTTTATTTACTTGTTTAGCGTGGAGCACTTTCACTTATCTCTCTAATCCTTTTCCTTCCTTTCATCCCTCACGCACTACCACAACTCCACTACCCTACGTCTAAAAGTAGCTCAGTCATGTTCTTGTGTAGTGTCCCAGGCTACTGTATGCAAATGGGAGATGTGACAGCAAAGCATGGGGAAATGACGTGATCTTTCATGTGCAAAGCTGACGGAGAAGTAATGGATGCATGAATAATTCACCTGCTGAACACTAACACTACGCTGGCAAACCAAGCTAGTTATGACACCCATACAACCTCATCTGGAAACTTCATCTCTCTCCCTTCACAGCGAAAGACTGGCAGGACCTTGAAGTGAGCGACAATGGAGTGAGGGCATAGTGCAGGAATATGTTTTAGGAGACAAACAGCTGCCTATCAAGACTTCTTAACCATACGTAATGTGGTCAGCTTCACCACTGGACGATCGCTGCTGATGAGGAGTCAGCCGTAACACAGGGTCCACGCCCTAGATTGTTTCAAAACGGATAAAAATATGAGCTAAGTGTGTCAGTCACCCTGGATAAGAGCGTCTGCAAAACAAAAGTACATCACCATAATAATTACCCTCCCCACCCGGAGAGATTGCCCGGCGCCCGGCCCAACTGCCTGCTCTGATTGGTCGAACAGCTGGTTACCAGGAGAGAAAACACAGGGGGATTACCCAGGAGGCCAGGACTGCTGCTTATGGGCACTGTAAGAGTTGTACTTCACAAAGCAGATGCACCAGCAGAGGCTACTAAGCTCCGGCCCCGCACAATGCGCGATGGTATTTTGGCACGATGACTGGCACTCTGAACTGGGATGGGCCACAAAGTGTCTGAGTGGCACAGACAGTACGCTTGCTATTAGAAACATTAGGGCCTGAAGTCAGTGTCAGCAAAACCATTCAAGAAGTCACCAAAGCTACAACAGTCTTCTGTTTAGCATGACAGAAAATGAATAGTCCTGTTGTACTCTAAATTCACCACCTAAATTAGTAGTGTCACTCATAAGAGGATGTGATTCACATCCATTCAGCCAATCCATGCTACTTCATGAATGGAATCAGTTTATAGTGCCTTGTAAACTCATTTAAAGCATAGGTGACCAAAGACACCAAAGTCCACAAAGAGAATGATAGTTTGACCCACAGAAATCTAATGTTTAGCTATGATTGTTTTCAAATGTTGTGCTACTGGCTTTTTAAACTTTTGGCATGCACAAACTTGAGGCATATGCTTTTTTTTATTAATGCAGTCATATAAAGCGTATGAAAAGACCAAATGTTTCCATTTGTATAGAAGTGGTGTAGAGACACGCAATGGCATGAACCCAGGTTGTGTAAACAGCAGCGTTTTGTATAGACGAATCATGACAAAGCATCAAGTCTACACCACTTGCTACCTGGCCTCAGGACACATTCTTTATTGGTTCAGTAAAGTGGCAGTATCATGGCACCTCGTTAGTAAAGGCATTTCCTTGTTTTGTCATAGTGGAAATTGTGCCTATGCCATTATCCTTATCATGTGCTGAAGGCCTCTGTATCATTTGAGGGCTAAATGGACTAAAGACAACACATTTAGATTTGATGCCAAACTTAACTTCCTTATAAAAAGTATGACCTCATTTTGTAGACAATGTATTTGAACCCTCTGGGTTACTGACTGTGTCCAGTGACTCAAGGGCAACTGAATACCACTGGTCTGTATGTTATAATTTGACATTTCCACTGCAA